>CAHIKZ030000193.1:722500-727500 GCA_903632075.3 Acanthosepion pharaonis | reverse complement strand
TTGGATTGTGGAGTCGGATCCATTACATTCACTTATGTGCTAATACTCTTGGAAAAGTATGAATCCTCTTCTTCTCTCCCGGCTATGGGTAAATAGTTGGATAGACTGGGTTCTATAGCCTTGGGTGGCAACCGGTCTAGGAGAAGGAAAACTGTGAATTCAAAACCGGCCTGGAGATGGTTGAGCTCCGTCAGGCCATCTTGCCCAAGAATCACCACTTCTACTGCGGCTGCAGTACACATGGTGAACCTATGACTCTACAAGTCACGGGATGCTTATATATATATATATATGTGTGTGTGTGAGAGAGAGAGAGGTGTGTGTGTGTGTGTGTGTTTGGTATCACCCCATGCAAGTAAAACTACTAAAATATAAGGTGTTACAGGTTGTGGAAGGATTAAGAAGAGAAACATTAAATTAATCAGGCGGATAGTAGATTGCATTTAGATTTTGCAGATTAAAGTTGGTTGGAAAACATGGAGCCGGAAGGGAGTTCCACAGACTAAATGTGCGAGAAAAGAAACTGTTAGCATAGAACTTACGGCTAGATCTAGCCAGCTCAACTGTAAATTGATGAGGTCATCTTAACAATTACCCTGAAAGTAGTTGTAGAAAAAACACGGAGAAAGAACCTTACGGCGGAGGGATAGTGACTGAAGCCGAGCTGTGGTGTTGCTGATTCTTCTTTGGATCTTATCAAGGAGTTCAAGGAAAATAGCAGAGGCACCGGACCATATATTGCAGCAATATTTTAAGCATGGACGAATGGTAGACTTATAGATATGTCAGATAAATTTTGGAGATAAAAATTGTCTCGCACGACATAGTGAAACAACTTTCTTAGCAGCTGAGCTAGCAATGGATTCAATACAATCTTTCCACTTCATATCAGCTGAGAACGTGATCCCGAGAAGGCGCAATAAGTTACTTTCCTGGAGGATAGCATCAGCCATGATGATGAAAGGCAGCAAGTGGTCTCTCAGATGATTAATGGAGAGAAGTTTAGTTTTTGAGGCGTTGAAATTAACAAGCCATATTTTACCCCAGTTAACGACGGAATTGAGGTCGTTTTGGATAACGAATGCCATTTTGACCCTGTCAGACTAATTATATATTTTGACCCTGTCAGACTATATATTGTTTGGGAGGAAATGATTTTATGATTTGCATTCCAGATGTAGTGTTTGTTTATCTATATATCAAATTCCTCTAGACCATTCGTCCGTCACACCCTCTAAAACAGACATAAATTGACCAATCAAAACCAAATTTTGTGGAGAAATGCAAACAGATAAGGGGATACAAATACACTTGGTTTTACTCGGGTGCGTAGCTTAGTACAATACGTTTTCATTAATTTGGGGGCAAAATTAAATTTTTTATTATTTAACATACAAAATATTTCCATTATTTTAAAAACAACTTAATGATTAAAATAACAAATACTTATTCGATAAAAATGCAATATTGTTTTTTGCATATTTTTTCTTTAAGATTTATATACAAGAATCTAATTTTCAGTTCGGCCTGCGTATCACAAGGCCAAATGCTTCAAAATGTTGAAATTTGGCTTCAGAAATATTTAGGCATGGTCAGTTGTGTGTTGCATGCTCAAGAGTAAGAAATCCTTAGAATTCATTTTTCGCTGTTAAAAAGGGAAGAAATTTTTCTTAAATAATATTGATTACCATGAAGCCCCATAAAATTAAATTAAAGAAATTATTAAAACGTGAAGTAGGATTTTTGTCAAAGTATTTTTCAAACAAATCAGCTTATTCAAACGCGAGTTACAAAAAAATCTAGTTTTTGTATATTTTTATTTATTCATTTTAAATATTATTTTCTTTGCTTTCTTCATTATTTTATATATTTTATTTTATTATTTATTTAACTGGAAAAATTTGTTTCTTCCATATATGTACTATATTTTTCTGTAAAACCCACACAGAGAGGAGTAACATGGTGATTTTTTAGATATGACACAAGGCCGAAAATATGTGCCGCCTAGTGAGAATCGAACTCACTATTCCGTCATAATTGATATAGCGAAACAAGCTTGCTAACCATTGTACCACGTCTCCACGAGGAATAGCTTATGATCCAACGATTGCTTATAAATAGCGAACAATTTTAACTGTATATAATAGTTTGTTATCTTATTATAACTACTCCATTACCCTTCCAAAAAGTTATGCCAATTCACAGATAATAAAGAAAAGGAAGTTGCGAAGAGTCATGATCGTATATGATGACATTATAAAATGCTAGTAATGATATAGTATATTATTATCTTATTTCAGTGTTTTTCAACTGGTGCGTCTGGGTTTACTAATGTGTTCTGAAAAGTAGCCAAGTGCGCCTCAACTTAACAGAAGAGTCATTTATGAATTATTTTTAAATTAAAATAATATCTTTATTTTTAAAAAGATAAAGACCTAGGTCAAGTCTTTATCATTTGATATTTTAAACTGGAAGCTAGATTCCTTAATCTTTAAGGAGTGGATAATCCTTTCTCTTTTGTCTTCCTCAAGGAATTTAAATTAGTCATTGTCGGCGTCTTTAAAAAAAATAGATTTTTCATAAAACCTTTTAAATGAAAACAGTACCGCTAATCTTTGGGAAAGTTAAACCGAAATTTAATATTTTGAAATTTCATGACTAATTCTTCCTTATTAAAGGTTTTAGTTAAGTAACCCTGAAGTAAAAGTGGTCGAGAAACACTCTCTTATTTCATTTACCACCGTATAAACTGAAATATATTATTTACATTATTTACATTCGGACTGTTGTCCTCATCTTTGTTGCCTGTGAGTATATATAAATGTGATTACTTGATTTGTTTAAAAGTACTTGGGAAAATAAAAGAATTAACCAAAACTACGGCGTCTTTCTTAATCAGTTTTCTAACAGCACTAAGAAATTGATCCGTGAATTTGAATGGATTAAAATAAAAATAGACATAATATGTCTAGATTATTCAACCAAGCATGCTTGAATAAATATGAGTATATACATGGTTAACTGAAAAACGATTCCCATTCCATAACAATCAACTTGACTGAATAGTACTGTCATATATGGTTTGCTGCTTCTGTTATGAATTTAAAGAATCTTTAAAAAATCCAAAGGATCTTCAATGTTATCAAATGGGCTAGCTCAATATGTTACAACATAATATGCTTATACCAACTAAACTCACCGAATAGGGAATTGCCCATATGGTCAAGATATAAATGCCAAAGCTTCACTATTACTCGGAAAAGAAAACACAACATACACAAAAATCAAAAGTGTGTCTACAAAATGCTCGATAGCATGGGAAACAGTAGCGCACCTAGGGATAGAAGTCTTACTAATTAACCCATAGCTAGGGGAGAATATGTGGATTCATACTTTTCCCCATATTTTTGTGCGTAAGTAAATATAACGATCACAACGGCAATTGGAACTCGGTTCTCCGTTTAACAATTCCGAGTCATTATTCATCCCACCACCCGCACATCTAAGCTTACAACACCTGACATTCCCAAGCGGTCACCCATAATGCCATGTTCATTCAAGGCTTAGACGATCATGATTCTCCACAGCTTCCTTTAATTTATTATCTGTGAATTACCATGCATTCTTGGGAATGATAGTGGAGTAGTTTCCGGTTGTCTTTCTCCATGGTTTTGAATTCAGAGTAGTCTTTCTCCTAGACTGGTTGCCAACCAAGTCACGCAAAATCAGCCTATTCTACTATTTTTCATTCTTTTTCTCGTGTACTTTCACACTCAGTAACCCCTTGCGTCTTCGTAGCTTCATTGCTTTGCTCGGGGTGAAATGATTAAAAAAACATTTCGACCCAGAGCTAGAAGTAGAAATGTATTAATGCCTTGTGCAAGAACATCTGTGTGAAAGTGAATGCAACCGACTGCATCGGGAACTGGAACCTGTATCGCCGATTTCCTTTTTTCCGCGCGGATAACAGTTCCGCAACTCGGACATTCTTATCAAAGCCTCTGTGTTTTATTTTCCCTCCTAATATTTTGCTTAGTGTTTGATGCTCACTTACTGCTTCGTAAACTATTAACCAGTTTCACAAAGCTCGATCGATGGTGTCCTGGAGTTCTGCACTAATCAAGAGTGGCCGCTACTTTCGAAGACAGATCGATATAAACTGGTCACAGCCTTCAAAAACAGATCGATAGCCACATATGCGGAAAATAAGTAAATAAGTTCGCTTATCGCTCGTTACTAAAATAACAGTCAACCCGATAAAGATCAAACTTCAGCCACCGTGACAAGAATGGACTGATGATCGAGAGCATATCGAATAAAAAACACTTTTTACGCATCACATCCTCAATAAATCTAATGATTAGGAGAGCAAGTAACAACATGCATCAATCTACAATCTATAATTACAGAGACGAAGCTCGAAAAATTAAATTAGCGAGAGTCGAGTTCAAATTTCACTTACTCACAAATGCATTTGAGGAAAGCATAGATATATAATTCTCTAAAACATAGATGTATGATTCGCTTAATCATAGATGTGTGACTCACTTAAGCGTGGATGTATTATTCGCTTAAGCATAGATGTATGATTTTCTTATGCATAGATGCATTACTTGCTTAAGCATAGATTTATGATCCGCTTAGGCGTGTATGACGCGCTTAAGCATAGATGTATGACTCGCCTAATCATAGATGTATGATTCGCCTAAGCATAGCTGTATGATTCGCTTAAGCTTAGATGTATGACTCGCTCAATCATTAATGTATGATTCTCTTAAGCATAGGTGTATGAATCGTTTAAACATAGATGTATCACTCGCTTAATCATAGATTATGACTCGTTTAAGCATAAATGTATTCGTTTAAGCAGAACTGTATGATTCGCTTAAACATATATGTCTTACTTAATCATAAGTGTATGATTCGCTTAATCATAGATGTGGGGCTCGCTTAGTCATAGATGTATGACTCGCTTAATTATGCATGACTCGCTTAAGCAT
>CAHIKZ030000193.1:712500-717500 GCA_903632075.3 Acanthosepion pharaonis | reverse complement strand
CAAGCATCCCGACTTCAGTCACTTTCTCACCGACGTGGTTTCCCTCTGTCTTTACTACAAATATTTTTATGGCAACTTCTCTGAAGTGCTTTTTTACCTGGTGCTCCGAATACATGAATTTAAGCGCGTTACTAGACTGGCATCTAGCCACCCCACTTTTATTGTTGAAATAGCTAAATGCAACAGCCGCTTCTATTCCAACAGTCTCTTTTCTCGCACTTATCACCTGTAGAACTTCCTTCTGTTTACAGGCTTCCCGAATAACTACAATCTTCAAAAATTTAAATGCAGCACCAATCGCTGTCTTCATGTTCATCTTTTGTCCATTTCTCAATCCTCCCCATTCTCAGTCTTCTTTTTCAAATTCACTCCCTGTAACCCTCTGCATTCCCCCTTTGTTTGGTGTGAAATGTTTAAAAAAATATTACTGTCCAAAATTTTCCCTTTCATATTCAATACAACGCTAAACCTTATAGAATAGTGGTTAAGAATCTTAATTCTCATGACCTCCTCTCGGATAAACAATATGGCTTCCTTTTCGACAGGTCAACCGCTGGTGTGTTAACGGCCATCAGCGAATTTCTATATCAAGCTCTGGATAAAAACGGCGAAGATTGAGCTCAGGCTCTAGATATCTTGAAGGCGTTCTACAACCAGTCCACAAAACATCTCGACATTAATTTCAGAAAATTTATCAGAATTTTTTTGTTCTAATTCAGCAACTGTTTTCGGTTTGAGCTTATAAACAAGATTTAAAAAAGAAATCTGGTGGCGTTAGGTCTGGTGATCGTGATGGTCGCTCTATTCTTCCACGTCTTTCTATCCACCTCAGCTTGAAAAAAAAAAGCTTGTTACATTTGTTGCACCCTGTATATATCAGGAAAGTGTCTGGGCCTGTATTACCTCGCAAAATCTCACCAAATATCTGACTTTTAAAAGATTTCAATTCTTGGTCGGGTCAAAAGAATTTCGGCACTTCGTTGTATTCAGAACTCCGTTCATAACGTTTTTAGCCGATCAGGCTTTCTTCAATTGATAAGAATTGTTGCATAATTGTAGCATTTAGTCTCTCCCCTGTCAGCTTAGTCACCTGCCCAACAACCCTGGAATTAAATTGTCCAGTCTGTCTTGAAAACTGCATTCAAAATTATTGGCAACGACCTTAGCTGCAAAGCATCTGACATATTGATATTTACTAAATACTACTTACAGCTCCTCCTACCGTCATCGGAAATGTTTACAAACACTTAATCGCAGCTAAGGTTACTAGCAAAGAGTTAATTAAACCCTTTGATAATAAAGAGTCAATGTTTGAATAAAGTTTAGAAAGAAACACGCTAGGAATTTACATTTTACTTTTGTAGAACCAATGAACAATTACTGAAAACCATAATACGATTTAAGTTAAATTTGGAAGACGAACCTTCGAAAGTCGTTTGTGGTTGTGCTACTAACACAATGTCACAAGTCATCGTTCAATTAGATTTGTTCAGCTGTTGAATACACCATATTACGCGCTCTATCCCAGAAACATGTGAATAAGTTCTGCTCGGCATAGTTGCAGGGTACACCATAGGTACTGAAGAAACGTATTTACCTGATGGCAGGTGTCTGCAATAGGGATTAGCTCGCCACCGTAACAGATGGATGTACTAAGAAACAAACAGCCAGTCATTATTTACATAGCTAAGTGACAAATTTCATATCTGTCTTAATCCTATATGAATAAAAAGAGACATGAGGAAAGACTATTCTTTACCGACACGTTTCGTCTTCTGAGAGACTTTTGTAGCCGACCCGGGTAGCATGCAGCTCTGGCCTACGAAAAGGTGGCCTTGTGCCAGACACTACTTACGACTACCGAATCCACTAACAAAGTAAAAAAAAAATAAAAAAAGGATAGAATAAAAATTACTGTATTCAACACGTGCATCATAGGGCAAAAGGATAGGTAGCCAGGAGTAACGACAAAACGAATCTGGTGGAAAACAAATATAAAACTTTATTTGAATAACAAATAATCTTGTCTCAACAGTGGAGACTATCAGAAAAGGTAAGGACTGATCTTAGCCAGTAGGCAGATTGTGTAGTGACTAGTAGAATGTTAAAGTTCCGCGCCAAAACAAAAATCAAAATGGCTAAGGCGGGAAAAGTGTCATATTTTTAAATAAATAATTATATATATATATATATATATGTATATATATATATATATATAATTATTTATTAAAAAATATGATTCCAACGCTACATAAGAGTTCTCATGTTTCAAAACAAGAGCCGAAAACTTCAATATAATTATTTGAATTAAATTGAATTAAAGTATCAAGCTCTGTTCCATCTTCAAGCGAAATTTTTTTTGGAATAGTTATTTATTCGTACTACTGTACAAAATGTGGCACAAGGCCAAAAAGGGGATTGGAGAAGGACGGTCTTCTTCTGTCTTAATTCTAAACTTAGCTAGTCACAGACACTAACCCAAACATACCAACAATATTCCTATCACCAAAACAACACATTCATTCCTACCTTTCTTACCGCGCCCACCATAATACCTCAAATTCTCTATGAAATCCTAAATTGTCCCAATATGTTCTTTTCCAAATCTGTGGGGGGCGGGAGGTTAAAAAACAACAATTTAAAAAACCCCAATGATTATTTACAATATGAAATAATACTATTTACATAAAACAAAACAAAAAGGGTTAGTAATACCCCCCACACACACGCACACACAATCCTTAAATGTGGCAGAAACATCAGTTAACTGGACGAAATAATTGCGGGATTATAACATTATAAAAAACCAAGCACACCCACAAACACGCAACTCATTTAGACACAATAACAAATACGAAAACACACACACGAAACAAAAGTCATCCCGCAACAACCAGAGAACTGACATTACTGACCACCTAACGAGGGAGGGGATGGGGAATTAAACAAAAGAAAAATAGGGACAGAAATAAAAGCGGCCAATGAGCATTCACACCCTAGCTAAGTTAACCAGAAACGGGAAACTAAAGATTCAAACTAAAAACCTAAACTAGCCTAATATCGGCGCGGGTTGCCTCTGTTCAACCCTGGTAGGACAAAATCCTGTACCTAACCGACATCCAAGTGCCACTCCAGGTCAACCACTTTCACTCTACACAGTCGCGCAAGATTTACCCACCTTTTGTCGAATTCTAATGAAGAGAAACGCCGCCTTTCAGTCCTAATCTTGACTTTAAGCAGATGCCTAAAGTACAATATCAGTTGGGAAGAGGTGAAATTCTCACCTCCATAGAATCCCTTCTGACGTGTCAACCAAATCACGACTCTCATAACTCCTAGCAAGCAGTGGAACACACAAAGTTCAGCCTTCGTCGACGGCGGTGCCACATTGCTACAAACAGAAGAGGCCTCAAGGACAAAGAACTTTCCCTGCAACATGCGAACCATGAGGCCTTCAACAAACTTACAAAACGGACCTACCAACTTGCAATGAAAGAAGACGTGACCTAGGGTCTCGACTTCACCACTACAACGTCGGCAGTTTGGAGATTTCTCCAAGCCCGCTGCGCAAAGCTTTTTGGTGACCCAGAGGGACCCACGCATCGCGTTTTATAAGCATATTCATTATTAAAATTACTATAGTAACGGCTAGAGCAATTATTTAAAAAAAAAAAAAAGGGGGCGTAATGGTTAATAATTTGTATCAATATCTCAGTTACATTCAAAAACGTCAAGTCAGGGTAAGGTTGGGGGTGTCTAAATTTAAAGCGGAAGATCACATCGTCTAGTCTGGTTAAGTGTCTATGGAGATTTATTTATTTTTTTATTTAATTTTTTTTTTTCTGAAAGGGTTTTGTGTATATAAAAAAAACTGTCATAAGTCGCTAACATTTGTTTTTTGACGACTTCATAAAGGGTTATCTTTTCTTTTTTTTTCTTTTTTTTGTAGGGCATTTAAACTATTTATTTAGACTTTTAATACTGTACAACCTGACCGCGCATGGTAGTGAGGAGTTCTACTAATTTTAAAATAGAGAAAATTAGAAAGATTATATATAGTGAATTTAGAATTAAAGGGCATATTTTTCTTTAATATGTTTTCTCAGATATTCAAGACGGGTAGACGAATAATTGTAAATATTCTGTTTAATAAGTAAATGGGGCGTCTACTCAAGTAAGAGTATCCGTTTGAAGTGATAAGAATATATATATATATATATATATATATATATATATATATATATTAGGTTTTCCTTAAATATGCAAGTACTTTCGATGGGTTCTCCGGTCATCATCAGGCATGGAAACTATTTCCTTTTTGGTAAAATTCAGGTAGCATCCGAAACGAAAAAATATAATGGAAATCGAAATATGTTTTTTTTAAGTGTGTTATTGATAACAGAGACAAACTTGTGGAGCTTGCAGTCGCAACGCTAAGGTTGAATTTTTTTTTAATTTAAGTGAGGTCAACTTTTTACTAGTATGGCAGTTTAAGACTTTTTTTATTGTAGGTGTTTATCAGTCAACGTGGCATGAACTAAATAGTTTAATAAGTAGAGCCACGTCTCAGTTGTTTTCCTGAAAATTTGCATGTCGGATCAGTTCTTTTAAATCAAATATGTGGTCCAGTTTAATTTATATTACAACGAATCATTTAGTTCATGCACGTTGCTTTTGATCGTTAGACAAGACACAACGCGTTCGTAGCGACCGTTATCAATGACGTGGAAGGCAAGCAGTTGTGTTTCACGTCAGAAGTGACATTGTGCTGCAAGCATGGTTTGAATTAATTTTGTTTATTTTGGATCTTGACCAGATCCAACTCGATGCCTGTTGACTGTAGTCTGGAGACGATGTGAAGCACTCTTCAGGCACCGGCCAGTGATGCCCACTTTTAAAAGGGAGGAAACAATTGACCGTCTAAGGAATCCACGGCATCTTACCTCAATAGGTAGAACATGGCATGCCCACCCGTATATTATAGATCCTCATTCTCTCTC
>CAHIKZ030000193.1:200000-707500 GCA_903632075.3 Acanthosepion pharaonis | reverse complement strand
AGTTTATAACTTCTTATCAAAAGAACATATACCCACTCCAAAGTGGTGACGCCATTAAATGCTTTTTAAGGAGTCTTCATACCTTTTTGTGAGAGTCCAAAGAACTTTTGGAAAGATAATATTTTTTTTTAAATTATGAACGATATTGTATTTAAATAGAAATATAAAATAAATAGTATAATTTAAAATTTACTGATTTTTTTTAAAAAAAAATATATTTCATGTATTTTTGTTCTTCAGGCAAGATGGCTGAAACAAGAAGTATGAAGCGGGGTAACACCAACAACTCTCAAGATACAAAAGGCGCCCCGTTCTCCTCAAAAGACCTCAGTTATCTCAACAAACTCCCCAGTATTGCACCAAACTATGGCCGAAAACATTACAGCGTCTGTTACATCTTAAAGTCAAAAATTTCACGGGTTTTGCTTTACGACAACATTACACAACAGCGAATGCTCGATCGGAAACTGAATCTCCTTGGAGGAGAACAGCGGAGAGTTATGCAATTACTCGACTACCACCGGAAATTGTTCGAAAATCAAAAAAACCTTAAGCATAAGCGTTTGACATCCCATGCTCGATCGCCTGTTACTCAATTCGAAGAAACTAAACGAGTTCAGCCCGAAGTAATGACAGAGGGTTACCAACAACAGAGGCTACCTGAGATTGTATCCGGCTGCTCCAGTTTCTCTTGTGCCTTAAATCCGTCGGTAAGCTCCCAGGACACTGCCAAGTATTCGTCTCTTCCGCATGATAAAGAGTTCCGGGCATGTTCGCAAGCATATTACGACCAAATGACGAAATCAGGCGGGAGTCTGACACGGAACGTAGACAACAGCAATGGCGATAATCATAATAATTTTGCTGATAGTGCTCCTGTTCTCAGCTCTTTTAAATCTCAAGCTAAAGAGATAAAGATGAAGTTTTCGAATTACGATTCTGACATTCGTTTCGTTTCATTAGAAAAACTCTTGTCTCCAATGGATAAAATCTCATCAAGCCACGTAAAATGTCAAGTAACATTTCCAATGAAAACTAAAGACTCTTAAAATTCCTCATTATAATCTAGTGTCTAATGGTCAGGAGCGTTGCCTTCTCTTTTCTATTTTGACCGAAAGTACTTACACGCTTTGATGGAAACATCAGTAAAGGGTTTCTACTATTTTCCGATGAAATAGACTCTAAGGCAATGAACAAATAGACAATGATATAAACTTCCCAATGCGGTTTTAGTTCAACATTCCTGAGTATTTTAGCACATACATCAGTGTTTTGTTTATGTTTTTTAATCATTTCACCTGAAGCAAGAGAATAAAGCTAATAAGACGCAAAAGGTCACAGTGTGTGAGAAAACATTATTAAGGAGAGAGAACTAAAACAATAGAAATTAAGAAAACAGAAGATAACGATTGACTTTGCATTTAAATTTTTGAATCTCTTAACTAACAAGAAAGCAAGAAGTCGGAAGAGAGTTCCATAGTTGAGAAGAGCGAGAGAAGAAACTGTTAGCATAGAACCTACGGTTACATCTAACAATTTCAACTGTATAATTCATAAAGCCTAACCCCTGCCATAGAGGAAAGCTTAGCAGAACAATCACAATGGAAAATATTCATAGAAAAGACAAAAAGAAGTTACGTTACGGCGGTGGGAAAGTGACTGATACTGAGTTGCCAAGTCATGACCGATAACATTATAGATTCTTCTTTAGATTTTGTCAAGAATTGCAACATACATAACTGTTATGGTGAAACACATCTATTCTGTAGTTAACAGACTCTCCCACCTAATATAAGTAGGAGTAATAATAGAAACGGGAGGCAGTCAGTCAGTCAGACGATGTCGGACGGCAGTTAGTCGAATACGAAAGTAGTTAGCGACCACAACAAGATTACTCTGCGTAATACCTATTATATCAAGTTCCTAACGTTTTGTACGTCGAACCTATTTTAGGACCGATTTAGTACAAATACAAGCCTCCACTGCGAAATAACTCCACAACAATAACAGAAACAACAGAGCAGATGTGACAGCGATATTCAATGCATGGACGAATAGTTGACTTATAAATATGTAAGATAGATTCTGGCGATAGATAGATGCTGCACGACACAGTGAACCAACTTTCCGAGTAGCATAACTGATTCAATATAATCTTTCCACTTCATGTCAGCCCCAGAAAGCGCAACGAGTCAAGCTCCTGGAGGTTAGCTTCAGCCATACTGACGGAATGCAAAAAAGACATTTAAAAGAGAGCAGTCTTGTTTTGGAGGCGTTAAAATTAACACGCCGTTTCTTGCCCCAGTTAACAACAGATTGAAGGTCATTTTGCCAACTTGCCAAACATATTGTGATAACAACAACAAAGGCAAAGACAATAGTTGGTATGTATTTAATGTAAATTACATTAATTACATGCGGACTAGTGTCCTCATTTTTGTTGTTATTATCACAACGTTTCGGCCGTTTTATCCTCCGACCATCATCAGGTGCTTGTCGATCCGTGTAACATTTCGAACTAAATCCTTTATTTAATCTACGGTGGGGATTGTTCTCATTCAGCTGATTATGTCTAGGGCAGGGGCGTCAAACTAATTTTGATTCGGGAGCCACATGAGCTCAATTTTACATCAAGTGGGCCGGAGATGTACAGAAAATGTCATGATGAAGAAAATTGTATTGTTTTTATTCAATAAAAATGGTTACATGTTATAATGCAATATACTACTTTGAAATGAACCAAATGAGCTTACACTGAATTCTTTACAAAACATTCTAACATTCAGAAAGCTATGACTAGGCTAAGCTTTAATTTCAACTTTGACAATATTAACCATTTAGTAAACTTAGTGTGATCCAGATACTTGACACCTTTTAGCCTTGACAAGTGTATCAATATTAGGGGAGATTTCCTGTGAAGCAGCTAGTTTCAGGATGTCATTTAAGTTTTTTGTTTGTTAGCCTTGAACGGAGCTTGTTATTGTTGTCATTACTGAGAAAACTTGCTCACATAGGTAAGCAGTTCCGAAGATGCAAAAGATTTTGGCAGCTGGGTCTCTTAGTTTGGGATAGCCAGGAAAAAGATATTTGATAACAGAGCAGGACTAAAAATAAGAACTAAACGAGATATGCTTAGACTCTAGGGATATCTCATCTAGTTCTTATTTTTAGAACTGCTCTGTTATTGCTCGCCACGTTTCCACTCAATCGAAACTTTGTTGTTAAGATGGGGACAGTAGTTCGCGTGTAAATTATCTAAATAAAGAGAATGTCGGTCTTCAGGGCTTGTACGTGCAGAATGGATTGATAAAAGATCAAATTCTTGCTCAATGAGAATAAACCCATTTCATCAGCGTTTGGTCTGTGTATCGAAAATATTTTCATTCAACATAAACACGTTTTGCCCTGTTTGCAAGGCTTCGTATACACTATCTGCATCCCCTGAAGAAGATTAAGATACTATTCGGAAAAAAAAAGGGGGTAACTACTTCTGAGTAGGTTGTTATAAACCTAGCTGGCATCTATTAGGTTGGTGCAAAAATAATGTCGTTTTTGACGTTCAACTTAACGTCAAAAAACGACATTATTTTTGCACCAACCTAATACCTTTCATAATCGACAAAGGTCCTTCAATATAATGCTTTGTTTCAAAGAGACGTCGCTACCCTTAAAATGCTTAAACCAGTTTGGAGTAATATGGTCAGTTTTTGCTTAACTTACTCCCACGTTCCAAATTACACGAGCAGTTTCAACGCCTTTGAGAGCCTGTTTAAAATAACGTCTCAGAATTGCCAAAATCTCAAGACTTCTATCCACCATTATAACAAGACATGTAATAAGTAATGTTAACGGGTTAAATTAGCCGTTTACCTACAATGAAACGTTTGAGCGTCCTGGGTAAGACGATAAACTACGTCCGACAGCAAGAGGTTTTGAGGAGCGTGTAACCACCTCTTAATTACTGGTATTCCCAGGTCACCCTGACCCGGGCTAGTAGCACCTGTTAGGGTCCAAGCTATGGGCAAATAGTTAACCCCGTCAAACTGGAGTCAAAACACTATGAAAGTGTTTTAATACCAGAAATACTTTTTTGTAAAAAATTATTACCAGCAGTACATTTTAAAAATAAATATTACAAACAATAGATTTTTTGAAGAAAAAAATTACCTGCAATACATTTTTGGAAAAAAAATGTTACCAGCAATAAAAATTTTGTCGGTATTAAATAACCCATTGAGGTTGATATACCGTAAAACAAAACAAAACAAAACAAACCGTAACGTTTGACATTCATTAATCGAGCAGCCAATACTGTTTCCGGTTGAATTTTATCAAATCTTTCTCTTTGCTACTTCCCTTTACTTATTCCAATTACTGTAGTGAAATGCGAAAAAGTCATGAACTCGTGGGAATAGATGTGATAAAAGATGATACAACAAAATTAATAAAGTGTGAAGTCGGAAAGAACTGACACAGGAATGTTAAAAGTAAGCATCGAATTAAAGGAAAATAGTCACTTCTCTTACTTTGAATCTGCTCATTCACGTTCTACCTTTCGTGGTTGCTAAGCTAAAAACAATGGTGGAGCAAGGAATTTTAGAGCATGTTCTCCCTGGTGGTACTAATTGGGCTTTACCCATTGTCGTTTTATGAAAACCGGATGGAGTTTTAAGGATATTTGGGTATTAAAAAATAGTGTAAACCACAAAATATGCTCCGATTTTTTCTCTATTCCTAACAATGAAACCGCTATTCAAGAGTTGCCTGGAATAAAACACTTTACCAAAATTGACCTCAAATTTACCTATGGCTAGATACAAATTGATAAAAAAAAAGTTCAATAAATTACTACTGGCAGATAACACAACACTCTTAAAAAATTTTTTAGGAAAATAAGTTTCTCAAGTTCAGCAACTGTAATCGCTCGTTCCAGTATTGATGGGGGTTCCTGTTTAACTTTTTATTTGAATTAGTACGAGGAAACACACACCTATTCTTACTGAAATCATAACACCTGAAAGGTGAACATGTCTGACAACGAACAGGAGATGAATCAAGCAACCACAGAGGTCAGTAAATCGACACAAACAGTATCCATTAAATCACTGGTTTTCATTGAATCGAATGTGATTGCATGCTTCTCAATGATGGAGGTGCAAATCGACATTATAAAGATAAGGACACCCATACAACAATTTCATCACATGCTGGCTGCATTACCACCGGAGATAGTATGCAAACTATTACCTACCATTTTACAGTCAGGAGACTACGTCAAACTTACAGAAGGATGCTGAGAATACCATGAAACGAACACGTGAGAAACGACAATAGTTTAGAGAAAATGGGAACAAAAAGGATACTTATACGTAACATCAGAAGGTGAGAATTGAAAGGGTAAATATAACGAGGAAAGATGGCTTGTAAAATTTGATACTCACAGGCCAGATTGATGGTAAGAAGGACAGAGGAAAGCAGAGTATAACATTCCTATAGAACCTGAGTAAATAAATGGCGGTTTAGGAGAGATACGAAAAAGACAAAATTTATTAAGAACTACAATGGACAAGAAATTGTAGAGAGCCATGATCGTCTACATCCTGAAGGGACACGGCACAAAGCATAAGAAGAAAATAATCCTAGAGTAATTATCTGGTCTAACTGGCTTTGCATAAACGGAAACTAACATACTACATTAACCCATTATATATATATATATATATATATATATATATATATGTGTGTGTGTGTGTGTGTGTGTGTATGTTAAAAAAGTGTGAACGGCTGATCTCCTAATTTTACTAAATTCAAAACTCTGCATTTTTATTTTATTTTATTTATATGAGTATTGTGTACTTTTTAATACTACTGTTTCCTGGTATAATTCAACTCTAACCAATTTTTTCATAATGATATATATATATATATATATTAGTAGTAGTAGTAGTAGTAGTAGTAGTAATCTTATAAGTATAAGAAATTATACTCATTAGGAAAACCTTCAGTGTTTTGATTTGCAAATAATCAAACCAATACCAAAGGGAAAAATAGTATCAAAAAAGAAAGAACCAAGAACATGTACGTTAGCCGAAAATAATCGTCTAGCATGCAAGTCAAAAGCCTAAAGAAAAAAAACCATACGAGTATGCAAAATAACTAAATAAGGTGCTCAATACAGTAAGTAGAGCACTATATTTAAATATAAGATCTAACCACCCGGCGCATATCTTGAAACATATTTCTAAAGGCATTAGCCATAGATTATCTACCAATTCATCGAATCAAAACATCTTCGATGCTAATAGCTTAATTTACGAGCAAGCTCTAGCTAAAAGTGAACATAAAGATAAACTAGAATAACATTAATATAAAAGATGACTATGTAACCCAGAATAAACATAAGAATAGAAGTAGAAACATATTTGTTATACTGTGGCGAACGAAATGTTTTTTCTTCCACCGAATGAATTCGAATCTTCGTCGCCACTTGATATGGTCCGGTTCCTTGTACCACAGTGATAGTCCAAGGTAGAACCAATAAAGAAGAACTCGAACACAGGTATGGAATAACACCGATATATTACAAACAGGAATATATACAGAGAAGTAGAAGTGTTAGTACAAACAATCAGGTTTAGTAGAGAGAACAATGTAGTCTCGACCAGTATCACTATTCCAATGTCTTGCAGTAATTGTCTGAACGCGACTCTGTTTCGGACTGCCTCTGACTCGACTCTTGACTCGACTTGAACTACTGACTCCTTGCCTACTCCTGAGGCGCAGTATTTATTAAGTATGGAATAGTCCATTATTATTGTTATTGTGGGTAAGATCCCATAACAATATTGTGGTTCAATCCCCCATTTAATTTATCAGTGAAAACTAAAATTGGTAAAATATTCTATATGGTAATATATCTACTTGAACAAAATTTCCCAAAGACCAGTAAACTACACAAAATATTTAATAAAAACAGTGTCAAACTAAGCTACACCTGTATGCCCAACGTAGCGAACTTAATTAACGGATATAACAAGAAAAAAACTAGGGATAAACCACGCACTACTTCTCCTAGATGTAATTGTAGAAACAAAAAAGCCTGCCCCCTCCAGAGAAAATGTCAACAGGAGTGCGTGGTATATAAAGTTAAAATATACAAGGACATAAATGACAACAATAACGATATAAATCCTAAAGTATACATAGGATCTACTCAAAATGTGTTTAAAAAACGATATTACAATCATATGTGTAGCTTCAATAATAAAAATACCAAAGATAGTACTCCACTATTCACCTATATATGGAAAATTAGACGTGACAATAACAAAGGCCCCATTCTGAAATGGGAAATATTAAAAAGATGTTCCAAATATAGAGCAGGTCATAAAATTTCTCAACTATGTCTAGAGGAAAAATTAGCTATAGCTTCATATAAAGAACCTGAACATTTATTAAATTCTAAATTTGAAATTCTAAGTAAATGTAGACATAGAAAACGTTGGTTGTTGGACTAGATCTCCTCTCCCAGGTTTTTTTTTCTCTTTGATTGAATAAATGGTTTATTACTCCCAGTTGTCAGAGTTTCTATCTAATTTTTTTTCTCTCTATTTGAATAAATGGTTTTCCCCTACTCTCCCCCGTTGTTCGTTTTTTTATTTGGTCACGTGGTTAGGTTTTTTTGTTTATTGACTATAAGTATTCCGTTCTTTTTACCTTTTTAGCCAGCTTTCCCTGACGATCCGCCTAGGTGAAACCTTGGTAGGTTTGTCTGGCTCTGTAGGTTTAACTATATATATATATATATATATATATATATATATATATATATATATATAACAAGACAAAAACAGATACATACTAATCACCATACCTACTAACTCCATAACATTCCCTATCCAAAACAACTTATCTCATCTAAGCAACATAAAAATAGTCACAATATGATCAGAACCCAAAACACACATAACAATAATAATTCAGAAGTGGGCATATATAAAATAAATTGACAAAACTGTTTCTCACAATACATTGGGGAAACTATCTATAAACACAAAAGGGACCTAATACATAACAATTTATCAAATGCACTAGTCATACACAGAAATAAATTCGACTACAATTTTGATCTAAAAAATACCACACATATCAAAAGAGTAAGTCATTTACTCAGAAGGAAAATTCTCGAGAGTGCCACTATCGAATCTTATCAAACTATAAATCTACGCCCCGGTTTTTTTCCAGTCTCACCTTTCCTGAAAGAATTACTAATTTCCAAAGTCAACATACACAAGCACAAATATGTTAAAAACTCTAAAGAAAACAGTTAAATCGATTATCTGATGCCTTTGAAGATATACAGCACACACGTTAATCCCGAACCATAACAATCTGATCACAATTTAAATAATCTTCATTTGCTAATAAAAAAAAACATATTTCTTGAATATTACTTGCTTACTTTGAAATAATGCACTTTGCCTCCTCCACGTGTTTTAACTGAGTTTTCAACCACCTGATGAATATTCATGAACGTTCTAAAATTTAAAAATCTTGATAAACCAACGAAATCCTTGCTCTTGTATATAAACACATGTAACAAAATAAATCCCTACATTTGCTTTGATAAAGTGCCTCAGCGGGCGAAACGCGTCGGCTAAGAATAGTTTTTCCTCTTGTCTTTATATATATATATATATATATATATATATATATAGTATAGGTAATCGATCCGTTGGTATATAATCCGGGTGGATCCTAGTAATATTAATTACTAAAACTGATCCACAGAGTGCTCGATGTTGTTTTTAACATAGCATATGTATTTTTTACAGCAAAAAAAAAAAATTACCTCAACATCGGAATAGACTATTTCAAACCGTCACTTAACGACTTTCGTCAGTCACTAAGTTGTACTTGTTTTCGTCCGCCACTAAGTACTTGTTTTCGTCAGCCACTATGTACTTGTCTTCGTCAGCCACTAAATACTTGTCTTCATCAGCCACTAAGTACTTGTCTTCGGAGCGCTTATTTATGTATTTTTCAAATCCAGTCTCTGAGAGGCGCCTTGTTAATGAGAGTGGGTTTGTGTTAGCGATTGATGGGGGCGTAACGTATCTTATCTCGGGGGAAGCGGTCTGGGTTTGGAGTTTATTCATGGCTAGGATTTTTGTTAGTTTAATATTAGTTCCTACTATATGGTATTTCATATAAAGGTCCTGGCGTGTGTTTATCTGGGATTCACAGTAAATAGTTTTGTATTGTAAAGCGATACGGGATTTGAACTTAAGTCCGTTAGTTGAGTTATAGATTGTGGGTAATACCAGAGCACCTAATGGAATAATTCTTGCTGTCCAATACATACATATATGTGTGCATTTACCTGATAATACATATATGCAACTGTACGTATGAATACACCCCCACATATAAGCACCTGTATTCTTATGTAATTTGGAATTTATTCGTGTGACTACATTTCGTGATTAATTCTCTTCGTTGATTTAATAGTTTGCATTGATCTTTATATTTTATTAACCTGATTTTTTTCCTTCTAAACATAGCTTGCATCTACCCCTAAAACGTATGGGGGTGTTCGCGAAACCTAGAATTTTCCAATTTATTTGAGGATTCTGACCCTTTCCCTTCAATTCTCAATTTTTTTTTTTTCGAAAGGGCTGTTTATTAATTTTTTATTTAATTTTGGATTTTTGAATGAATGTCTATGTATATTGATTCTCTTTTTAAATTCTCCTGCAGAAATGTCGATGTAAATATTATGATTTGTCATATTTTCTTTAGGGGTAATGGTTGTCTGGTATACTACCCTAGTCGATCTGCATTTACCCTCTACTGGGCAGTTTTCCTTAATTCTACAATTACTTGGGGGTTTCCATGTTAGATTTAGTTGTTTCCCGTGGAATTGTTATGGGAGTTAATAATTTGGTACATATTATCAGTGCAGGAGTAGTTAATCTTTACTGATTTCCTGTTGAATATTTTATTTAGAGTTTTTTTTGTTTTTGTTTCATTTTTTGTTAAAGTGTTTAATACTTAAGTTTAAGAAGCACTGTCCGATGTTGATACTCGACAGTTTGCAGAAGGAGTGGGAGGTGAACCAGTTAATTTTTCTTTTCCTATTTTTAATTAATCACGAAATGTAGGCACACGAATAAATTCCAAATTACATAAGAATACAGGTGCATATATGTGGGGGTGTATTCATACGTACAGTTGCATATATGTATGATCAGGTAAATGCACACATATATGTATGCATTGGACAGCAAGAATTATTCCATTGGGTAATCTGGTATTACCCACAATCTATAAATCTATAACTCAACTAAGGAACTTAATTTCAAATCCCACATCGCTTTGCAGTACAAAAACTATTTACTGTGAATCCCAAGAAAACACACGACGAGACCTTTATATGAAACACCATATCGTAGGAACTGATATTAAACTAACAAAAATCCTAGCCATGAATAAACACCGAACCCAGATCGCTTCCCCCGAGATAAGATACGTTACGCCCCCATCAATCGCTAACACCACTCTCATTAACAAGGCACCTACCAGAGACTGGCTTTAAAAAATACATAAATAAGCGCTCCGAAGACAAGTACTTGGTGCCTGACGAAAGTCGTTAAGGGATGGTTTGAAATTGTCTATTCCGTTGTTGAGGTAATTTGTTTTTTTTTTCTGTAATATATATATATATATATATATATATATATATATATATATATATATATATACGGTCAGTATCATCATCTTATTCGGCTAATGTGATCTTGACATCTAATGATGTCACTATTATGCATGATATACTTTCATAGTCGTATTTCCGACACAGAAATACTGCCTGTTTTTTGCTTCCATTTATTTGCATCACTTGTTTTTTCTTTTTGTTTTGTTTTTTCTTTTTGTTTTGTTTTTTCTTTTTGTTTTGTTTTTTCTTTTATTTAATTTTTTTTTTTTTTTTGTTTTAGTTTTTTTCCGTTTTTTTTTTTTTTTTTTTTTTTTTTTTGTTACCAACCGCAACTAATCGCATTAAGTCTAAACCCCAGAAATAATGTAAAAAATATCTGGTAGGTGTAATTTCAAACAACACTAGTTGTGCTGTTTTCTGCATTTAATATTGTTTTGATCGCTTCAGTAAGCAACTTTTCAAAGATATTCGCCATTACGTCCGTCCGAGGTTTCCATTCAACGCATCTTGGTTTAAAAAAAAAAAAAGAAATAACGAATACAAATAATTATGTCATAGTCTTTAAAACTATTTTTTTTTTTTTTTTTTACTTTTTTTTACCAGTGTGGTTTAGTGGGTAACGGCTGGACATAAGAAATCAGAAAGCCAAGTTGAGTTCATTACTCGCAAATACCCTTGAGAAAGGTATGAATCCATACAAACTTATGTGTTGTATAGCAGGAAAAACTAGTTCCTATACCCTTTTTTGTATTTACTAAACCCCCACGAGGTTACGTTGTGACACAAGGTCGGTTTAATGTGGGGAGTCCGAGCGCGTACACCCGGGCTAGGAACAAAAATTGCCCGAGCCCCCGCAACCATCGGTTGTATTGGCCTCGATGCGAGCACCGATCCCTATTTCTGGTGCAATGAGAGGGCGCGGCCTCGGGTAGCTGTTCCCCAGGGCTGGGCACCTCTCAGTATAATTTTCTTCAGTTGCGACTCTGTCCTTTGACGGAGCCGCCCCTGAGCGCATTCTGCCCAAAGACAGAGACACAACTGAAAGATGATAAATAATCATGTTACAAACTACCCGAGAGTAATTTACACATTATGGCTAATTAGCAGGATAGACTGGATCCTATAGCCTTTGTTGGCAACCAGTTTGCCGCAAAACGAAACAGCAGCCTACTGCAGGAAAAATCTTCTGCCTAGTCAATCATAAATCGAAGAGACGGGATCGCCCAAACGTGTATTAGTTGATTGATTTTGTTTAGCGGCATATCAACTCCTATGGGTTATTTAATGCCGAAATCTAAATATTTTGAACACAATTTTGTGGTTTCAACTAAATATATGCTATAAATAGGTATTGTTGATAATTTTATTGTAAATATATATTGCTAGCATTATTGTTTATATAAAAAAGTATTTTTTATACTTTCATAAGTTTTTGACCCCAGTTTGGGGAGTTCACTATTTGCGCATAGCTAGGATCCTCACAAGTGCTACCATCCCGGGTTTGGGTGCACCTGAGAACCACAGCGATTAAGAGGTGGTTCC
Organism: Acanthosepion pharaonis; assembly: GCA_903632075.3. Taxonomy (NCBI): domain Eukaryota; kingdom Metazoa; phylum Mollusca; class Cephalopoda; order Sepiida; family Sepiidae; genus Acanthosepion; species Acanthosepion pharaonis. The sequence goes on along the minus strand of CAHIKZ030000193.1, from coordinate 695,241 downwards.
ACGCCCCTCAAAACCTACAACCTCACGATCAGAGGGTTGCTGCTGGACGTAGCTTATCGTAATACTCTGCACTCGTATGGTATTTAACTGTCAAGAAATAAGCCTCGAAATAAAGATTAGAAGAAGAAAAAAAACGAAAATACTTTTGATACGTCCTAATATATAATAATATAATGGGGTCGTAGGTATTTTTTGATTTGTACGTGCAATAAGTTCTAGGATATTAACAAGGAAAACAATTTGATACACAATAGAGACGAATACGCAATATGATAGGTCCTGATCTGGCATCTAGTCTACAGTCACTTTCTGACAGACGTGTCGTGGCTTCTCTCTGTCTCTTCTACAAGTATTTTCACGGCAACTGTTCCGACGAGCTACTTTCGCTGGTTCCCAGATTGCATGAATTTAAGCGACCTACTAGGCTGACATCCCGCCCTTTCGCTGTCAAAACGGTTAAATGTAACCGTCTCTTCTACTCAAACAACTTCTTTTCTCACACTTCCCGACTGTGGAACTTCCTTCCCATTACTTGCTTCCCCGATGACTGTAATCTTCAAATATTCAAGTGTAATGTCAATCGACATTTTCTGATACCTTGATCTTGTTTCCCGTCCTTCTCTGTATCCTTTCCCCAAACACGTCTCTTTACTCTTGTTCTCAAGCCTCTGTAACCCTTTGCGTACTAATGGCACGCCTATCTTGTTGAGATGAATTGCTTAAAAAAATAATTGTGAATGGCAAAAAATCATTCTCATATTTGCTTGTCACGTCTTCCATAGATTTCTCTCCATGCAATGGCCACAATTATTATTATTTTTTTTTTTTTTTGACTGAATGACATCTCATCCGTTTGCATCTAAGATGAAAAAAAATTGCCAATTGAATGCTTGATTGATTTACAATGAAAGAAAAAGGTTTAACAGATATTTATATTATAACTTAAACACCGCTGGGCGCAAAGTGAGGGTTCAGTTTTAAATTATACATACATTATAAATCGATCACCCACTTTAGATTTAATTTGATTGCATCGCCTATTTTCGATATATTACTTACAGCGGCACAGACTTTCGGAACTTATATCATTCTAAATCAAAACCTTTTGACTTCACTTTCTTTCATTAAAGTTTAAGGCATTGTCCCCGAAACAACGTAATTAAGAATGAGAAGTGAATAGGATTGACTAGTGTATATACCATCGCAATATAGCATTATAATACCATCCCAATACAGCGTGACTATGCCATCCCAATGTAGCATTACTATACCATTACAATACAGCATTACTATACTCATGTACGTGGTTGAATAAAAACAAGAACATTTTTGTATAACACTTTAGATCATCGTTTCTCAACCCTTTTATTCTCGCGTAACACTTAAAATAAATTAACAAAAACTAAAATAAATTGTAAAGAAACAAAATTATATACCATATCTTTCTCATTTTATTTTGTTCACATGGTAAATATCATAGTATATATTTCTGAACTAGGTTTAAGGAAAAAATAATACTTCTTTGTCAAATTTTTCGGTAATGCTAAATAAAATTCATACTGATCGTTTATAATATTTCATCAAGGAGTTTTCATTCATACAAAAAACACAGACATCGTTAATAATATAATAGGTCAGATAGGACAATGTCTATATTACAATATTACAATAAACAAGAATATATTTTGTGTGTTTAGTAATATTACTTATATGAAATTAAATAAAACGTCAAAAGTGTATTAACTTATCTCACCTGTTCTCGCGGAACCCTTGAGGACCTTTTGCGGAACCTTAGGGTTCCGAGGAACCCCCGTTGAAAAACGCTGCTTTAGAAATACAGTGGGGGGGAATAAATATTCGTACACATGAAAAATTGTATTTTTATAAATGTAAAAGCATTAACCAAAAAGATTTTGATACATTTGAGTGTAAAGATATATTTTATTAAAAATAGTAATAAACTTAATTAATTCCAATTCTAACAGAAATCAATGCATTTTTTTTTTCATTTTAACTGATGAAAAAAGTATTCGTACAAAACAAAAAAAAGCATATTAAGTTAATTTAATACTTTATGGAATATCCTTTATTGAGTTCAACAGCTACTAGTCTACTCCTGTACGTCTCAACTAATGATTTACATACATTGAGTGGTATTTTGCCCCATTCTTCTTGGCATATTGTCTTCAAATTCTTGATATTTGTTGGTGCTATTTTCCCAATTTGAATTTTCAAATATCGCCATAAATTCTCGATTGGGTTCAAGTCTGGGTACTGACTTGGCCATTGCAAGACATCAACGTTACTTTCAGCTAACCATTCCCTTGTAGATCTAGCGGTATGCTTAGGATCATTATCCAGTTGGAAAACCCAATCAGGAGGTAGCTGAAGTCTCTCAGCATAACGCATTAATTTGTCTTGCAGGGTTTTCTGGTATCTTTCGGTATTCATCTTGCCATCTATTATTGATATTCTGCCAACACCTTTTGCAGAAAAGCAGCCCCAGATCATGATACTTCCACCATCAAACTTTACAGTTGGCAACGTGTTCTGTGTAAGTAGGCTTCACCGTCCTTCCTTCACACATGATTTCGATAATTATGACCAAACAACTCTATTTTAGTTTCATCTGTCCATAGTACTTTTTCCCAAAACGAATATTCTTTATCTTTATGCTCTCTAACGAATTTTAGCCTAGCATTTCTGTGTCGTTTCAAGAGGAGTGGAGTCTTGCTTGGGATGCGGGATTTCAGACTGTCTTTGTGTAGTTCATTACTTATTGTACGCTTGGTTACTTTAATCCCTAATTCACGCAGATGTTCCTGCAGCTCTTCTCGGGTAACCTGTGGATTTTGTTGGATCTGCGTCCTAATATCCTTGCTGAAATTTTCCTCGGAGCACCTGTTCGTCTTTGGTTTTCGACGCTGTTACGAGTTTTAAACCTTGCAATGAACAAAGCAACTGTAATAAAAGGAATATTCAGGTTGTTAGAAATCGTTCTGTAACTGTTCCCATCTTTCCAAAGAGACAAAATGTGTTGTTTTTGTGAAATAGTCAATTATTTACCTTTAGGCATTATTAGAACCTTCTTGTAAGACTAGAAATTGCAGAATGCTCTGATAATGGCTAATAGCGTTAACTATAATTACTGATAACATCACTGGAACATTCTAGAATATACTTTTTTCATAATTAATTGATTATTTTATTCTAATAATTGATTTGTACGAATACTTTTTTCACCAGTTAGAATTTAAAAAAATGGATTCATTTCTGTTAGAATAAGAATTAATTAAGTTTATTATTATGTTTTAATAGTATGTGTCTTTATACATAAAATGTGCCGAGATTTGTTTTATTTAAGGATTTTAACTTTATAAAAGTACAATTTTTCAAGTGTACGAATATTTATTTTCCCCCACTGCATATTTACAGAAACTAGCATTATGCAATAGTTTGTTTGTACCATAAACTGAATACATATTAAAATATCATATCTTCTAATATAAGAATACGTATGCTTATCTAAAAGAAAAAAACGACATGTACGCAAAAAAAAAACTTTCCCAAATCAGCATACGAAAAACTACCAAACATAATGTCTAGTAGACATAATAATAATAATAGCTGGCCACTCGTATTCGAGGCTAGCCAATCCCTATTGCAGACCCTCGCTCAGGAACATTTGCTCTGTTCAACACCCTCATAGTGCAACTATGCTGAGCAGTTTCGGGAAGAGAGCGTCTTACTTTGAATGCTCAACAATCTGAACAACACCAGCACATTCAAAGCCTCGGTCACGATGACTTGTAACTTGTGACTTCGGGCTAGTGTTCCGTCTACCCAATTTCACTCACAGGTCAACCCGTGGTATGGTTTTCAGACTCTTTCCAGTGGTGCCGTACGCTGGGATCGTCCCCAGACCGATAACATTAGGAAGTCTGCTTCCATGGTGAGATTCGAAACCGGGTCTCATGGCCAGAGAACGTTCTAACCACTCAGCCACGCACCCACTAGACATATGCATACTTACATACATTATACGAATATACATTATCATTTGAATCTCGCATAGACATACGAGAATTATTATACACTTACATACAAAAAGCAATATTTACGGTTTTTCAGTCGGGCTTAGAATCTGTTAATTTCTGGTAGTGACGAATGGGTGTGTCGTTTCTCAGAACATCATAAATGATCCTAAGGTTTGTTTAACAAGTCGAATGCACGTGAAACATGATTAACCAATGAAAATTGGTTCTTCTTTTTCTCCATATCTCATTCTCTAATGAAGGGAAACATGTTAGATTGATAAACGTTTCCTGTTTGTTCTTTACCATTCCGTCTGATTCCGACCCATATTTGATCTGTATTTCATCCCAGTACATACTTATGTATGAAGTTCCCACGAACGACTGTGAACCAGTTACATTTGAGATACGTTCTTTTTCTGTTGCTTTGTAGTATTATTAGATATGCATGTGTGTGTCAAGTAAGCTTCACACGTTGTATCCTGTGTACTATTCTGAGTTATGTTCAATGCGACATGAAGTTCGCTGGGGACCAAAAGGTCCCACGAAAGGAAAGAGAACAAGTCTTATCTGTAACTGATTGATTTATTTTCTACGACTTATCAACCCTTTACAGGTTATTCAAAGCCAGAAAAATATTTTACACCCCCGCACATTCAAGCACCTGGCATTCCCAAGCGGCCACCCACCTAGGTAACTTCGAGGATCGTACGGGAACTGATGTTTCAACGTGGCCATAAGCCTCTTATCTCTAAGGCACGGTGTAAGTAAAGAGAATGATACTTTCACGCTCTTTTTATATACTACTTTGGTCAGACTATTTAGCAACTGTTACCAGAAGTTCTTTGGCAGACAAGTGGGCAATCCAATATAGGAAAGGTAGACAAATAAGTGTAACCAATCTTTTCATAAGAATCTTTTTCTTTTCCCCTTTCCTTGTATCTGAATGAATTAAACTCCATTTCGCAATGTATTTTTGATCTGAATGATTGGGCGGTAGCCCATGAAATAAATTATTACCATATAATGGAATTAAGGATTCCTTATTCATTCTTATATTGCGCTGTTTTTACATTGAGCTCTCTTTGTATTCATGGAATTATCCCTATCGAACATTATTGGAGACATATATATATATATATATATATATATATATATATATATATATATATATATATAGAGAGAGAGAGAGAGAGAGAGAGAGAGAGAGAGATAGATAGATAGATAGATAGATAGAATGGATTTGTATTAATCCGACAGATTTGCATCACTTTAAACGTTATTTTTCATGGATACTCGTATCTGAATAGACGCTCCGTTTATTTATTAAACAGTATATTTATTTATTTTCACCTACCGGCCTGAATATTCAAGAAATCTTATTAAAGAATGCGCACCATTTGGCAATGTAACGAAAGCTTTTAGAAGAATGATTTATTGTCCCATTTACAATTCTCCCACTATGGGCATTATTATATCCATGACATAACAACACCGTAGTTCACGGACGGGATGGAACAGGATGGCTGAAAGGAAAAAGAAGGACAAATAAGCTTTGTTCTCAGAGAGACTTTTATATACTACATATTCACAAAACTATATATATAATATATATATATATATACAAGTGTCCCACTCAGAGAACAATATATCAAAAAATATCTACACAGCAAAGTATTAGAAGAAGCAAAAAGAAAAGGTCTTACATATGATTTGGAGATACTCCTGACCTAGAGAAGCCATTGCATTCGCTTACGAGTTAATAATACCCTTGGGGGAGGTATGAATCCTCTTCTTCTCCCCCTGGGTAAATAGCAGGACAGACCGGGTTCTATAACTTGGTCTACCACAGAAAGAAATGGCATGATTGCCTAATCGTGTATCACGCATGGCACATAACTGACTGACTGAAAGTTATCTTCATTCCACTTGCAGCGCTATGTAGGAGTGTCATTGCTTGATTATACGAAGCTAACATATCCGGGGGCTGGAAAGAACGACTCGATGAAAAGGCAGTTTACAACAATAATAATATAAAATTATTTTTTTTTATATAGTATTCTGCAATTGATTACGACTCGGCAAGAAAAACCAGAGAGCTGAGTTCGAATTCAAGTGGGATTCGTTACATTCACTTATGCGCAAATACCCTTAGGAAAGGCATGAATCTACCTTTTCTCCCACCAGCTATGGATTGAATAGCAGGACAGGGTCCTATAGCCTTGTTTGGCAACCAGTCTACTGCAGAAAGAAACGCTAAAAGTAATAATGAAGAGTCTATCGATCCAGAATATTGGGATAAAAGGCTACAATAATAAAGACAAAGAAAGACTCGTAATGAATTAATTGTAATAACAAAGAGTGTATCAATTTATAGTGTTGGGTTGAAAAGGCACAATACTAAAACGGAGAAAGATGAGTGTAACGAGAGAAGAGTGAGGGAATATTTATTCTCCCTTGGTACATTTCTTCCATTATGGGCATTATTATATCCATGACATAATAACACTGTAGTTCACGGATCGGACGGAACGGAATGGCTGAAAGGAAAAAGAAGAACAAATAAGCTTTGTTTTCAGAGAGACTTTTATGATATTCTTTTCTTCTTGGCTTGGTTTCGCGAACGAAGACTTATGTAGTGTACTGTCCACGTCGACTGAAGGTACGCTGATGGCCAACTAGGCCGATACGAAACAGGCATAGCTGCTGAGGCTTCCCGGTCCTTCCTCCTGCGATGTTTCTCCTTCGGGTTGGCCCTTCGAGAGTCCTCAAAGATGGAGTCGGCCTGGTGGACAGTGCAGCGTCAGGCCGTCTCCACCTTCATCAACAGCAAGTGTCAACCACTGGCGATGGTCAGTGTGGCAGCTACCGAGAAACTTCTTGAGGGAGTCCTTATAACGCTTCCTTGATCACGGTGACCAGTGGAGAGTACGCCATACAGGGCTACCGTTGGACAGGTGATGGTCCCCCATTCTGGAGATGTGCCCTGCCCAGCGTAGATGTGAGTTTAGTAACATAGCTTCAATGCTGGTGATTTTCGCCCGTTCGAGGATCTGAATATTCGAGAAAGAATGCACGTCATTTGGCAGTGTAACGAGAGCTTTTAGAAGAATGAGTTATTGTCGCATTTACATTTCTCCCGCTCTGGGCATTATTATATCCATGACATAACAACACCGTAGTTCACGGATGGGACGGCGAATGGCTAAAAGGAAAAAGGAGGACAAATAAGCTTTGTTCTCAGAGAGACTTTTATGATACTCTTCTCTTCTTGGCTTGGCTTCGCGAACGAAGATTTATGTAGTGGACTGTTCACGTCGACTGCGGGTACGCTGATGGCCGACTAGGCCGATACGAAACAAGCAAGTCCGGCCGCAATGACTGTAATTAAAGGTCTGGTCTGTCATAGCTGTTGAGGCTTCCCGGTCCTTCCTCCCGCGATGTTTCTCCTTCGGGTTGGCCCTGCGAGAGTCCTCAAAGGTGGAGTCGACCTGGTGGACGGTGCGAGTCAGGTTTGACCGTCAGCAGCAAGTGTCAACCATTGGCAATGGTCAATGTTGCAGGTACCAAGGAACTTCTTGAGGGTGTCCTTATAACGCTTCCTTGGTTCTCCCCTGTCACGGTGACCAGTGGAGAGTAAGCCATCCAGGGCTATCTTGGACAGGCGATGGTACCCCATTCTGGAGACGTGCCTTGCCCAGCGTAGCTGTGAGTTCAGCAACAGAGCTTCAATGCTGGTGATTTTCGCCCGTTCGAGGACCTCAACTTTGGACGAATGCTGAGTGAATGTGAGGAGAGTAGCGACTACTAAGACATAATACAAAGAAAAAATATATACACATATATACACGTGTCCCACGCAGAGAACAATATATCACAGATATCTACACAGCAAAGCACAATGCAAGGAGAAGCAAAAAGGAAATGGCTTACATATAATTTGGAGATACTCCTGAGCTGGAGACGCCATTTTTAGGACTCCAGATTTAAATGGACTGGATTCATTTATGTCCCAAAGGGAAATGGCACCATGTGCTTGTAAGCTTCTGGGGGAGGCAGGTTTAGTCGAGGCTAGAAGAGAGCAACCTTCTCGTTAGTTTGCTGTTAAAGAATTAAAAAATGACTGCCGCTTTGGTCATCTTACATAAGGGATCAAACTTGCGTCGCTCAGGGCAGAGGAAGCCACAGTTTTATCCAGGTGTGCCTTACCGCTTGGCCATGAAGGAACAGACGGTCAAGCAATGTCAATTTCAAGCTTTTGAAGCGAAATTTCTCCCGTCATAGACTCTCTTGAAGTTTTTCATATTTGCACATAGTTTCGTACCCAAGCGTAAAACAGGCAGAAGAATGTTTAGAATGAATTTTTATTAATCCGATAGATTAGCAGCACTTTAAACATTATTTTTCGTGGATAGTCGTATTCTGTTTATTAAACAGTATATTTTCACCTACCGACCTGAATATTCGAAAAATCTTATTAAAGAAAAGGGATGCAGGAATTATCCCTGCCGAAGGGCTCAAATATGAATATCCACTAAAAATAACGTTTAAAGTATTCATATATATATATATATATATATATATATATATAGGATCAAACACTAGTATTCCATGGTTATAATTTATTACATTGGAACCGTAATCACGATCCAGTTCATCAGACCTACAAATTCAAAAAGATAAACAAAATATAACTCTGGGTATAAAAAAACAAAATTTCAATGAGAGTGTCTGTGTGGGAGTGAGAAACAAGGGTGAGAGAGAAATGTACGAAAGCTCTACAGAGAGGTGTAACGGAAGAAAGAAAAACAGGAAAGTCCTTAAGGTGAGGGTGGGGAATAAAATTTAAAAGAGAGAAGTTAAATAACGGTTTAAATGAGTGAGATACGGATAAATATGTGTTATTATCAGATGCATAAGTCACTACCGATTCGTTGACCTAAAACTAAAAAAAACAGATACTGGAAATGCGTGGATACATTTGTGGTGACATTAGACACAATAAATGATTATACATTCCAAATTTGAAATCGTGTTAATTTACATTGCCGGTGTATAATTGTGTGTTTGGGGCAGCAATCCCTCTTTTATACGGGTTTTATGAAAGAAGGTTGACAATTAAGCTTTATTCAATTTTTCTTGTGTTTGTATAAGTCATTTCTAGACAAAGTGTGTAAAAACTGTCCAAATGTTCTATATGTCCGAGCGCTTTCGGCTATTCTATTAGCTATTTCAAAAGGTGTTTTTTGTACAGTGTAACCCGGATATAAGAGAGTTGTCGGGACCGGAGAAGAAGTATCTTATATCCGGGTTTCTCTTATATCCGGGTTTCTCTTATATCTGGGTTTGGTCTAATTTATATACATTAACACAGGCTCTAATTTGGGACCAGAGAAAATCTCTCTTATATCCGGGTTTCTCTTATATCCGGATCTCTTATATCCGTGTTACACTGTATTTTAATTTTAACTGAATGTGTAGATTTTTCTGTCTTACGTGATAAGAATGTTCTTTTATTATTATTATTTTCCAAACACGGTCAGTACATTGTAGCCGTATTCATAGTCGATGTTATTGAAAAAAATGATAAAGCCAACACTCAATCAACTATGAACAACAATGAACAACAATTACCATGTATCCATTTGTTGCAATTTTCAAGCTAATGTCGTTACATCCGAACGTGATTTGAATATGCAGCTGTTACATTCCTGACATTTACAAATCGGAAATTATTGTACACTGTACACTGTACACTATACAGTAACGACAATTTCAACCAAAAAAAAAAAAAAGGAATATACTTAGCATAAGAAGACCGTGTTTAAAGAGCAGAAATCACGTGTGCATGAAGTTAGTAATAAAAATTCTTCAGTTTTCATCGGGACCTCGTCCTCATTACACTCGTAACGCTTCAGGTATCAGAGATCGATCCTTAAATGAAATTGGAGAAGTTACTGTGCATCAAATGGGAAGGAATTCCGATCAAAGATCAAAATATGAACGCAGCATTTTATTTGTCTAAGGGAGATAACTGCTAACTAAAAATTTTCTATACACGTAGAGAAACAGATATTTTTCACTGTTATTTTTCTCATTAAGATATTTGTTAATTTCGGCAATTCACTTCAATATTATAAAAGGTAAATAATTTCTTTAACAATTGTTTGAGTGCAAATGTTTTTTATGAAATTGTTAAAAAAAGACCTCTTAACAAAAAAAAGAAAGGAAAAAATATAGTATTTTGATTAAGCGTATTGCAGTTATGTCCCTTGATTAAAATTATCTGATTCAAGAATTTAGCAAAAATGATTTTTAAATCTATTTTTTAGGCACCATTAAAAATAACGATATTTAATGTTTAACATGCTTTTTAAAAATGAAAAATTTTTCTTGAAGCTTTTATATTAGTTTTAATTTCAAGCTAATAGATAAAATTTAATATTTCCAATAAGCAAAATACTTTGCTGTCTTTCAAAGTGAATTTAAATTGATTAAAATAATATTTTTTAAATCACTAAAATCTCCCATATTGACAAATCTGTCAACATAATTCTCATTATTACAAAATCTCTAAAAAGAAATATACTTTTCGGAAATTTTATTTGAGGAAGATTAAATTATTTTAAAGTTTAATTAATCTGAATTAAAACAAATATTATTTACTTTTAGTTTAAAATTTACTTTTAGTTTTTTACTTTTATCATAGAGAAAGCATATTTTTTATATGAAGGTGGGTGTTTTTATGAGGTGTTGACAGATTTATTGACAGCATAATGTTTGGCATTTTTAATAAAGGACCCAGAGTTGTAAAAATTACATGACAAATACAATATGAACACCTTTTTTTATATAATTGTCTAACTAACCAATCATCTTTAAAAATTAAGAAAATATTCTAAGTAATCCAATATTTTATTGAACTTTATGTACTTTCACTTTATAGTCTCACTCATAAAGATGATTGTTGAGGAAATGTTAGAAAATTATCAATATATGTGAAATTTACTATCGTAATACTGATAAATGTCATGTTTGGACATTCATATTTACAAAAACCAACACGTTTATACATGCACAAAAACATTCAAAATTCTTAAGAATTTGTTGCTGAATTGTCTTAAGCTTTTGCATTTATGATTAGTAAATATATTTTTTACTTAATATCACTTAAACAGTACAATTTAATACAGAATTTTAAGATTTAAAACTATATAAATTATTATAATTATTTTTTTTTAAAAAATGAAAATAATACTTGTAATATTTCATTATTCATCAAAAAAAGAATTTCTTATGAGAATAGTGTTCATGATATATCTTGAAATATTTTGATTGTCCCTCCCTTCATTCCTTAGTTAGCAAGTACAGTGTAACCCGGATACAAGAGACCCGGATATAAGAGAAACCCAGATATAAGAGAGATTTTCTCTGGTCCCAAATTAGAGCCTGTGTTAATGTATACATATAGACCAAACCCGGATATAAGAGACTTCTTCTCCGGTCCCGACAACTCTCTTATATCCGGGTTACACTGTACATTACACCTTGCCATTAGCTTTCATAAAAGCAATTAAAAGATTTTCTAATTAAATAATATTTTAGTTTTATTGCATCTTTTATTTTATGAAATGTTGCAAATATACTTGATTTCTTATGTTCTTTTTTAAACTGCAGGTCCTATAAATTGGTTTCCCATTTCACTGGTGACTTAAATCTACAATCTAAAATATAGGTACCATCAAAGATTCACTAAAAAACGAGCAAATATGCTGAAATAAATGCCTCAAACTTAATAAAAACAAAGCTTTATCATCAAAATCTTAATAATAAAGAGGAAATACCAAATTATTTCTTGATTATTAAATTATATTTTTTAATCCTTTTCAGAACCTACAAAATTTGGGTTAAGAATTTTATTTTTCTTGCATCAACAGATGACTATAAATTAGTATGGGAAATTTGAGTATCTTTTTGTGATGAAAAAAAACATTGATTTGGAAATTCTTTCAAAGATCAAATAATTGTTGGATTTAATGAAACTTTCAGGAATTATTCACAAATTAATTAAATTACTTTTCAAATGTTTCTTTTTTAAAATCTTGGTAAAAATTATTTTTTTTACATCTTTTTCCCCCTACTTATTTAATTTTATGAAATTTCATGAAATTCTTTTTTGTAACACCTATTGTTTACATCAGTTATAAGGACAAGTCCTTGGAGAATTTAAATGATCAATTTTTTTGTTGTTACACAGAACACCCAGTTACAATAAATCTGCTCTAAATTTTTGCTCATTTTTTAGCAAATCTTTGGTGATACCTATATTTAGTCTTTATATAGTAGATTTAAGTCACCGATGAAATCGATCAAAGAAGCAAAAGTAATGCTTCATTGATTTATTTTCTTCAGTGTTGAGAATCAAAAGGCCATTTCATTTGTTTTTCAAATGAATCAGTGCAGTACTTTTCCCTCAAATATTCTGGATATTTGCTTTGAATGTAGTCCTTCTGTGAAGCCTTCCATCCAATCATTCCAGATGACGTTTTAGGCACTGGTCCGAGTTGTGCATCTTGTGTCATTGCACTGATTTCTGATGGGGAAATATTCCTCAGAACATCAATTTGTTTTTGAATTTCATTCTTGGATTTTGTTCCGGTTTTCATATCATCAGAAAGCTGAAAATAAAATATTTTTACAAATAAACAATGTATCGATTCTTCTTGACAAAAATCATAGTGTCATCATCATTATTAAACTTGCAATCTTTCTCAGTCTAGGTAGACCACTGATTGTCTGGTAACTGTTGGTCCAGCAATACCTCTTTTAATCTGGGCAAAATTTACAATAACATCTAATGGAAAAGTATGAAATTCTTCTTATTCTGGACAAGTTAACCTAGATCTGAACTGCTGTGTATAATATATATATATATATATATATATATATATATATATATATATATATATATATTGATAGGTTTACCACAGTTAAGATTATACACTTATTGTGAAGGTGTGTGATTTTGTTGATGATTGTATAGTATTTGCTACTCCAGGACAACATACCATTTTCAATTCAGAATTGTACTTTTCATAGACTGGTTTCCAGCCACAACTAGAGATCTCACTCTGCCTTGCTATTTAGCCCATAGCTGGGAGGAGAAGAAATGGATAGATACCTTTCCCAATGATATGTGCACAAAAGAGGAAGTAACATACTATATATATAATAAAAATATAGTTTTATGGTATGCTATATTTATTTAAAAGTGTACGATATCAGAGATAGAATATATATGAATATAAAATTGGACCTCAAGGCCTAGAGATTGCTTTCAAGCAAGAAACAGTCTGTCACCACATGCTGTTGACTTTCATTTGGATCTAAACTGCAGAACAAAATATGAATACCAATGATTGGTTGGTTGATTGTTTTATGGCATATCAAAACCTCAGAGGGTCATTTAATACCAACAAAATTTTTTAAATAGATACATAGCGATAATTTGGTAAAAAAGGTGTGTATGTATACATATATATTTGAAGCATTTTTCAATTACTTATATTTTTGAGTACAATCACATGTATTGCTGGTAATATTTTTTTCAAAAATATATAGGTAATATTTTTTTTAAAAAGGTAATAGTTTTTTTGTAAAGGTAATAGTTTTTGGGTTTTTTTTTCAAAAATTAATTTCTGGTAATAATTTATTTCTGGTATTAAAACCTATTTTTACACTTTTATAATGCTTTTTACCTCAGTTATGGGCTTAACTATTTGCCCATAGCTGGGACCCTAACAGGTGCTACCACCCCAGGTCAGGGTGGACCTGAGAACACCAGCAATTAAGACGTGGTTCCATGCTCCTCAAAACCTCCTGATCAGAAGCCTTGCTGTTGGACGTAGTTTATTGTCTTACCCTGGACATGGATGTAGTTTATCCTCAGACCCGTGATGACCCATTGGGGGAAGATCTTACCCCTCTGCCGAGGTACATTCAGCATATTCTACAGCCCCAGCCGACAGGGTGAAGGACGCAGATGTAGTTTATCATCATATCCAGGACAGATGAGTACCAATGAAATGTAACTACCTACAAAACAATATATGTAAGATCTAAAGGAAACTCTGAAAAATGGTTTTCAAAGTATCCTTAAGGAAAAAAGAATTATAAAAGGAGAAGATCAATGGATGTCAATGCCATTGATTTCAACTTTGTTTTTGGTTATGCAATAAGAATGAAATTGTAGAAATACTCACTGTTTTATATTCATCAATAAGAAAACCCCATTTGTAAGGCCAATCGGTCAGCTGTGATTTCTCCAGTTTGTTTATGTAATGAAGTCTGGAAAATTGACCAGAATTATTCAAATAAAAACTAACAATAACTGGGGATGATTTGAAACATATTTTTCTAAATATCCTATTATAATTGTGCTTGTCTTTTCCTTCATTAGTTTGCACGACCACTATGTCCTGCCAATAGCTCATAAATAATGGACTATTCTATTCTGATCACATGAAAAGAGAGGAAAGAATACTACTTGATTTCAGTGAATTTTGTGGCCTTGTTAAGGCCAGAAATAAAGACACAAAGTGAGGAACTGAGTTAAACAAATATATTAACAGAAACAGTAATACAAACATATACAAACAAGAGTGTTACAGCAAGAATGTTCAGTCCAACTATCAGAGCTGACTGCTGGAAACTTTTCTCTCCAAAAGGCAGTACCTGCTCCTATTTAAAGCTGAGAGAGTCCATGCATGTGTGGGTAAATTACCATAACAGTGAGAAAACAGGAAAGAAAAAAGATATAAGTGTTTAATGTCTGTTTCAGTGAAATGAAAATGTAAATTTCAAATCTCTTCATTTGTACCCACTTCTTAAAATTAAAATAAGAATTTCTACAGGTATTTTCTTGTCACCATGAACTTATTCAATCATTAATTTAAGAATTAAGATTATCAGAATGTTAAAATAGGAAACCATGAAATTTTCACAGGTCTTTCTAGTAGTATTAAGTGCTATCAGCTGACCGAAAAACGTCTGTGAAATTTTACATGTCCACAATGGCTTTGGCTGATTGAAGTATGTAAGTCTCAATAAGAATAATCCTCCTTTGAACTTCATGGGCTGGTGTTACAGAATCACAAACAAAGACCTACAATTAATGGTATGAATGTATATATATTCTTGGCCTTCATCTTTCGACAAAATACTGCATTTATTCAAAGGACCTACTCAAAAGGAAAACAAAAACCTTCACTGACAGAACAGGATGTCACTTCGAAACTAGCACTCATCTCTTTAAAGTTTTGGTCCCTAATTTAAAAAGATGAGCGCTGATTCAAAAGTCGGATCTTCTTCCCTCAAACCAGTCAAAATTAGGGACAAAAATTTTAAAAGAATTATACCAGATAAGAGAAACCACATCACTTGAGGACTTTCAACTAAAACGGATAGCATATGTAACATGAAGAGAGAATAATGACATAATTAAGATGCTGACATTCCACACCATCCAAAACAAAAGGCAAGGAAGGAAACCCCCATCAATACTAGAAAAAAGGCAATAACAGCTACAGGACTTGAGAAACCAATTTTCCTGAAGAACTGTTTTAATAGAAAGACTTTTACAAATTTCAACTGACAGTAGCACTAACTGCTCAGTCAATGAATGCCGTGTGTTTCTTTACAAGGAATCAACTAATATTACTATTAGATATGAGGAAAACACATACTACATTTTGATCCCAGCCTGGTGACTCAGAGAGGGAAGAAAAATATAATTTTAGCACTTACTGCACAGTCAATGAATTCCTTATAAAGAAATGGCTAATATTACCATTATTATTTCAGGCTTTTAAACAAAGACAACAGTTTTTAATAACATAAAGACTATCACATCAGATTTCTACCAGATTGCTTTCAAAAGAGCTTAGATTAATAACAAATAAAATTAAAATGGCTACACAAATGTTACTTTTGTCTACTGTCCTGATTCAAACTTAAGACAAAAGAAGCAGAAGCAAATCATACAGTAATCAGTGATTGTAAAGTTAATTATATATATATATATATATATATATATATAACTGATTTGATGTGAGATGACTCTACAGCTCAAAAGGGGTTTTCAAATAGAAATTACTTGTAAACCTTCAATGAAGCCTCTACTCAGCTTTTCATCAACTAGACAATTAACCTCATGTTGCATCTCTATTCTTGTTTGCATCAGTGTGTACAAAAACTAGGAAAGGTCCATTACACATTCATAAGGAAACGAAAGGTGAAAATAACTACCACAACAAGAAACAAAATAACTTGAACCGTTTCCAATACATTTCATTGTTTATTCAGAGCTTCACTTCCAAAGTCTTGGTAGGTAGTGTTGTAGAGTAGTTTTCACAGTGGAGGCTTGAATTTCAATAAGTCGTCCTAAATTAGGTTCGACGTACAAGACGTTAGGAACTTGGAAATAAGAGTTAATGACACAGCAAATCTAGTTGTGATGTCTGATGTAGTCTGACTTGCTCAACACCACTGAGCCGAACTGGCGACCTCTACTACTACTACTACTTATTATGTGTGGGAGAGTCTATTAATAATAGAATAGGTACGTCCGGCATGACAGGTAGGTAGGTATGTAGGTAGGGAGATGAGACTTGGGACAACTTCTGCCACTTCTAACGTCTTAGACTAACAGATCAGCTTTTTCATCTCCACCATCAAGAACTTTAACGCTATTCTATCACCCCTTTGTCCATCTCTACATCATGATTTGTGGCTGGCATATCCAATGTTTGTCATCAAAGTTACCTCAATGGTCAGTCTGGTTCTGCCAATGGGCAACTTCAAGCTCTTCACAATCCGAACCGTGACTGTTAATAAGAGTAGATATGTTCACTTATCATCCTGTTCACACTCCTCCTTGGGTTTTTTAACAGGATTAGAAGCTTATACCTTGTTCCCTGTTTAGGATTAGGTTTACAGTTCCTTCGTTTCATTCTCTTTCCCAGGCATCTTAGTAACTTTATCACTTTGATTGGGGTGAATTGATTAAAAAAAAAAAGCCTGTCAATGGAAATCTGCAATATCTAGATTGTTGTCACTTGCTCCCAAATGTTTTCATTCATTTATCTATTATTTTATTCTCTTTTGGTCAAGTGGGTGGCAGCTTTTGAAGACCGCATTTCACAGACTTTATTGCTGGACATAAAAGCACAAAAAACTTATCTTCATCATAGTGTCACAGACTCACTCATAGAGGGTGACTGATAAATATTGATAAAAATAAACTGAATATTTCTGTCAGTTTTAATCTACTATAAGTATATAAAATGTATGCATTAGAGTTCAGTATACAGTTTGTTTGTTTTTTTTAAGCATTACGCCCCAAGCAAGGCGTGAAACCACTAGGATGCAGGGGGTTACAGAAGATTTGGAGCGAGAGCAGATAGGAGTGATAGAAGAAAGGATGAGGAGAAAGATAGTGGGTAGATCAAGGTAACTGGAGATGTCGATTGACATTACATTTGAATAGTTGGAGACTATAGCTTTCAGGGAAACAGTAATAGGGAAAGGTGTTCCACAGGCGAGAGGTGCGAGATATGAAGCTATTGGAGTAGAAGAGACTGCTACATTTAAAAGTTTCTATAGTGTAAGGGTGGGAGCGGGATGCCAGCCTCGTAGGGCGCTTGAATTCATGGAGTCTGGGAACCAGTGAAAGCAGCTCATCGGAGAAACTATGTAGTTTCACTTGTATCATATTAAAAAATAAAGCCATAAGTAGAAAAATGGCCAGCCTCACTTGCCATGCTCCATCTTTACAAGATTCAGATCAGAAAATGAAATATTACTACCATATCTAGTCTACCCAATCCTCTCTTTCCAGCCTTGACAGAGTTCAAAAGCATATGTAGGTGATGAATTATTTCCCACCCCACAGCCTCTCTCCCAGTGATGAAACCCCACAAACCTATTGCTAGTCTATCACTATTTCCATGGAAAATGTTCTAACAATCTCTTGTTTCACAAGTTCAGACCTTCACATCTTAGACTTGCTATGCAATGTATAGAGGGGGGGGAACCATATTCATATTCTCATCATCCTAAAGGTTAATTGATCAATTTGTTTTCTGCAGATTATCCACTCTTTGCAGGTTATTTTATGCCAGAAAATATTTTTAGACTGTAAGATTTTTTTTTTTGCAAGGGGAGATAATAATGAAACACAAGTTGCTACTAAAGTTAAGCAACATCAAGCTTGGTCAGTACTTAGATGGGGGACAGCTTGGGAATACCAGATGCTGTAAGCTTGGATGTGCAGTTGGTGTAATGAACAATAGTTTGGAATTGTTAATCAGAGGGCACAAGGGTTGAAATGTTGTGATAAAAACAACAAAGATGAGGACAATAGTTTGCAAGTAAATAGTGTAAATAATGATATTGTCTCATCCCAGAAATTTAGACAGATACTATTATTTGTTTATTAAAAGCTGGTCTATTAATTTCAAATAATTCACTATTTTAGTGAAGGTCTGAATAGTAGCAATGAAAATCAACTAAAATAGGATAATAGAATTTGATGAAGAGATGAGTTGGGAAGAACATGTGAGAGCGTCATCAATGTTTTAAGGAAAATGGAAACAAAAAGGACACATATACTTAGAATCAGAAATAGACAGCTGAAATTTCTGGGAGTTACAAAATGAGTAAAGAGGGCTTGAGGAATTTGACACTCACAAGACACTGAAAGGAAGAGGAAACAGAGCTAGCAGTGAGTAGCATACCTAATGAGCTAATGGATAGCAGGATATGAATAAAGAAGTTCATAGACACCCATACAATCACCAAAGTTAAGCAATGTCAAGTCTTATTAGTATCTAGATGGGTGACCGCTTGGGAATACCAGGTGCTGTAAGTGATGCTGGTGTAATGGATAATGGCAGAGAATTCTTAATCAGAGAGCCAAGTTCCAATTCCAGTCAGGTTCGTTATATTCACTTGCACACAAATACCCTTGGGAAAGCTATGAATCCACCTCTTCTCCCCCAAACTATGGGTTGGTTAGTAAGATTTGTATCACTAAATTATTGTTATCTTTAAAAAAATTCTACCAATCTAAATTTATTTTCTGGCATTAAATAACCTGCAAAGGGTTGATAAGCCATAGAAAACATATCAGTCAAATCAAAACAAAGGAACAGAGAGGAATAGTAAGAGGACAAATACTACTTGTGCTATGAATGGATAGGAAGTTGTGGAGAGCCATGATCGACCAAGTTCTGAAGGGGCCATGCGTAGAAAATCACTATATAGTGATTTTCTAAGCATGGCTTAGATGTGGCACAAGGCCACAAGTATGGTGCCAAGTATGAGGCACCCAGTGAGGATCAAACTCACTACTCGATTGTAATTGTTCTAGCAAGATAAGCTTGCTAACCATTACACCACACCGAGGTGCCCAATGATTTTCCAAGCAGAGCTTAGATGTGGCATAAGGCCAAAAGTAGGGGGCACCCAGTGAGGATCAAACTCACTAAGTCGTAATAGGGGCTATGTATATAAAAATAGTTAGAATATAACTTCTATGGTTATAATAGTTGACAAGTATTTCTCTAATAAAAAATTCAATACGACTTGTTTACTGACAGTTGTCAAATGAAGCAGTGAGAACTAATGAAAAGCAACTAAAATTAAGATGAAAGAAATAATAGTTAAAAATAATAGTTAAAAATAATACTTAAAAATAATATTTAAAAATAATAGTTAAAAATAAGATTTAAAAAAATAATATTTAAAAATAATTAAAAATAATATTTAAAAATACTTAAAAATAATATTTAAAAATAAGAGTTAAAAATAAGTATTTAAAAATAGTTAAAAATAATATTTAAAAATAATAGTTAAAAATAATACTTAAAAATAATATTTAAAAATAATAATTAAAAATAAGATTTAAAAATAATATTTAAAAATAATAGTTAAAAATAATATTTAATAAATAGTTAAAAATAATATTTAAAAATAATATCTAAAAATAATAGTTAAAAATAATATTTAAAAATAAGAGTTAAAAATAATAGTTAAAAAATATAGTGTTAAAAATAATAATGGTCAACAATCAGTATTATTTGTACACTAATGACTTAGGAAAAAAGACTTCTGTGGTCATAATTAAAAGTAACTAATATTAAGATAAATCACCCACTAGTCAGAAATTAATAATGACTGGTACACCCAATGTAAATGTCTTCATCAGATCTTTAGGTCACAAAACAATATTTAACCCCTCACTACAAACAGCTGCCTTTATCCAAGATGTCCTCCACCTCCAATCCCTGTGTGTGTGTGTGTTTGTGTTTGTGTGTGTGTCTCTGTCTGTCTGTCTGTCTGTCTGTCTGTCTCTCTCTCTCTCTCTGACCATCTCTTTTGCTGTTTCCCTCTCAGACACTCAACACAGTCTGGGTTTAATAGGATTTTTGATTAGAAGAACATCATCTATTTTTATCCTATTACAAAATGATTATAATTATTAAAGAAAGATTTTCATTTCAAAAGGTCACTTGCAGTTCAGGAGCAAATTTCTCCTCAACAGATCATTAGGTCACAATGAATGATTTAACCCATCACTACAAACAACTGCCTTTATCTAAGATGTCCTCCCCCTTCATCCTTTCACTCCCTCTCTGTGTTGCATTCTCTTTCTGCTTTACTCTCTATGTCCTTCTCTCTTTCCTTTTCCCTCTCAGGCATTCAACACAGTCTGGGTTCAATAAGAATTTTTGATTAGAAGAACATCATCTATTTTTATCCTATTACAAAATGATTATAATTATTAAAGAAAGATTTTTTTTAAATCATTTCACCCCAAACAAATCAATAAAGCCACTATGATGCAATGGATTACCGAATGTTAGAGAATATGAGGGAAAAAACACTATTAAGGAGAGAGAACAATAAAAGAATAGGAATTAAGATAACGATTGACATTGCATTTAAATTTTTGAAGATCAGTGTTGACTGGGAAGCAAGAAACCAGAAGAGAGTTTCACAAGCGAGAAGTGCGAGAGAAGAAATTATTAGCATAGAACCTTTGGTTAGCCATTTCAGCTGTAAAATGATGAGATCTTGCCGCCAATCTAGTCAGTCAGTTATGTGCCATGTGTGATACACACTTAGGCGATGATGTATCTTTTGATACAGAACTGACGAGGCAGAATATTTCCTGCAGTAGGTTGCCATTTCTTTCTGCAGTACACCAGTTGCCATCCAAGGCTACAGAACCCAGTCTCTCCTGCTATTCACCCATAGCTGGGGGGAGAAGAAGAGGATTCATACCTTTCCCAAGGGTATTAGCATATAAGTGAATGTAATGGATGCAACTGGAATTTGAACTCGGCTCTCTGATTCCTCAATCCGAGCTACTATTCATTAGTCTACTGTGGCTCTAGTACTACACTTAAATTCATAAAGTCTAGGTTCCAAAGAGGAAAGTTCATCAGGATAATTAGCATGAAAGTATTTATAGAAAAGGAACAGGGAAGCTATGTAGTGAAAAAGTAACTGGAGCTGAGATGCCAGGCCAGGACCGATAATATTGCTGATTCTTCTTTGGATTTTATCAAGAATCTCTAAATATATAGCAGGAGCACCAGACCAGATGTGGCAACAATATTCAAAGCAAGGATAAGTGGAAGACTTATGAATATGTAAGATAGATTCTGGTAAGAAAAATTGTCTAGCATGACACAATGAACCAACTTTCATAGCAGCAGATTTAGCAACTGATTTAGTATAACCTTTCCACTTCATTTCAAAAAGTTAGTTGTTGTTAAGGGGCAAATTTGTCCTGAACAGATCATTAGGTCACAAAACATGATTTTGCCCCTCACTTCAAACAACTGCCTTTATCTAAGATGACCCTACACTCTAATCACTCTCTGTGTCACACTCGTTTTTTGTTTATCTATGTCTCCCTCATTTACTTTGTTTCTGTTTTTCTCTCTATCTCACACTTTCATTCTGTTTCTCTCTCTATCTGTGATATTAAGCATAACACACACTGTACATAAGTATATTATAATGGGACTTGTTTGACTCCTGTTTTTAATTAGTAAAATTTACATATATCCATCATAACAACAAAGTGAGATAGTTATACATATATAGAAGGATTTATTATCAGAAGGATTTGGTGGTTTAGTAGATATATGAAAGTTCTTTGTTTTTTTTTTTTTGTTTGTGTTTGTCTTGGTGAATAAATGAATTATTTTGTAAGTGATAAGTCTATCATTAAATGGTCATATTCAACATGAGAAAGTTATATCTGAGTAAAATTTATCTTTGGTCTTCATTTCCAGAGCCACCCAAATCCACATGCTCTCATGGTGTTGAAAAAGAGGAAAATTCTAAATTTTACACCAATAGGGCAGTTTCCTTTTCACTAGGGAATTGTGGGAAATCAGGTTTTTTTATTTCTCATAATCATAAGATCACTACACAATTTTTATTTCTCATGATGTTAATATATAGACAAACAATTTTTGTTTGAATAAAATTTCAAGATATTTTTATTTTAAAATTTCAATATATTATTATATGAATTTGAGTTTAAACGAAAAACATTCATGATGAATTGAAGTCTTCATAAAATTGAAAAACATGAATAATATTAATAGCTGTTTTTCTTACCTTAAAAGCTCATCATTTGTTGTCCACATATTTGTTGGAAACTTTGATTTATAGACAACATTTTCTTTGTAATCTTTTGTATTGGGTGCCTCTTGTGTGATTAGTGGTTGTTTATTCTCCAACCTTGGGCTGGATACTGCATGGTTAACATCTGCCGCAAAAGTTTCATCTTGTTGATTCCTGTCCCCTGTTAAAGGTTGACTTGAATGAGTTGATCTTGCACTTTTAGTCTCACTAGTAGACATTTTGTAGGACTTTTTTTTACTTATTATTTAATCTTTGTTAAAGTTTTTAATTTATATATATATATTTATATATTTTTTATTACTATTTATTACTATATAAACGCACTATTTTTAGTGGGTACACTAAATTGAGAACTTTTAAGTGGTTTCTCTGATGGAATAAAGAGGATTTTGGTTCAATTCCTGTCAGAGGCACAATCTTTCTTTGGTAGGACTTCTCAGGTTAAACCAGTTGTTATTAATTTTACTTTTTAATAAAATTAAAAAGGGATAGCAACTCAAACACATGTAGCCATTAAAAATAATCTTTATAGTAATAAGATATAATGTTTGATAAAAAATCCTTTCAAAAATTAATATATATATATATATATATATATATATATATATATATATATATATTCAATCTATTTTTACATTTAATCCAATTTATATATATACATATATATATATATATATATATATATATATATAAAAAATAAAGGGACTGTTCTACTATCCTAACAATAGATTATAAATATTAATATTTAAATTTTACAATGCTCAATTTTCAATACATGCCTGAAATTCAGAGTCGTACCAATTGGTGAGGAACAAAAAGGTTTTTATGATTAGTATAAATTTTAGCTCTATTATTTTATATCGAGCACTGTTTTATTACCACCATCACTCAATGTTTGCTATTTTATATTTAAAATCAATTAAAAGGATTTAAAATTAAGGATATGACAATTATATTGATACTATTCCTGCAAATTTAAATTACATGAATCAAAATAATTACAGCATGAGTAGAAGCCCAACTTGTTGAAAAACATTAGTTTGTGTCTCTTATTAAAGTTTTATGCATAAAATAATGCTGTACACTGACTTTTTGTACCTTAAAAAATATCTTTGTCTGATTGGAATCTGTTTCTTTATATGCAATCCTGGGACAATTCGTGAAAACCTTGAGTAAAGCCAACAAGTAATTTAAGAGAAATCAAGGATTACTTTTTTTATCAAAATTAAGGAGCTTGGTTTTTCACAAGGGATCAGCATTTGTTTGAATATGCGAGTTAAGTTATTCCACATTTCTTTTCTTCATTTCTCATTTGCGTCAAATGTGTAACGAATCCAGTTACTTTAGCATTTATGGTTCCTGTAAATAAGAGAGCTGAAAATAATTTCTGCTTCTTTGCTGAGAAACAGCAACTACATTAATTTTTGTGTCTTTCTCAGCCTCTTTTCTCTCTATGGATTTATACCTCTCTGTTTATAACTCTCTTATGGATCCTTACTTTCTCTTTCTTTTTCTCACTATCTCTCTTTATTCATTCTCTTCTTTTTCTCATTAGTTCCCCCTCTCTATACAATTTCTTAACATCTCTTTTATCATTATTTTCTCTCTTTCAAAATCACTTTCTTTCTGTCTGTCTGTCCGTCTCTCTCTTTCTCTCTCCCTCTCTCTCTAACTTCTTTTTGTTTTGCCTTTGTCAGTCTATTTCCCTTTTCTCAAACTCTAACTCCCTTTTTAATCTTCTTCCTTTCCTTTTCCAATCATTCCTACTCCTACTCTCATTTCCCTTTGTCTCCTTCTCATTTACATATCGTTTCTTCATCCGGTCCGTTTATCTCCCTCCTCCTTGGTCGTCCCATCCCTCATCTTCCATAATACATGAGGAGTTTGCAAGCAGTTTTGACAACTCTGTAGCAACCAGCTGCCTAACACAATCCTGACACATTAATTATTAACAACTTTATTAAATAAGAAAGATTTCCCCAGAACTTGTCCTCTTTTTCACTATCAACATTACTCTTGCTTCCTTGCCACTTTTGGATCTACTTTTCTTAATTGCCTTTTTTCAACAGATTCATATCAGGTGGCACAACACCCATCATCTTGCAATCTGACACTCCAATCACAGTTGGAGGAAAAAAAGAGAAAAAAATAGCAGGACACAATCATGATAACTATATATATATATATATATATATATATATATATATATATATATATATATATATATATATTGTGTTGGTGCAAAAATAATGTTGTTTTTTGACGTTAAGTTGAACGTCAAAAACAACATTATATTTTTGCACCAACCTAATATATATATGAGATGTAAGATTTAAGAAACAGCAGATATTTTTATATATAGTGCTCAATATTAAAAATATTAAAATAATATTAAAAATAGAGCGTTAATAATATTTTATCAAAAGATTACTTAACTTTTAAAATAAAATTGATAAAATTGATATTTAAATGTTAGGTTATCTTTTCATATAATATTATATATATATATATAATATTATATGAAAAGATTATATATATATATATATATATAATTAACTAATGTAAGATATTATCTATATTTATTAATATATATATATATATATTTTATAGTAAAAAATGGAAAGAACAGTAAGATATATAATCCAGTGTTCTTATTGATATGTTTTTTTGTTTTTTTTTACAAAACAGTGATCAGTGTAAATTTACAGAGCATAAATATTATAAATTAACTGATTTAAAAATATGGTTCCTTCGCTACACAGGAATTACCATGTTTCAAAAACAGAAACTAACAACTTCAAATTCAATTATTTAATTAAATTAAAAGTGCTAGTTTTGTTTCATTTTCAAGCGAATTTTGGAATAACTTATTTTGAAATTTACTGAGTTTTAAAAGCACATACATTCATAATATTTGTTTTCAAGGATACAGAGAAATCCACTCATTTAGACAGGGGCATTAATTAATGTAAGATATTATCTATATTTCTTAATATATACAGTGGGGAGAAACAAATATTTGTACACATACAAATTTTTAATTTACTGTATTTTCAACTAAGGAATAAACATGCTTTTTATATAATTAACTGTACACAGATGCATAACTAAATATGCATAAAAAACAGAAAAAAATTTGATTTAATAGAAATAAATCTTATTTATACATTTTAATGGGTGAAAAAAGTATTCATGCAATACAAAAAAAAAAATACATAATCTTCATTTAATACTTTGTATAATAGCCATTATTCACTTCTACAGCAACCAACCTCTTCTTGTAGTTCTCAATAATTGATTTGCAAATTTTAGTTCGAATTTTGTTTTATTCTTTTTCACATATGGTCTTCAGATCTGAGATGTTTGTTGGAGCCCTCGATTGGATTTGAATTTTCAAATAACACCACAGATTCTTGATTGGGTTTAAATCTGGGGACTGACTTGGCAATTTCAGGATATTTACATTATTTTCAGCAAGTCATTTCTTCATAGATTTTGCAGTGTGCTTAGGATCATTATCTTGTTGGGAGATCCAATCAGGAGGAAATTCAAGTTTTTCAACCAAAATCATTAAATTTGCTTCCAAAATATTTTGATATGCTGTGGCATTCATTCTACCATCTATTACTGATATATTGCCCATACCTTTTGCAGAAAAACATCCCCAAACTATGATGCTGCCCCCACCAAATTTCACTGTTAGAACTGTGTTCTTTTGTTTGACGGCATCGCCATCTTTCCTTCATATATGATTTCAAGAATTACATCCAAACGACTCAATTTTGGTTTTGTCTGTCCATAATACTTTTTCCCCAATACAATTTTTCCTTATCGTGATGTGCAGGAATGAATTTCAACTTGGTATCTCTGTGAGATGGAGTTTTCCAAGGGGAGCGTGACTTTAGATTGTTCCTACCAATTTTATTGCTTATTGCCAATTTAATGATACAGATTCCTGATGTAAGCAAATTCTCTTGCAACACTTAACGAGTAACCATTGGATTTTGTTTAATTTGACTTATCATTTTCCTAATATCTTGAAGAAATCTTCCGTGGAACACCTGTTCTTTGGTTTTCAACAGTTTTGAGTTTTTTTATACCTTTCGATGAATGAACTAATGGTAGTAAATGAAACATTCAGGTTATCTGAGATTTTCCTGTAACTTTTACCTTCTTTCCAGAACCTAATAATTAGTTTTTTTTTGTGAATTTCTCAATTCTTTACCTCTTGCCATATTGATAACCTTCTTGCATGACTATCAATTATGAAATGTTCTGTTTGTATTTTTTAGGCTAAATATAACTACTGATAACATAACTGAAAAATTCTAGAATATTCTACTTGAATAATCTAGAGTATTAGAGCAATTTAAAAGTTTTAAAATCTGAAATTAGCATTGTACGAATATTTTTTTCATACATTAAAATGGATAAATGGGATTTATTTCTATTAAATCAAAATTATTTCTGTTTTCTATGCATATTTAGTTATTATGTTGTGTTAATTATATGAAAAGTATGATTATTCATTAGTTGGAAATACGATAAATTAAAAATTTGTATGTGTACAAATATTTGGTTTCTCCCACTGCATATATATATGTATATATATATATATATATTACATTAATTAATATATATATATATATTAAGAAATATAGATAATATTTACATTAATTAATTAATTATATTAATTAATTAATCTTATATGTTTTTCTTACACTATAGAGTATTTATATGTATTTGTATATGATCACTCACTTGTATGTCTATGTATATTTACCCATTCTGTTATATATATATATATATATATATATATATATATATATATATATATATACTGCAGTTAAACTTTTTTCATGTGTTTGTACAAGATTTTTTTTCTTTTCTGGACACAAAGTGTGTAAAAACTACAAAAGTTCTGCATATATTTTGGACAGTTTTTACATACTTTGTTTCCATAAAAGAAAAAAAACTTGTACGAACACTGGAGGGAAGGGTCCGTCTACAAAACTTGAATTACTAAGTCATTATTATCTCAAAAAATTCTTAAAAACTAAAAATATTTTCTGGCCATAAATAATCTGCAAAGTGTTAAGTGATAAGCCATAGAAAATGAATCAATCAACTACGCTAAGCACAAATTCCTGATAGATATGAAGAGACTGAGATAGATAGATAGATAGATAGATAGATAGATAGATAGATAGATAGATAGATAGATAGATATGAGCCTTGGAATATTCTACCTGATAAATTTGGATATGTGTGTACCCATGCATGTATATATATTCATTGAAATTTTATTAAAAAGTAATGAAGAAAAATTTAATTCAGTTTATTTTTTTTTAAATGTCACTTCCAACATGAAATTTCTAAAGTTTTATATAAGTATAGTAGTATTATGACTTTCTGGAGCCTCCTAGAACTAGTTTTGATGTAGCCTCTGTCAGTCTGTTTGTTTGTTATCAAACTCCAAGGCTTTTGGAGATAAACCTCCATAAACATATATATTCTGAAACTACATTACCCAGAGTACTTGGATAAGTATATTTGATTTTGATGAAAGGGAGTTCCCAGGGGGCACAAACACTCCATTAAATTTTTTTTTCCCCATTGATATAAATTAAATTTAAATTTGAACAAGGGAATGACTCCAATCCAAAATATAGGAGAAAGCCAGAAGATGGAGGTCTCGTAGGCAAGATCATTGAGTAATTTTGAATTGCATCATTTTTCTTCACAAATTATAAAAATGATTTAAAATCAATCATCATTTTCTTACAAAAATAACTCCTATTGGAGTATATTATAATGACATACCAAGACAACATACTCAATACCAAAATAGCAGAGCATTATATTTTATATAAAAAAAAGTCAGGTGCTTATCTGACCAGCCATAGCTATCATTTTCTTACGCACTGTTGCTTGCAGCTATCAAACAACAACCTAATGATTGTGTGCAACAGAGCATAAGAAATTGGCATCTATGGCTGGTCAGATGAGCACCTGACTTTATTATATATATATATATATATATATATATATATATATATATATAAAAGGCATATACATGCTCCAAGTTAGCGGGAAGGCCAAGATCAACTTTGCATTTCACAACTCCCATCGATAATGGAAATAATCGATTTTTTCATTCTGCTATGGCAATTTTCATGTAGTTTGTGGCCATTTTCTACTGGCCAGAGTGAGAGCCTATAGCTGGCTGCCACAAATAGGCAGGAAGATTCTATTGGCCAGCATGAGAGCCAACAGCTGACTGACACGAATGTTAACTAGCATGCAAAAAAATCGATAGCTGCATTCGTCACAAGTGGGAAAAATTTAAATCTGCATGGCACTTTACTCCAATTGTCTCATTCGCTTGCTTAAAGTCAACATTGATTCTGATCCTGCAGAACTGGGTTGAGTGTGAAAAAGTATTTGTTGTTAACATTCTTTTTTCATTTCTTTTTTCCAGTTACGAGTCCTTTTTTAAAGCTGATTGTTTTGTGTTCATTTTGTTTAGTTCTTTTTTCGTAACAGATTTAATGTTTATTATAGAGCTTCGAAAAAATTCACAATGTGAGATAGGCAAGAAGTAAGGCATGTAGCAACATCAGCACAGCAAAGGGCACTCCTTTAAAGGCAAGGAAGGGCAAAAATATTTTAAGTCAAGTGATAGTGATTGCTGTATGTATTGCTGGGGGCCTGAGAAACCTTTTTACACCATGTGGAAGTATTTGAAATGATCTGCCAGTCAATGATCTGATGGGTGCATACATGTGTAGAGGCAAGCGGAGACCATTATGAACATTTGTTATGAGTTGCTGTGGTGAGGTACAATAATGGACATTTGGACATGTTTATACTAGCTTAAAAGCCACTCTATAGGGCAGCATTTAAGTTAGCTCTTGTGGAGGGCTTTTCATTACAATAGGTCGGAATGAGTAGATGTGATAAGCAACAATAAACTCCAGAACTCAAAATTGATTGCTGCATCTAAGTATTGCATTAATATTTAACTTTACCTTTTAAAAGCTCAACAATAATTCTTCTGCTGTGACTTAATGTAAAGACAATTTAATGTGTGTAGGTTCTTACTTTCCATACAAACAATTATTGTTATTTCAAGGGTCTTGAAGATTGAGAGCTGCTTTTTTTAGAGCTCTCATGAAATAAAAATTATAACCTGTTGGATTTTAAGTGTTTGATATTCTTTAATTAATAATAATTTTGCTCTGTCTTTTGACATAGACCTCTCCCTGGATCTATATCCTCCTGGAAATTCCATATGGATTACCATATTGTATCATTACTATATATATATGTATATATATATATATATATATATATATATACACGCACACACACACATGCATCTACCTCCTATCTTAACTTCTATTTGTTTATGGTGTGTATATGTCACCATGAAATGTATCTTTATGCATTAGACATCCGTTGACTTTCTTTCTCTCCTCTTTTTAAATTCCCCCCACCACATCTCCTAAAATTCTCTCTGTTAAGGTTTTATCTCCTCCTCCTCATACTTACACTTTCTCTAAATTCTGTTTTGATTTCGGAGTTGTTTTTTCTGTTTTCATTTTGAATTTGTAGGTCTGATGATTTGGATCATATTTACGATTCCAATGGAATAAATTATGACCATGGAATATTAGTGTTTAAGCCTTTTTTATTATATATATATATATATATATATATATATATATATATATATATAATACAAATAAAAAGTTTGTCACTTAGCTGATTGATGTTACATTTAGCATCTCAATTCTAGAGTTTTGTAGACTGATGCTCCAGGAATCACTCCGTCCACTCATCAGGGGCTATCAGCAATTAATTGCTTAGACTTCTTTTTTATATGCACTTTTCATTGGTGCAAGGATTATTTTTCTTATTATATGTATACATGCATGTGTCTCTGTGTGCGTATGTGCGTTCACACACCTGTCTGAGTGCATGTGCAGATTGTTGTTCTTATTTGTCCTTTTCATTGAGTTTTTTTTTCCACTTTATACTCACTCCTTATGCTTTTCTCTGTTTTTCCTCTTTTCATATATATTTGCATTGCACATTTATAAAAGCCATCATATATAGTTGACAAGTAATTGCCAATAAAGACAGTAATTGCAGGAACACTAAGATCATGTTTCAGGCTGGAAGGTTTTAGAGCCAACTTCATGATTTGTGACATGACGGACAGCCTAGTTATTTAAATAGAATTGGTATAACTACTCTTCTTCTTCTATGTGCTGTATCCATTCAGGACACAGGCGATCATAGCTCTCCACAACTTCCTGCCTTATGCAGCTCTTAGTAAAGTTTTTCTTTTTGCTATCTCTCCTAATCCCTGTTCAGCCAACCATTTACACAAGCTCGTTTTCTCTTGTTCTCTGTGCCATGTCCCTTTAAGATGTACATGATCAAGGCTCTCCACGACTTCCTCTCCTTTGTAGCTCTTAGTAAAGTTTGTCTTTTTCCTATCTCTCCTAATTCCTGTCCTGCCAACCATTTACACAAGCTCGTTTTCTCTTGTTCTCTGTGCCGTGTCCCTTTAAGATGTACATGATCAAGGCTCTCCACGACTTCCTCTCCTTTGTAGCTCTTAGTAAAGTTTTTCTTTTTGCTATCTCTCCTAATCCCTGTTCAGCCAACCATTTACACAAGCTCATTTTCACTTCTTCTCCTTGATGTACATATCCTTCAGGATGTGTGTTGATCAAAAAGTTTTCCACAACTCTCCTAATCCCTGTTCAGCCAACCATTTATAGCTCATTTTCAGTAAATTTTGTCCCTTTGATCAAAGCTCTCTCTTCCTTTATCCCTGTTGTCTTTTGACCCAACCATTTAACCATTTACAATCTTGTTTTCACTTCTCCTCCTTGCCATATCCCTTCAGGATGTGTGTGATCAAAGCTCTCCACAACTTCCTCTACTTTGTCGCTCTTAGTAAAGTTTGTCTTTTTGCTATCTTTCCTAATCCCTGTTCTCCCAATCATTTACATAAGCTCATTTTCACTTCTTCTACCATGCCATGTCTCTTAAAGATGTATGTGATCAAGGCTCTCCACAACTTCCTCTCCTTTGTAGCTCTTAGTAAAGTTTGTCTTTTTGCCATCTTTCATAATCCCTGTTCTGTCAATCATTTACATAAGCTCAATTTTACTTCTTCTCTATGACGTATCTCTTAAGGATTTGCTTGATCAAGACTCTCCACAACTACCTTTCCCTTGTAGCTCTTAGTAAAGTTTGTCTTCTCCATGCCATATCCCTTCAGAATGTGCATGATCAAAGCTCTCCACAGCTTTCTCTCCTTTGTACCTCTAAGTAAGCCTATCATTTTGCTATCTCTACTAATACCTGTTCTGCCAACCATTTACACAAACTTATCAGGTAGGTTACTCATTGCTTTCCTCTGTCACACTTGCCCTCAATGTGTCCTGTAAGTGTCAAATTCTCCAAGTCCTCCTTCCTAATTGTGCCCTAGAAATTTCAACTGTCTCTAATTCAAACTATAATTGTTGCATTTTCCCTAAAACTTCATTGTTGCTCACATATTCAGTCCATGGTATTCTCAGCATCCTTCTGTAGAACTAGATTTGTTTCTTTAAGTCTCATCTGTGAAGAGATCGTCCAACATTCACTGCCATATAAGAGGACCGATATTTCATAACAGTTCAGTACTTTTTTTCTTTGTTTCTAACAAAATCTTCCTGTTAGAAAGATTAATGCACTAGTCACTAACCATAATGAGTTTGACCATGATTTTGATTTCAAAAATATTACTTTAATTAAAAGAAATAGCAATTTAATAAGCAGAGTACTAAGAAATAGAAAAACTTTGTTAGTGATGTAATTGAATAACCTATCACCCCCTCCCGTGAGTGACTACACTACAGGTAGTAACTACCTATAAGTATCTGTAAATCAACGGACTACAGAGACTAGCTGGAATCTGTTCCAGCAAGACGGTCAAACTCTCTGCCTTCGGGCAGAGAGGAACCCGGACGAGGCTCTGCCGAAGGGCAGAGTTTTGTTCGGGGTGGTTGACCAACCCGATTTTGTTTCTACAGTTTCTATGGGCTTTTTTTGGCTAAGCCTACGAGCTCAGAAAACCCATGTAAAACTCGGCCTTGTGCCACATCTTTTCCTCATGTGGGGGCAAGTAAATATTGACTAGCTGGGATCTGTTGAGTACAACTCAGACTTACACAAGAACTACCGACCTTCCAATAGTAGCACTCATTACTGGATTGACCTGTGACAACCTTGTGCATAATTGTTACCTTTATTCTTATTGTACTTTTTTTTACAATAAACCTTTACTTATTTTATTCACCTTATTTTTCAAGTATATATTCCTATTAGCATAGAATATAACAGAAACAAGTAAAAGAGTACTAAACTGTTACATGATATCTGTCCTCCTGTATGGCGGTGAGTGTTAGACAATCTCACTTGAAGCAACAAAAATGTGGTTCTACAGAAGGATGCTGAGGATATCATTAAATATGCAGATGTCACAGTGTTGACAGCACAGAAAGAAAATTACAAAACCCTCTATAGAAGAGAGTGAAGAAAATTGAGTAAAGATTAAAGATCAACTGCAAGAAGACAATGCATGGTTGTTACCAAGAGGTTGGACCCAAAGTGTGAATTGCAAATCGGAGATACCAAAATAAAACAAGTGCAGAAATTTAAATATCTGGGAAGTGTTTTAACAGAGGATGGAAAATGTGACACTGAAATCTGAAGTCATATTGGGATAACCAAAGATGCATTCCAAAAGTACGAAGAAATAAAAAAAACTTCACTAGAAACAAGGTAAAGAGTACTAAATTGTTACATGATATGGCAGTGAGTGCTGGACAGTCCCAAAGATGAGAAAGAGACTTGAAGCAACAGAAAAGAGGTTCTACAGAAGGATGCTGAGGATACCATAGACTGAACATGTGAGCAACAACAAAGTTTTATAGAAAATGGAAATATAAAGGAAACTTATACTTAACATTAGAAAGAGACAAAGTTTCTGGTGCACATAATGAGAAAAGAGGGCTTGGAACATCTGATACTCATGGGATAGAGGGCAAGAGGGACAAAGGAAAACAATGCATAACATAACTTAGTGAGTGTGAGTAAATGAATGCTGGAACAGGGTTTAGGAGGAATAACAAAAAGACAGTTTATTAAGTAATGAAAGAGAACAGGAAGTTGTGGAGAGCTATGATCGCCTACATCCTGAAGAGACATGGCAGATAAATAAGAAGAAGGTGAATATGTATAGGAAGTGCTTTGATTGCTAGATCAACAGTAAATTTCTGAACATGTTTTTACATTTCACTTTTCTTGGTAGATCTCCTGCTAACATGATCTGGGATACTTAAAAACAAAAACAAAAGCATAGGGAAACTCAATGAGATTAGATAGACTCTATGTTGAACAGTGTTTACACATCTTCAGCATTTTTTATTATAACAATTATAACTGACATTTGCATTTTTATATCTTCTATTTATACCTCTCCTGCACACCTATATATATATATAATATGTGAAAATATATAGAAAATAGGAAGGAACTGGTTAGGTAAATAATCCAAAGTCCCTTAGTATTTTAGTTATTATTTTTTAAAAATAGTGCTCGATACAAAAGTAGAGCATAAATATAATTATTTATTTAAAAATATGATTCCAAAACGCGACATAAAAGTCTCATGTTTTTTAACAATTTGAAATTTACGTAAATGATTTAAATTAAAACACGTTAAATTTCTCTGAAACACGTTATTCCAAAAAATTTCGCTTGAAGATGGAACAGAGCTTTACTTTAACTCAATTTAATTTAAATAATTATATTGAAGTTTTCGCTTTTGTTTTGAAACATGAGACTTTTATGTCGTTTTTGGAATCATATTTTAAATAAATATATATATATATATATATATATATATATATATATATATATATATATACAGTGTGGCAGAAATAACTCCTACATAATGCTAAGTCATGAGTACTAGTGGTATCTTTATGTAGCTAATGTTTTACCATTATGTGGGAGGTATTTCTGCCACACCCTGTATAATTCTATTAGCAAAAACATTAAACCCTTCTAGAGGACAAAAAGTGTAATATAACTTTTCCATTTTGTCATTCATGTGCCCAACATTTTTTGTAATATATCAAAATTTTATATATTCTCCCATATATTCATGAAGGAATGAAAGCAAATATCGTGTCTAATGGTATGATGTCAGAATTCTTTGATGTCAAAAATGGCACCAAGCAAGGTTGTGTCATGGCCCCTGTCTTTTTTGCCCTTTTCTTCTCAGTTTTGAACAACTGGTGGTCTCTTCAATCATCAGCGCTTCAAAGCCAAGACCCACCTTCGTACGCAAATTATTTGATTTATTGTTTGCTGATGATGATGTAGCGACATCCTTTGACATCTAATAAATAGTTTCTCTGCTGCATGTAAAGCATTTGGTCTTACACTTAGCATAAAGAAAACTAAAGTAGTTCACCAACCTTGTGCTACTCCAAAGCAATTCTGTGGTGAGAAACAAAAACCAACAGTCTACAAATTTCCAGAGAAACCATTGAAAGTAGAAGACAAATCCCTGAATTATGTAAAGTCTTTTACCTATCTTGGTAGCAAAGTCAACTACAGTGGAACTTTAGATGATGAAATCATGCATCGGATTGCTAAGGCTACCAGTGCTTTTGACAAACTTCACTATCGCTTGTGGAAATGAGCAGGGTATTTGACTAGATACAAAAATTCAGGTTTACAGAGCTGTTGCACTAGCCATTCCTTTGTATGGTTCAGAGTCGGGGACTCCATACAGGTACCATATATGCCAACTGGATGTTTTCCATAAAAGCTGTCTGCATGCAATCTGTGGAGTTAACCTTCAAGATAGGACATCTAACGTAGACCTGTTTAACAGGTGTAATATTGGAGGAATCAAGACTTTTCTCATACAGTCTCAGTTATGGTGGACTGGTCATGTCTTGAGAATGTCTGATGACAGGATACCCAAGATCCTAATGTACAGCCTGTTAGATCAGGGCTACAGGAATGTAGGACACCCATGGCTAAGGTACTTGTCAACTGTCAATATACCACATAACACCTTTGAGTGCTTAGCCTTGGAGCGGATAGAAAGGAGATCAACATGTTTTAATGGACTCCAGTTTTCAATCTGCTTGTCTGAATCATCTTCAAAAAGCAAGAGTAAGAACTAAAAGGTCAGCCAATCTAACAGTGATTTCATCCCAAAATCCTCACACTTGCTCCATATGTGGCCTCCTTTGTAAATCACTAGCGGGTCTTAAATGCTACTTAAGATTATCGCACAAAATTTCATAATCGAATCAACTAAGTCAGATCCTCATACATCGAAACCGATGGGAGAGTCCATTATTATTATATATATATATATATATATATATATATATATATATATATATATACAGTATGTGAAAAGATTACTTAACTTTTTAAATATCAATTTTATCCTGACATCAATGTTTCTTACTAAAATTTCAAGTCTTCAGGGGTTGGGGTTTTGAACAGCATTTCCAATTTACCACTCCAAACCACAACCCCTGAAGTCCAGAAATTTTACTAAGAAACATCAATGTCAGAATAAAAATTGATATTCAAAAAGTAATCTTTTCATAATAATGCCCTATTTTTAATATTATTTTAATATTGAGCACTATATATAAAAATATCTGCTGCTTCTTAAATCTTTATATATATATATATATATATATATATATATAAGTGAAAATTGAAGTTAACACTCAGGAACGCAATCATCAGGCCAAGTGTTGATTTAAATGTTCACTTTTATATTTACATATGCTCTCTAATATTTATCCCATAAATATAACATACTTTATCTCATAAATATATATATATATATATATATATATATATATATATATATATCACTCTAAATGTTATTTTTTTTAATGGATACTCGTATTTGAGAAGGCAAATTATTTATTAAACTGTATATTTGTTTATTTTCGTTGACCAGCCTGAATGTTCAAGAAATTTTATTAAAGAAGAATTTGCACTCTCCAACAGCATTTGAACCTTCAGCCCTCAGAGCAGATGAAGCTACCATTAAGCCCAACACACCTTAACCAACTCACCTTAAAAAGTAGTCAAAGACAAGGCCAAAAAGAGTATTCAAGTAAAATTTTTATCATCATTGAATCTCTTGAAGTTCTTTATATCTGTACAATTTTGTACTCAAACATAAGCAAAGAGAATTTTTAGAATGGATTTTTTATTAATGCGACAGAATTTTGTCATTTTAATGTCATTATCACTTAAACCAGTTCAGAGTTGATCAGAGCCTATGCCAAAAAGAGGAAAGTCAATAATTGGTCAATAGTTTGAAAGATCAGACAGTTCATCCAAATTCTTAAAAACAGAAACTAGAGAAGAGGATTTCCAAAAAGATGGAAACCAAAAAGGTATTTATTCTATAGCTTAGAGAAAACAGAAGGAAGTTCAGGAGCACATACCTTTAAGAAAATTCCAGGAATACCATTGACTTTACATGCTTTGTGGTCAAAGTAAAAATTGAGTCAAGAGTAGAATTGGAAAAGAATTTACAAGCAAAGCATTCTGCATTATCAGTATAATATTATAACACTTCAAGTTGTGTTAATTAGGAGGGGCTGAGGACTTAAGCTTTATTTAATATACTATTACAGAGCTGCCAATGGCCATGAAAAACTAAAATTGTGAGAGGCTAATTCTATCAGCAAAGACTCAAATGCTCATTGAGGATATGGTTGTAATTATGATGAGCCCTCACAAAGAGTGCCCTGTTGTTATCAGAGATATCATGTTGAAATAGCTGAAAAAGTAATTTCTGTGGGCTATAGCAACTGAAAAGGCAAGTATTAACCAAGAGGATTGTGGTCCAACTGGTATTTCTGAAATGGCATAAAAGCATCAATGTTAGCTTTCACTCAAGAAGAAACATCAATGGCACAATTTTCAATTCATTCCAAGAGCAAAGACAAAAGTGATATCAACAGACACTACAGCATAATCCAAATTGTCAACAGAACAGAACTGCGATTTTTAACAAGAGCCAGGACAAGAGGTAAGGTACAAAAGAAGTACAGAAGCATGTTCATTAGAAAATTCTCTGATTTCCCTGATATGAAACCAAAATTCCTAATAATTCTTAGATTTATAAACAATTTTTTAATTGCCTAATTTCTGTGTTTTCCAAGTTGGCTAAGAACCTTGTCATTGCTAATTTTGTCTAAAACATTTCTGAAATAGAGAAATTTACTCAATATATCTTGGGCCTGTGTATCAACAAACGGTCAGGTCTTGGGGTTCAACAGGTTAAGCGCAAACAGGTGGAACAAACAATTATGGAAGACATAAATTCATCTTTATTTTAATGATCTTTTTAATCCAATCAAATAGTCAAATAAATATTCACTGTGAAAAACTCCTTTCTTGTCCAGAAGGAAATAAAACCATTTTCCTTTTATTTTAAATGGTATCTGGTTTTTGGCTGTACTTCGTTGTTGTAGACAATTGATGGAATCCACTGGAATCAACTCTACCGTCCGCCGACCAAAAGTGGTGAGCTGAACTATTTTTCCTCCTTTCTTTAGGACGAGTGACTTTACTGCACGCTTTGGGAATATGACACTTATAAATAACACAAGGTAACCTGAAAGAAAAGAAAGAAAACTGGAAATGAAGGAAAATATTTTCCCTTTGGTTTCGGTGAAGATTCAATACACTACTGTAATACCAAAAAAAAAAAAATAAAAAAAAAAAAAAGTGCTGAAAAGTCATATAATCTGGTTCAGTGAAAGAAATTGAGGAGTGACACAAAGGTGAACAAGACTGGTGAATATTAACTGATAAGAGTTATCTCCCCTTAGCATGGAAAGTGCAATGGGAACAATTTACTCTCATGGATTAAATAAACATGCCAGTTCAAAATTTCAAGAAAGTTACTGATTACAAAGACAGATACCTGAAGAAGGCCACAGCATACAAAGGCTAAATGTGGTGAATATAACAACCAAGAATGCTGGTCCAAGTACCAAAGCATAAAATAATGATAATTCTTAATCTCAAATATTTCAGGATAAAGTTTGTTTTTTTGCTGATGCAACTCTTCTAATCATTATGTGAAATTTTCTTGATTATAAGACACAAATTTACCCAGACAATTACATTTTCTTTTAATGATCAGCAACATCCCTTTATTTTGAAAGTATTTACAAAGTCAGTCTGGAAAGTATTGAAATGTTTTGAATCCCTCTCTCTTTCTCTCATCATCATCTTGCGGCCTCAGCTGAGATTGAACTCAATAATACTTTGATTGGTGTAGTTCATAATCTTGTCAAATAGCTGAATTCTTGATGCTTCGCTAGGGCTATCAAGGGTGTTTTTATCGTGACACCAACACTAAATGGATTGCCAACCAAGGCTCAGAGAGACTTCATTCACCCTCCTCTAAGAGCAGGTTTGAATTCAGAGTTTTCCTTCTCCTAGACCAGTTGCCATCCAAGGCTATAGAAACCAGTCTGTCCTGCTATTTACCCATAGCTGGAGGGAGAAGAAAGAGGATTCACACCTTTCCCAAGGGTGTTAGCACATAAGTGAATGTAATGGATTCGACTGGAATTCGAACTCGGCACTCCGATTCTTCAATCCAAGCTGCTATCCATTACTCCACCGTGCCTCCATACTCCACCATGCCCCTCTCTCTCTCTCCCCCCAAAACCAGTTGTGTGGCCTTAATGTAATTTGGCAACCAATCAGAGGAGATTTTACTGAACAGCAGGGTTGTTCTATTTAAATCAAACTGATTTAAATCACAATTTAAATCAAATGATATTTTTTTTTAATCACTGATTTAAATCAATTTTATTGAATTTTATCTTTATTTAAAGCAAAAGATTTAAAAGTAAAACAATTTTTTTTTGTTTTCATGTAATTTCATGAAAGAAGAAAAGTGTTAAACATAAAATTCTAACCATTAACAAATTTAAAAATTTAATGTTTGAAGTTCATGGATTTAAATAAAAAGATCGGTTTTATTGCTTTATCTGTACCAAGACGGTTTCTCAGTTTGGAATGCACCAGTCCATAGGACAAGAAAACTCGTTCAATACCAGAAAACTCATTCAATGCCAACAGGAGTTACTTAACCACAGAAAGTATATCACTGCTCAACACACTTGATGTGAATGTCACCATTCAATAGCAGAAATTGTCTTGATTATGGAGTTTGCAAATTTAAATGCCTGGAAGGAAGGAGACCTCGTTTCTCAACTTCATAATGCACAAGTATGGATATTTCAAGAAAATTCCATTACAATATTAACTTCAATTGCTTAATGATTTTTCTTTTAAGATAACGATGAACCATGTTGTCAATGCCAACTTTGTGGATGACTTGGTTTAACCATTTCTATCAAAGTTTTATTTTTTGTTCAGGAGCTTTTTTCAACATTTTTGAACAATTCTTTCCAAATATCCAACATATGTCACTGAGAATTTTAGGGAATTGTTCTTTCTTTTGCTTTTTTATTCAAAGATGAAATTTTCTTTTTAAATCCAAAAATTAATTTTGAAAAAATTCGATTTTTTATTTTGCAAATAAACAGAGAATTAAAAAACTTATTTCCTGCAGCATTAATAATAAGCATTGTTGTCATCTGCCATTTCACATTACTACAAATTAGTAAAAAAAATTACAAATTATCTAAATAAATTAAAATAATTTGTTTAATTATTTTCTTAAAACTATACAGAATTATTTAAACAAGTGAAAAAAATAGTAAGTTTTATGAAAAAAATAATTTCACTTAATTTCTATTATTATTATTAATACATGATTTTTAATTAATATTAATAAAATATTACCAAATTATTTAAATATATCAAATTTTAATTTCATTTTAACTGATTTAATTTAAAAAGATGTATAAACCAATAGTTTTTTTTATTTAATTGAAGAAAAAAATTTATGTCAATAAGTTAAATTAATCTGTTGTTGAATAAATTTTATTACCAATAAAAACATTAATAAAACCATAGATACCAAAATCAAACAAGTGCAACAATTTAAATATCTGGGACGTGTTCTAACAGAGGATGGAAAGTGTGGCACTAGAAAAGATGACTTCCAAAAGCTAAGCAAAGTATTAAGAAACAAGAATGTTTCATTAGAAATAAAGAAAAGAGTCCTGAACTGTTATGTAATATCAGTCCTACTATATGGCAGTGAATGTGAAATGAAAAAGAAATTTGAAGCAATGAAAATGTGGTTCTACAGAAGGATGATAAGAATGCCATGGATGAAATGTGAGCAACAATGAACTTTTAGAGAAAATGGAAACAAAAAGAACACTTATAATTAACATCAGGAAGAGGCAGTTGAAATTTAAAATTTCTAGCACAAATAATGACGAAAAAAGGCTTGGAAAATTTGATATTCACAGGACTGATTGAAGGCAAAAGAGATAGAGGAAAACATTGCATAATTTACCTGGTGAGCTTGAGTAATATAGATGGCAGAGCAAGGTTTAGGAGAGATAACGAAAAGACAAAATTTGTTAAGAGGTACAAAGGAAATTGTGGAGAGCCATTATCGCCTACATCCTGAAGGGATACGTCACATAGAAGAGGAATGAGCTTATGTAAATGGATGGCAGAGCAAGGTCCAGGAGAGATAACAAAAAGACAAAATTTATCAAGAGCTGCAAAGGATAGGAAATTGTGGAGAGCCATGATCACCAACATCCTGAAGGCACATAGAAGATTACAACTTTTCACTAGTAGGATAAGTATTCAGCTAGTATTATTATTAAATCTATAATTTCATTTTACAGACCAGTAGTCCCAAACAAAAAGACATTGTTCAACAATAGCATTTATCATGCAACAATGCTTTTCATGTTGCTAAGTTGTTACAATCACTCATCACACACTGCAAAATTAACACCTCAATTTAATATTTTCATCGAGTCTTAATTCATATTTTTAGCAAATAGCCTGACAGAAAATTAAATTTGCAACACTGTGGATATATCTTGGTTACAGTAAATCATTCATCTCAATGTATACACATGTTTGAAAATAAACAATGTAATCAGACACCAAATTAACACACTGTGTATCCTCCTTGGTGTGCAGATGGCATAATGATTAGTGAGTTGGAACAAAAAATCACTAAGCTGAGTTCAAATTCCACTTGAATTCATTACACTGTCACACAAATACCCTTGAGGAAGGTATGAATCCATCTCTTCCTACTCCAGCTATGGGTTAAATAGCACAGCACACTGGGCTCTTTAGGCATAGTTGGCAATAAGTGTAGGAGAAAGATAAATCTAAAATTCTTTTATTTTGTTTACATCCCAGCGTCAGTCACGTTCCCATTGCCATAACATAGCTTTCCTGTACTTTTTCTACAAATATTTTCATGCTAATTTTTCTGATGAGCTTTGAGGAGGCACGGTGGAGTAATGGATAGTAGCTCAGATTGAGGAATCGGAGAGCTGAGTTCAAATTCCAGTCGAATCCATTACATTCATTTATGTGCCAATACTCTTGGGAAAGGTATGAATGCTCTTCTTCCCCCCCACCTATGGGTAAATAGCAGGATAGACCAGGTTCTATAGCCTTGAATGGCAACTGGTCTACGACAGAAAGAAATGGCAACCTACTGCATGAAAAATCTGCCTCGTTAGTCATGTATTGAAAGATACATGATCGCCTAAGCGTGTATCATGCATGACACATAACTGACTGACTAAATTGGTCTCAGCATTTTGCAGTTGAAATGGCTAGATATAACCGTATGTCCTATGCTAACAATTTCTTCTCTTACACTTCTCACTTGTTGAACTCTCTTCTGACTTTGCTTTCACATCAATTTTGATCTTCAAAAATTTAAATACAATGTCAATCGTCATCTTCCGTCTTCTTAATTCCTGTTCTGTTATTATTCTCTCTCCTTAATAATGTTTTTCTTTTTCTCATATTCTCAGTAACTCCTTGCTTGAAGTGAAATGAAAAAATATATGGCCCTGACAAAATACATATATATAATGAAAGGATACTTGATTGTTTTTTATGGCATTAACAAGGCCTATACCCTTGCATGCAAACCATTATACTGTTGAAAATCCTGTGAGAAAATATTTTTTTCAGATCAACAGGAATCAAGGTGAACATCACTGATACATATTCAAGATAATAATTGATTGTTTTTTATGGCTGATCAACCTTTTGCAGGTTACTTAAAACCAGAAAATATTTTTAGATCATAAGAGCATTTTTAAAATAATAATGATTTACTGATACCTAATTAACCCATAGCTGGGGGGAAGACGGACTCATACCTCTTCCAATGTATTGCAGAAAAAAAAAGTATCACTGATGATGCCAGAGCATCTGAGAGATGTATTTCAAAAAATGTTTATATGTATATGTTATAAACCTTTGTGAAATTATCTAACAGCCTGGTATTGAAGTGTCTTTAAATACAAAAAAAAAACTCACAATCTGATTCCTCTGAAAGAGCTCTTTCATCACACAGAACCTTATTTCAGTATGCTTCATAGTCTAAAGCTCTGTCACAGACAGTGCACTCATATAATTGTTAAAGATTCAGCAACTTCTATACTAAAAACCACAACCACGCTCCTGATTATGCAGCTATTTCATGCACGAAATGCATCAACAACATGAAGAGAAAAGCAGCAGAAACTTATATTTTTTGCTTTGTGTTATTTTTTTCCTATTTTCCCACTTGTGCCATTATTACCTTAATTTGCCAAACTCTGTCAAAAGTCTTCACAATATCCAAACAGCCTGAGCTTAACCATTCTTACTTGATAGACTCTTTCTTTTTTTCTTATACTTAGTCTAACTCAAACTAAAACAATTGAATTATCAAGTTTATTTTTCCCCACAAAACAATTGAATTAAATTTCCTAAACAACACTGACAAAACTAATAATATCATGCTTTAAAAAAAAAAATTTAATTAATTATAGATATCCTTGGGTTTTTTTTTTTATTTAAAAATAAAAAAAATAAGCAATAGAGTTCAAAAGCGTCTCAGTCCTTCTTGTGGGAGGAGAATTATTTTCCCCATTCTAACCTCTCTCTCTCAGGACGGATGTAGTGAGTCTATATTGCTACTATCATAGAATGTGCTCGGACGAACTGCATCTCCTGGTTCAACCAGGTCAGATCTACAAGGCTAGGATCCACCATGCCACATTTTCTCCATATTCCATCGCCGAGAAGGAAGTTCCCACGAACGACAGCCCTATGGAACAGACTCCCTCCCGATCACTACAATCTTTCTTTAACCTGTTCAAGTCTAGAGTCAACCATTATCTTTCCCTCTCCTACTTTTATGTAGCACCCTACCTCGAGTGGCATCTGGGCCTTGTACAGAGTGAACCTTATTGTAAGAAAAAAAAACACTTTTTGTATTGAAAAAATTATTTATCAAAGACCAGTTTCAAATTATCTGAAATCTACATTATTTACACAAAAACAAAAAAATGACCATTACTTGACGTGTCGATATTTGGGATATAATCCATTTTAGCGTTTCAAATGATTCCTACATTTGGGGTATTTATCTGAATTATCTCCCTTATATTGCACATAAACTTGAAACTAGTCGTTTTCTGGATATGAAAAGTCATCCAGTTGAAATAAAACGAAAAAT
This sequence comes from Acanthosepion pharaonis, assembly GCA_903632075.3. Taxonomy (NCBI): domain Eukaryota; kingdom Metazoa; phylum Mollusca; class Cephalopoda; order Sepiida; family Sepiidae; genus Acanthosepion; species Acanthosepion pharaonis. The sequence goes on along the minus strand of CAHIKZ030000193.1, from coordinate 650,691 downwards.
ATCGATAGAAATTATGAAATAAAATATAATTTATTTGAAGTATTTTTTTCTTAAGCAAAACAAGATTAATTCAACATTTGTGACCAATAAATCTCAGAAGTTGAAATACAAAATAAATTGCTTCATTTCCTAATCCTAGGCTTGCATAAATACACTACACACAGTTTTAGAAGACAAACTGACTATACCTCGTCCAAGAAACCCAATTTTTGGTAGGATCCTTAAGAAATCTTATCATTTGCTCAAATAAATTGATTTTATTGACGCCCATCCCCGAAGAAAAAAAAAAGCCACAATTAATTTCCCGTTTTATGTCAAATGCACGATTTTTAATATCTAAAAATCCCACTAAAGGAGAGCTCGTAATATGAGTCCCGTTCAAGAAACTTAGTGCGATGTAAGGGAGTTAAATCCTGTTTGGTGAATAGTCTGGAAACGCTAAAATGGAATGTATTCAATAATTGTTGAATTATATTGCTAGTATTTATGGAGCGCCCGGTACGGATCGAACTAATTGACAAAGGATTACAAGAAAATATAAAACACGGATCCTGCATGGCGCTCTTTTTCAATTATGAAAAGACCTCTTCAGTTTTACTAAAATACAAACTATTTTATTATTTTACCTACCTACAGAAATACACAATACTGCCATACTATATCGGTACTTGTCTTCTCCCAAATTGATTCGTTTCCACCAAGAGGATTTCTCACCAATGACTTTTTTTTGTCGTTCGATGAGTGGGTCAACATCCCGAAGAGTCGAGTAGGAAAATCCTGCCAAGTGAATCCAGAAAAAAAACTGCACAACACCAAAAAAGGTCAACAGTTTATAAAACCTATCATTATTATAAGAATAAATCAAAATATCTTCTTTTATGCTCCGTTCGTCGACTGTAAATGGTAGTTTGACCTTGTCTTGAAAAGTTTTAAACGAAAGAGCAGAAGTCGTAAAGAACTTGTGCTGTTGTTTTTGAAGCGATAATAAACTTATCCTCTTTACTGGAGAAAAACGACTTGAAACAGACTGTTGGGGAAAATCGTAAAGAATTTGTGGTCTGGAAGATGACCAGATGCGGTGAATGGACCGTAAATTAACAACTTGTCTTCCTAAGAAGATATTTTGGCAAAATATACTCATCTTCGAACTGTGTCGAAATTGCTACCGGGTTCGCATCAAAGGGAGATAACTTCAGCTTTCTCCGAACGGTGTCACATCGATATGAAACTGACCCTAAGTAAAAGGCCGCAAAATGTAACACCTGACGAGGGTCGAACTCACTAACGTCAGCAATCCTAGCTTACTACCCACTACTCTACGGCGAGACGCCCAAATTACGGTGCAAGACCACAAGTGTAGGACGTCTAAATGGGAAACAAACTCGCTAACAGTCTACAACTTTAACTCTACTACACTACAGTGTAAATGCTGCTTTCCTAAGTGTTGGGGTTACCAATGTAAATGGTGTTTTGTTGAAAAGATTAATGTGGCTGCGTGTTGAAGAGCATTTAACATTTATACATTTTTTAAAATCAAGGAAAAACAATGGAAAACCGATTTGTGTTAAACGATAAAATATATATATTAAAATCAACAACAAATACAAGGTAATTTTTGTAACGTGTGAATAAGGAGAAAAAAGTTGTCTCCCTTTATCTGTTAGTTGAATATGGTGATATTTAAATAAGCAAGTTTTCTGAATATAATGTTCAGAGTTCTGTGTTAAAATAGAAAGTGTATTCAGAAGATCGTACAGTTGTGTGTTTTGTAACTAACAGAGTTGTTGCAACTTGGCTTGTACACAAAGAACTGATGGTGAATGATATTCAAGTTCTGTGTCTGTGTGTGTGCGTGCAGAGTGAGTAGAATGAATAATCTGTGTAGATGCATGTGAGTAGTTGAGTTCTACTGTCTTCAACTCTACTGTTTAATTTGGGAATGAATCCGGACTTATATTACTATCGGTAGGCTCCCAGCACGAATGCAGGATAAATTTTGAAAGAACATGAAAAATATCTGATTGAATAAAAAATTAACCAATCGATGATTTTATAACAAAAGCATGTTTGTGAGTTAACGGTAGGAAAAATTCAGTGTGGTGAATGCGATCAGTAAATTGTCCTGTGATATTTAGTATTTATTATTTGACCAATCACAGTTGAGAAAAATGTAGGCGTGGCAAACATAGTAGTAATCACTACAACAGCAAAAAAAAGCAAGACACCCAGGTAGTGTTGAACTCACAATGTTTTGCAAGGTAAGCTTGCTAATCACTGCTCCACAAAAATACCCCCATCATTTAGAAAGGTTTGCAGTGTAATACAAAAATCTGCAGTAAACAATTTAAATCAAATTGAACTTGGTGATTAACCCTCTAATCAAAAACGAAAAAATAGCATCTGAAATGCAATGTAATTTATTTAAACTATTGTTCTGTAAGTAAAAACTCAAAACAATACAACCACTGATCAATAATCAGGAATTTGTAAAAATATAAATAAATAATTTACATTAAAAAAAAAAAAGCTAGTGAGTGTGAAATAATAACTCCCCTCACCTACTCCCCTCAAATTTTGAGGACTGAAGAAGAAAATAAATTTGAGAGCCTATGTGAAATTGTTTTTGCACCAATGAAAACCTTGCCAGTCACCCAAGAAGAAGAAAGAAAGAAATTCACAAGCCTATGCAAAATTTTTTTTTATATAAAATGAGGAGAAAAATTAAATTAATCATAGAAGAGTGAAGTCATGTGAAAGGTTTCATTTCAGTTCTTCTCTTTCAGTTTCATTTGAAGGACTTACCAGTGTAAAATTGCTCACCAATTATAATATCAGCCTCTAACCAGTATGCAACACTTCAAAGAATTTTCTCTCAACAATCCAAGAAAGCTAAGTATTTCAAACTATCCCATTTTGTCTACTTTTTGAATGTATGCAAACAATATATCGCTTCAGTGTGGAACAAACTCAATTACATATGTCTTGAACATTTTTTAATATTATTTTGTGTCAGATTATTTAATCTTTTTACAGTGTAACCCGGATATAAGAGAGTTGTCGGGACCAGAGAAGAAGTCTCTTATATCCGGGTTTGGTCTATTTTATATACATTAACACAGGCTCTAATTTGGGACCAGAGAAAATCTCTCTTATATCTGGGTTTCTCTTATATCCGGGTTACACTGTATGAACATTTCCTCTTCATGACAACATTTTAAAACTACAAACTTCATGAATTCTGAATTATTTTTCTGAAACAAGCTACTCACACTACATAAGGAGTGATTAGCATTCTGTTACCAATTGATTTTATATTATTATTATTATTTTCGATTCAGCAAATACTATTCATCAAAAAAGATTTCAATGCATTTTTTGTAAGTTTTTTCGACGGCAATTTTGTGCAAACTAAACACCAAAGTGGATCACAGAATCCTTAAATAATTCTCCGACTCCTGATTGGCTAATATATGTGAAAAATATTACAACACCTACGCAGTTGTGTTCAGAGTCAATTTACTGCCAAAATCTGGTTATCTTTTCTCAAGCATATCACGTGATTCACATTACTTATAAATACTTGGACACATCTTCACTCTTTCCTCGTCTTCTTAGATCCACTATGAAACGTCATAACACACACGTACATACAACCATCACACATCTATAAACATCTACAAACATTCACTCCTTCAACCACAAGGACACAGAAACTTATCAACTTCTAAGTGAGATTATCATCAGCAAACAGCACACCACCAGAGCACGTATAATTTTTCAACACATTCATTTCAACTGATTTCAATCCTCTATGGTGAACAAATTTGAGTGGCAAGGTCTTTCAATATATTTATACTGATTTCAATTCAGAAGCATTAAACTAAAAAACTACATTTTTAGTACCAAATACTACTTCTCAATTTTCAAGTGAAGGCTACAATTTTCTCTCACTCAACAAGTTTCTGTGGATTCATCTTACAAACTTTTCAAGAATTATCTACGACAAACTTTTTGTGGAAGAACAACACTTTCTTCTTTGAAAACTTTTCTTTCAACTGGAATCTACTTTTGTCAAGTAATTTTAAACTATTATCTTATTTCAGATAATAAAATATTTTAAACACTTTAACAGACAAAAGTAGACAACTCCTACCACATTCTTAATATTAAAATTCTTAACTAAAAAGATTTGTTTAAAAACAGTTTGTTTGACTCCAAACTGATTTATTCATTACAAATTGGCATAAACTTTGAACAGACTAAATAAAGACACTTTTACCTACCATAAAAAACATTTTTTGTGTATGAAACATCAACTTTAAATTCTGCGACTCAATATAAATTCCCATCATTCAATCTTGGATATTGTAATATAAATGCTTTTTATTATTTATTGAAAAAATATTGTCTTATATTTGTGGTGTTTGACAGCCTTGTGCCATACAAGTAAATTAAAATGTTTGTGGAGATGTTTTTGTTCCCGTAGCCATAAAAATAATACCTTCTGATCTACATTTTATTTAAACAAACTAATCACTCCACAACAAGTGAAAATTTGTGAATAAATTTTTTCTTTTCTTAAAATTACCCATGTGTCTCCTTGTCGTTATCATCCTTCATTAATCTTCTTGATGTGGGTAAATCACTATTTACATTATTCGGACTATTGTCCTCATCTTTGTCACCATATTTATTACATTTCAGCTGTAGTATGCTCCAGCCTTCTTCAGGTGGTTGGAATGTCAAACTGAACCATTTATTTCGCTCACTGGGAGAGACTGTTCTAGTTCCACGTGCCATTTTTAATGGATGTCATCTCAGAAATATAGATACTGTGGGTAAATCAACTGTTCACTTTAAGCCACACCACTATAACTTCCTTACCTTTGGATTTGAAAAGTCATGCCCCAAACTAATATTTCCCCTATTGCATTAAAAGAAACAGGGCCAGTGTAAACCTTTGATGCCTGAAGGATTGCAATAGGGAAATGCTGAGGGAACTGGACAAGTAGTACCTTTTCCATTGAACTGAAAGAGGGAAAGTCAGGGTTGATCACTGATGCCAGAAGCATCCCCAAAGGGAAATGCTTATGGAACTGGTATATTTTTGATGGTAACTCTATTGTTCTGTGGACAAATACTATGAAAAATACAAAATGAAAATAGTATTTAAAAAGGTCAATCTACCATATTTTGACGGCATATAAAACACACAGATGTATAAGACACTCCACCATTTCAACAGAGCAAATCAAGAAAAACTTAGTAAAATTATTAGTAAATGGTACAGCCTAGGTTATATTTATGAGATGTTATTTTAGTTAAACAAGCCATGATTACAATTAAACAAAAAATAATAGGAAAAAAAGAACATGAGACTATAAAAACTTTATTATATCCTTTATATAATCTCTACAACCTGCGTCTTGTAAACATCTTATTGAAATAATTAAGATATAAAAATTCAGAAGTTATTGCAAGAAAAATATTAATGAAACAAATATATTTTACAAATATATAATTTGAATTTATTGCATATTATTTTAGTGAAACAAAGTACTAGTATTAAACGTGATAAAATTAATATAATGAATATTATCAATGATAACACTTTTAATCTGCATAATAGCCTTTTAAATAATGACAATAGGTATATGAAATTTATTGTAAAGTCTAAGCTAATAGGAGTTGCCAGGTAGCTAATTTCAGCCAACTATTGCAAATTTTAAACCTACATATGGAATATAAGATGCAGGGGAATTTTATAAGATATTTTTAGTAAAAAAAGAGTGCTCCTTATATGCCATCAAATAATCATTTTTTTTTTTCCTTTTCTTCTTTTCTTTTTCTCTATGGAAGAAAAATTCATTCATCTAATTCACCGAATGATATTTGAAACCATAAAACTCACACTAAGCAGGGAAAAAAAAGTCTTGATTTTTCATTTTATTTCTGATGCATTAATTTTCAAATTCAAAAGAGGAGTCAGAATACAAGGCTAGTTAAAAACATCTAAGGAAGTTAATTCCATATTTGCTATACAAAAATTATTAACAGCATTAAAATCAACAATATTGTGAAATCCATCAAAATAAAAACAAACCTGAAAACAATTGTGTACCTTAGACTAAAACCAATTTATTTAAGAGATATCAAATCAAAGTATCATCAATAATTTCTTTCGAAGAGGCCCCATGCCTTTAGCGCCTATTGGGACTTTAGCTACATGTGCTATCCACTTTAGTTGTTACTGCTGTTGGTAGTCTTCAAGTGTTGTGGCTTCTGCTATTTGGTACAGTTCTTTGTGAGCACCAGTTCATGAGATTTGATGAAGGATGGTCTTTGCCAAGACCTTCAGGCTTCACTTGCACTTCTTCCCCAAAATATGTTTTCGATCAGTCAATGTATGGCTATTTTAGAAGGTGTGACAAACAGTCTAACAGAAGTTACAGAATTTTATAGATAGATAGAGTGTATATATATATATATATATATATATATATACTAGCAGTAGAGCCCGAGAGATAGATCAAGTATCAACCATCATAAGTTTATTGTTTAAGGTTGACGGCCACGCATGTCTTAATTAGTTTTTTTTGTTTTTTTTATGAATTGGTCAAACCAAAACTCAAACAAAAACATTGTTTTCAATCGTTATGAGTCTACCGATTGAATAGAATTTTATTATAAACAATTGTCTTGTAAATGGAATTTTTAAAGCATTCTGAATGTAAAAATAAAGAAAAAAAGTGTGCAAGACAATAAAAAACACTACCTGCCAAAAAAAAAAAAATAGTTAAGTTTTGTTGAAATCGGTTGAAAAATGTAGGAAATCCGATCCCATATATAAATGAACACACACACAACCTGGGTTTTATAATAAGTAAAACTTGATATGAGTTGTCCCCCTTTCATTCTGCAAAAGCGATGCCTCTTAATCGTGTTTTCAAATTGATTTCGTGCAAAAACAATTGCGTTTTTCCAATTTTTGGCGCTGTCAGAACCACCGCAAGGTAATTTTACGTAGTCCTGTAAAGTTTTGTTGAAATCGGTTGAAAAATGTAGGAAATCTGATCCAATATATAAACGTACAGACACACACAACCTGGGTTTTATAATAAGTATGATACACACACACATATATACATACACTTTTAAACAAGTTTTATTAGACTTATAAACTTTTTAAAGTTTTTTTCCGCATGCTTTAGACTGTACTCAAAAGTACTTGCATTAAAGAAAAAAAAAATAACTTTGGAAAGTTTATAAATTTTCATTTTGACATAAAAAAACTTAGCACAATTCCCCATGTATAATACGCCTTCATCCATAATACGCACCCCTAAAATTGTGCTGAAAGTGTGGGAAAATGCTTCTACTCATGCATAATACACAACCCTTGTTTGGTAATCACATCCTATAAATTGTACCTCTCTAATTTCATTATGGACAGCGTTTCCTACTCTTATTAAAAAAAAAAAAATGGTTTCACCCTGAGTTTCATAGATGAACCTTTTATAATCATTTGGTCCACTCATCAGGAGAATCAATTTTGTTTCTAAATTATAGGAAAATTCTTCAAGAATTACAAAAGAAGTAGAAATTTGATTCTAAACAACCTATAATTGCAAATGTTGGGTAGCCATTACCTCTCTCTCTCTATTATATTTATATATATATATATTATATATATATCCAAATGAGAGAAAGAACAGATAGAATAAAAATCCACTGTTCATAGCATTTACTTTTAAAAAGTGCTCAATACAAAGTAGAGCAATATATTATTATTACATTTTTATTATAAGAAATTACATTAAAAATATAATATATATTTTCAAAATTCCAAATTAGTTATTTTATGTTATCAGTAAATTTGCCAAAGTTCATATTTATTTTAAAATTTTTTTTGAGAATTTTTGAATGTTGCTATATTATATAAATATATATACTTACTTACGTACATAAAGATTTTTTTGAAATTATAGAAAAATTTCTAGAATTACAACAGAAGTAGTGTATTTTATTGTAAACATTAAAATCTATCATTGTAAGTGCTGTACAAGAAGAACACCAAAATATGAAAAACAAACTTTTTTCACTCGTTTATTTAATTAGTTGATGTCTATATGCATGAAGTCTTTTGATATTCGCATTTACATTAAAAATTGAAGTCATTTTCCGAGCAGCAGTCTGGAAGAAAAATGAATAAATAAAAGTAAATAAAAATATGCACAGACACAAGCATTTTATATATTACACACACATACACACAATATGTTAAAAATATTATTACCTGTCCCATAATAGTTGCTACATTTGTATGCACATTTCATTGACAAAATGTAACAATTATTACGAGACGGTGAAATATGGGAAAATGATATATATAATTTTATTTTTATATAACAGTCAGTTAAACATCATACGTGGTACACACTTGGGCAATTATGTATCAAAAGATACATGACTGATGAGGCAGATGTTTTCTCCACAGTAGGTTGCCATTTCTTTCTGCAGTAGACTGATTGCCAACCAAGGCTAAAGAACCCAGTCTGTCTTGCTATTTAACTCATAGCTAGGAGGAGAAGACATTCATGTTTCCCAAGGGTATTTGTGCATAAGTGAATCTAATGAACTTGACTGGATATTGAACTTGGATCTCCGAGTTCTTACTCGGAGCCAATATCCATTACACATGCACATGAAGGAGAGGGGATGCTGAAATTTTAAATTTACATCTTTAATTACACAGTGAACAATAAAATTCATGCAACAAGAACAGGATTTTGAAATTGTTCTTTCATTTTCAAATCTATTTTCATAAAAACTTAGGAAAAGAACTTTGAAAATGATTAATTCAATGAAAAAAAAAAAGCTGAATTTAACAAAATTGATTGAAAACCAATTCTTAATAGATATCAATGTTAATTTTTTATTAAATCCAAAGTTTTAGTACATATGTATTTAATAGATCCTTTAAAATTATACTACACATAATAAAACTGGCCCAAAATGTATGGAATTATCAACAACAGCTATTAGAGAGATGTGATAAAATATACTTTAATGTTTAAAAAAAATTTATTCAGTATTATTATTAAGTAATAAGCACAAATAGTTATATATGCATTTTTTTATATATTTATGGTTATTTTTTAACTTTTAATATCTGTTAGTATCCCATGGAAAAGGCCTGATATAAAAGAAATAATATCACATGATGCAATATTTGAAATACGCTTTTTTGTTAGAGATAAAAGATTATCAAAATCAAGGACTGTCGCAAAGGACATTATGGTTTTCTTCTAAGTCATGGCTAACATAATTTTGATGAAAATGATGATAAAGATTTTAAAGCAACCTTAAGAACTACACAAACATTCTGGCTCTTCTGACTTTATTAATTAATAAATTTAAAATTATACATTAATTACTAATTTTTTTAATTAATAACTATTTTTGATCAGTTGTTGACATTAATAGCTATCTGCTGAGGTGTTAAAATTTTAGAATAATGCAATAATAAAAATTTAAATTTCATGTTGTGATCTGTAAACATAGGTTTGCCTATCACTCCGTTCACTCTCCTCCCCCATCTTTTGAATTTTATCTGATTCTGAGCACCCACTTCCAGAATACCATCCAAAAATACCAGGGTCACAAAACCTCTTTTCTCACCAAACGAAAAAAAAAAAAAAAAAAAAAAAAATGTAGTTTTCGTAGCAGCCATTTCTGATCCACTGAAATATTATTTGAAACTTACCTCTATTCGCCAGACAATATCAACTTCCCACTTATGTGCCACAAGGGACAAGACATGTGAATTCTGGGAAGATCCAACGCGTCCCACTCGTCCAACACGATGAATGTAATCAGACACAAAATTTGGAAAGTCATAGTTAATAACCATGAGAGCCTGTGGAATTAAACAAAGCAAAACATTGGATAAATATTAACAAAAAAATAAATACAAGTTTTCAGGGCTGATTGGGGTTCCCAGCCAGGGTTTTGTGCCCCTCACTATCTTAGCAATATTTACTTTTTTCTACCTATATTTATATATGTTACAAATTAAACTAAGCACAACTGACTATTAAAAGATTAAAATTTTCAGATTTTGATGTTATTCTGAATTCTTTTTTTTTGGTCCAAAACTGAATTTGTTTTGCTCATGTCAAGTCTCAAAAAAAAAAAAAAAAAAAAAAAAAAAAATATAAAAAAATTCACTATTTTTTAGCCATAATGTTGAATGTGTTAAAATTATTTAACTTTTTAACAAGAAATGTCTCAAGTTGATGTAAAAAATTGCCACAAAATATTGATTTATTTAAGATGGAATGATCTATTATGAATTTGTATTTAGATCCATTGTATCTATTTTTGATTTTTCTAGTTGAAATGTTCACCTATATTGTACATAATTAGGTTACAATAAAGTTTGTATTTTATATGATTACTACCTCATGAAATTTGCAATGTAGTAGAGTGGGAGGGCCCTATATCATAGAATTGGTGGAGGCCCATGGGACCCTTGCACCAGCCCTGCAAGTTTTAAATTATTTGAATTCTGAAAAGAAACATTTTCGTGATCAATTTTTGACAAGTCTAATCTCCATGAACTCATTAGCTTTTATCACAACTTTCTACTTCTGATAAATTATACATGTAGATATATACATCAGCAATTAACCCCAAAAGTCTACCACTCATACCAATCAGGAGATATCAATATTCATGAAAAATATGTGGATATCTCTTGTTTTTATTTTCATAAATGCATATTCCCACACACCCATATCACACATACATAGATTTACTTTTTCTTCTACATTTTAAAATCAGATCAGGCTTAGGCCTGCTACTGGTAATGCATAACCCAGTACAACCAGCCATAAATCAGCACTCCCACCAGCTTTTCTGCTGGTGAGGAGAGTGACATGTCATCCCACAGTATGAAAAACAAAACCTGTCAAAGGGCTGACGAGTTTCTTATAGAAGCCAATGCCCAACATGTGTGTATGCTCCATTTGAGTTAAAGCATTAGAGTTCTGACAGGGTAAGGTATGATACTTATGTACATATATATGATTAAAAATATTGTTTTAAGCTATGCTATATTTATGGATAAAAGTGCTCAATATCAGAGATAGGGTGTATGTAAATATAAAAGTGAACTCTGAGGTCCACACCAAGTGGCATGAGTCTGTTTTATTGTTCAACACATGACCTGAAAATTGTATTGAAATATGAAATAGACTATCACTGCTTAGTGCTGACCTCAATGTCCACTTTCATTTTATATATATATATATATATATATATATATATATATATATATGTATGTATGAGGCTAGGATGAGGTCCCAACCCATGAACCATGAATTGCAACCTTCCTAGAGATGGTAGCTTGATAAAATCACTTGGACTACTATGCATGTCTGAGTTGGGCATCAGGAAAATCATCTGGCATTGTAAAACCTTACATCAAATTATTATGACAAATTCTTTGTCAGACAAGAACCACCTTGCTTTGTACGAGATTAACCTTAGTCTTGCCTCAAAAAAAAAAAAAAAAAAAAAAAAAAAAAAAAAAAACAAAAAAAAAAAAAAAAAAAACACTGCTGTGTATGCATGTAGGTGCTGTGTCCCTTCAGGGTGTGGCCAATTCTGTCTGTTTTACTATCTCCCTCTCACTCTATTCTGCAATCCATTTACACAAATTCATTAGCTAGGTTTCTTTGCTGTTTTGTTCCATTCTTCTTGCCTTCATTGTCTTGCAAGCTTCAAATTTTCTAACCCTTTTTTCCTCATTATGTGTCCAAGAAATTTCAAGTCTCTCTTTGATAAGTATAAATGCCCTTTTTGTTTCCATTTTCATTCAAACTTTCTCATTATTTCCATGCTGTGTCCAAAGTATTCTCAGCATCCTTCTGTAGAATCACATCTCTGTTGCCTCAAACCTTCTCTTAATCTGTGAGAAAATTACTCAGCACTCACTGCCATATAGGAAAATGAATATTACATCATAGTTCAGCACTCTTTTCTTAGTTTTTAATAAAATTTTCCTGTTTCCTTATACCTTAACTTTTTGAAGGCATCTTTTGTTATTCTAATGTGCCTTCTGATTTCAGTGCCACATTTTCTGTTAAAACACTTCCCAGACATTTGAACTTCTTTACTCGTTTGATTTTGACATCTTCTATTCATAACTCACAACTTGGGTTATTTCTCTTACTAACAATCAGACATCTTGTGCTTTTTTATAATTTGTGGTAGATCCTTCCTTTCTGGTTTCTTTTAGTACCTTGTCTAGAAGAATTTCTTGCAGTTTTCTGTGTCTGCCATCAATACAATGTCATCTGCATAGGTTAAGATTATACCTACTGATATCAAATCCTGGTAAGACTTCTACTTTTCTTAACATTACCTCACTGTATATAAGTTAAATAAATCTGGTGAAAAGACACATATTTATCTTATGCCCTTTTCCTTTTTAATAGTTGTTCTATTTGTATATATTTCTTTTGATTACTGACAGCACCTATTATTGTATATATATATATATATATATATATATAGAGAGAGAGAGAGAGAGACAGAGGGATGAGTTTAACCTAAGATAGGGGCAGGCAAGAATTGCCTTGGTGGACCTAACCCCACCACAGCAATTTTTTAGAATTTGCAAAATTTGTTTTTATTTGTAAGATGTAATATTAATGTAAAATCTTTGAAATTTTTTAAAAAATAAACAAAAAGCTTTAAAATCAAATATTTTTATTGACAATATATATTATGATCACTAGAATTATTAGCAATGATACTATGCAGTGGAACATTTTCAAAAAAGAAATCAAACATTACATTATTAGCTTAGAATATGTTATGGAAAGAATGAGACTGTCATATTACTGTATAAAAATATAAAGCTATATATAAAAAAAAAATATAAATTTATAAATCAAGGCAACAATTGAAACAAAAAAAATATACACAGTAAATGTCAAAATGATCCTTTACTTTCTGACATGAATATTAATTACTAATTTTTTATAGATAAAATTTTTTCATGACTAATTTTTGTTGCCCAGCATTCAGAAGAAATTCCTCTACTCAGGCAAGTTGTCAGAATCAAAAAATGCTAATTTTCTATTATTTTAGGTGAGGTCCAGTTTACAAACTGATTCCTGACTTTTTGACATACATGTAGTTTCCTTTCCTTTTTGAGCAAACCACTCTAAGTATTGCTGTTTTAAAACAAAATGTATTATTACTATATGTGTATGTAATGTGTACATTTAATTTCTAGTAGACATAAATGTTGCAAGATAGAAATAAACTCATAACATTTGCTGAAATGCCTTTTCTTTGAAAATATATCTGCATAGGGCTCTAGTAAAATTTTTCTTGAAAAATCCCCATGACCAGAAAAACGTAACATTTTTCGTTCTTAATTTAAAATTATTTTTTTTTTTGAATTTGAAGCATCATCCATATATATATATATATATATATATATATATATATATATATATATATATTTGTGAGGACTTGTAATTTTTGACAGTAGTAATTTAAATAAAAATTTGAACTTCTGTATTTGTTTGAGTTTGACATCTCTAATTCATAATCACATCTTGGGTTGATTCTCTTGCTGACATTACATTGCATTACAAGGTATAAATATACAATTCAATGACCTTCCTGATGGCACAACTATTTACTCCTGTAAGTTTGATGAGTTTGATAAGGTCAAATTGGCAGCTGATCTCAAAAATGACCTCCAACTGAGGCAATGTACAGCTTGTTAATTTTAATGCCTCCAGAAGGAAACTTCTCTCTATTAATCATCTAAGAGACCACTTTCTACCTTCCATCAGCATGGTTAATACTGATCTCCAGAAGAGTGACTCATTGCGCCTGCTCAAGTTAACATTCTCTGCTGACATGAAATGGAAAGATTATATTGAATCAATTGCTAGGTCTGTCATTAGGAAAGTTGGTTCACGGTTTCATGCTAGACAATTTTTCTCTCCAGAATCTGTCTTACATATTTATAAATTTAGAGATTCTTGTTAAAATCCAAAAAGAGAATTTGCAATGTTATTCGTCCTAACCTGGCATCTCAGCTTCAGTCACTTTTCCACCATCATAATGTAGCTTCCCTATGTTTTTTTTCTATAGATATTTTCAAGGTAATTGTTCCAACAAACTTTCCTCTATGCTACTTAGACTAATTAAGTGCAGTACTAGATTGGCAGTAAGGTCACATCAATTTACAATTGAATTGGCTAGATGTAACCATAAGTTCTATGCTAACAGTTTTTTCTCTTGCACTTCTTATATGTGTGACTCTTCTGGATTTAGACTTTCCAGCCAACTTTGATCTTCAATAATTCAGTAACCTCTTGTGTCTTAGTGGCTTCACTGCCTTACTTGGGATGAAACGGAGTAAAAAAAGAATGAAGAAAAAGTATTTTGCTATTCAATCAATAGTCCTAAGTTATTTGATTTTTAGGATAAAATATTTGATGTTTTTTTTTTTTTCACAACTTTCTCAGCTGAATACCTTGTTAGTGTAAGGAATAAATAAGCAATGGAGAAAACAGATTTCCATATTGATTGGAACATAATATGAACCTGTGTTTCTGAAACTAAAAATGAGGAAGAAATTATACCATTGAGTATAATACGACCCCATAGTACAGTCATCACTATGTGAATTTTCTTTCAAAAGTTTTACCATATTGTCCATTAAATTCTCTCCATGTCAATAGAAATGAACTAAATGTTTACCCAGTACTTGTTTCTTCCTTTTTCTGTTTCAAAACTTATTTTCAAATTTTGGGGGAGAGGTGATAACTAGATATACCCAGAGTTTGTCTATATTTCTAAGATGAGGTATTATGTACAGTATTTACATTAGTTGGACTATTGTCCTCATCTTTGTCGCCATATTTGTCACAACGTTTCGGCCGTTGTATGCTCCGGCCTTCTTCAGGTGGTCCTCAAGGACACATGGCACAGTGGATAAAGGCGTTGGTTAGATCCAGTGACAGACCCAAAGAATGTGAGTTCAATACCCAGTTAAGGCAGTGGAGAACTTTCAGAGGGAAAATTAGCAGGAGATAACTGATAACTGACATCCATCAAACATGGCACATGGAACTAGAACAGTCTACCCCAGTGATCGAAATAAAGGGTTCAGTTCGAAATTCCAACCACCTGAAGAAGGCTGGAGCGTACAACGGCCGAAACGTTGTGACAAATATGGCGACAAAGATGAGGACAATAGTCCGACTAATGTAAATACCGTAGATATACCCAGTAATACATTTTAAGGTGTTAATTAATCTATCATACTTTTCTGCTTGATATGACTTTATTATAGTTCTATATATTAATAAACGATGAAAATTTTTAAAAAATATTGTCTTTTGTTAAGAATGCATAAAGAAGACTTTTTAATAAAGTAAGAAAATCAAAATATAAACAACCTTTATCCTCTGAGCAAAACCGAGACCAAAGACATTCAATTACGCTGATTCCCAAGGAACAAATATGGCCGACATATCAAATACCTTTTGTAAACAATTGTTATCAACACCTGCCTACTTTGTGTTTTATTATCTATTGTGCTGAGTGGATTTGCAATCTTGCAATAATAAAGGTTATTTAAGCTGAATAAAAAGTTCTGAAAACATGTACTTGTGTATAATACGGCCCCCTTTTTTGCCTTTAACTTTCATTCATAATTACTTGTATTATGTACAAGAAAATACAGTAGTATCTAATAAATTATTTCAAATACTGCTTCTCAAAGTCTTCAGATAATGCAGAATTAGTGTTAGAGTTATATGTCAATATAAGTATATGAGAAATTGAAGGTGAGCTAATACTGGTTGTTCCATGCCCTACTTCAATAAATTCTAATTAAAATTGATAAAATGAACAGAGTGGTGACATTTATAAAATTAACAGAACGATGACAGTGAAAACTAACCTCCCATAATTCCTCACCCTTATTTTTTTTATTCTAGTTTTAATAATAAAATAGGCCTACTTTACATGGAACTTATTGTCAAATACACAATCATGAAACACTAGAATTTAAGGTCAATCTTCAGAAAATTATGTTAAAGATTTATCC
The DNA here is from genome assembly GCA_903632075.3 of Acanthosepion pharaonis. Taxonomy (NCBI): domain Eukaryota; kingdom Metazoa; phylum Mollusca; class Cephalopoda; order Sepiida; family Sepiidae; genus Acanthosepion; species Acanthosepion pharaonis. The sequence goes on along the minus strand of CAHIKZ030000193.1, from coordinate 634,541 downwards.
TGTTTTTAAATTGCACTTCATAATTCTTAAAGAAATATTTTCAGATTTATAAACAAAATTTTCCTTCTGTTATCTAAAAAAAAAGACAATGTTTAAAAAAAAAAAAAAAAAAAAGGACTTACATTTATTGTATCCAGGCCTCGAGAAGCAATATCAGTACACACTAATATTCCACCATCTTCTTTGAATAGTTTAAACTGGATGGCTCGAACCTAGATTTTTTTAATTAAAAAAAAAAAAAAAAAAAGGTAAATAAAACATCTGTTTTGTAAATTGACAATTGAGGAAAATTTTTTTACTTTCCATCAGCTAACCTCCAGGTGAGTGGTTCCTTGCACTTTCTCAGGCTAACATTTTCCACTGACAGAAAGTGGAAAGATTATATTGACTCAATTGCTAAGTCTGCTGCAAGGAAAGTTGGTTCACTGTGTTGTGCTAGAAAATTTTTCTTGCCAGAATCTATCTTACATATTTATAAGTCTACCGTTCATCCAAGCATTGAATATTGCTGCAACATCCAGTTTGGTGCTTCTATGTATCTAGAGATTCTTGATAAAATACAAAGAATCTTTGTGTCTTTATTACCTTGATTGGGATGAAATAATTAAAAAAACAAATTTCAGAGTTATTATTAAAACTTCACCTGAGAATTCATATTACAGGGTTAGTCAATATCAGTCATTTATGTGCTATACAGGATACACATTTGGACAATCATGTCTCTTTTGATTCATTTTCTTGCTGTAGGCTACAGTTTCATTCTCTAATAGACTGGTTACCAACCAAGGCTATATGACCCAGTCTGCCCTACTATTCAACCCATATCTGGGAGAAGAGATGGATTCATACCTTTCCCAAGAGTTTTTGCATGCAAGTGAATGTATATTCAATGTGTATTCAATATACTTATATCCAAAACAGATATTTGTTATTTGAATTGTTATTGTGGTTGTATTGAAATTATATCTATTCAAAACACAAATGCTTTTAGTCAGAACACATGATTATCATCAAGTATCCTATTATAATTGTGCTTGTCCCTCCCTTTAGTAGTTCACATGAAACTACATTCAGCAACAAGGCCTCTGATCAGGAGATTGAAGGTTTTGAGGAGTCTGGAACAACCTCCTAATTACTGTTGTTCCCAGGTTTACCCTGACCTGGGGTGGTAGCATCTGTTAGGGCCCCAGCTATGGGCAAATAATGATCCCCCACAAACAAAAACACTATGAAAGTATAAAAATACATTTTAATAGTAAAAAGACCAACATGACAGCCATACATTTTATCTGTAGTTGAAGGCATACAATTGTATTCAAAATATATTTAGTTGAAGCCATAAAATTGTCTTCAAATCATTTAGATTTTGGCATTAAATAATCCATAGTATTTGATATGCCGCTAACCAAACAACCAACATGAACTTCTATAAAATGAATCCATATATCCTACAATTTCTTAAATCAAACTGTATTCCAAAATAAAGCATAAAACGTAACATAAAACATACATATCACTGCCTCTTGTAATCATGTCCACACAAACTTGTATATGCACAACAGCTGAGTATCTACCAAGTGTTCAGTTGCAAAAGCAGAATAACATTTTTATTACTTCAAAGCTCCCAAGAAAATTAAATTCTGGCATTTAATGACCCATAAGGAGCTGATATGCTGTTGAACAAATCAACTAATTCATGCAACTGTTACGCCTTGCCAATACCTCATAAATAATGGACTATTCCGTTTTGATTACATGGAAAAAAGGAAAAGACACTACTTGATTTCAGTGAGAAAATGAAAGAAAAAGAAAAAAGGGATAATTAATAGAAGTAGAGAGAGAGAGAACCAGATAAGAACAGATACTACACTCTTAGCCAAAAGGATGAGAATCGATGATGACTGCAATAAAACGCACCATTTTTTAGAAGCACAGTATTGAACGATGGAAACCAAGTATGGCACTTACTAAAAATAGAGTTACCATAAATAAAATAACATCAGCTACTGAATTATTTCAAAATTATTATGAAGAGAAATTTAGTATCATGTATGGCACATAACTGACTGAATGGTTTAGTGATACAAGTCTTACTAATTAATCCATAGCTGGGTGGAGAAGAGGAGCATTCCTACCTTTCCCAAGGATATTTGCATATAAGTGAATATAATGAACCCAACAGGAATTAGAACTCTGCTCTCTGATTAACAATCCTGAGCCATTAACATTACACCAACCACAAATTCAAGCTTACAGCACCTAGTATTCCCAAGTGGTCACCCATCTAGCTACTGACCAGGCCTGACATTGCTTAACTTCGATGATAGTATGAGGACTGGTGTTTCAACATGATCTGGGCATAAGCCTCATAACTGAGGAAGATACTGAAGAAAGAAAATCATTCTAACTCACCTTATGTGACATACTGCCATTGAGAAGTAGATTGGGGACATTGTTATTACTAAAGAATGTATTTAACCAAATACTAGTAGAATTATCTTTGCAGAATAAAATGACAGGATCTTTCCTGTTCAGGTTCTTTCGAGCAAGCTGAAGAACATATTCTGAAAAAGAAAAGATATATATGTGCATTATATAGATATCACACACACACAGGAATATTAAAAAAAGAAAGAGCAGATTCCAAAAATTAAATAAAAACAAATGCTAACAGAAATATATTCAACACACTAGATAGGAAAAGGTTCAAAGTTATTAAAATAAATGCAAATTTTTTTAATCATGTTTAAATACTTCTTTTTGTTGATTTATGGATTTTGCATAAATTTAAATTGTTATTTGTGTCAAACCTTAAAATGGTCACACTACAAGGAAAGTCATTTTGTGTACTGCAATTTGTGAAGTGTAAATTTTTATCTGTGAGGATATATAAAAGAAAGAATGTTTGTTCTGCCTATGCTTGCTACTCTTAAAGATTTGGAATTGTTGAAGCTGTGAAATCCATATCCACATATCACTTGATATGAGTGTGGCAAGAATTGGAATACCATTTCAATGTTTGTTGCACAACACATAGTGCTCATGTTGAGTGCATACAAGTTAAACAACCTTAGCCGTCAGCTAATAATACAGTTTTCATACTGTCTTTTACCTGTATACATATTGTCTTTTCCTACAGGTTTGAGAAATTTTTCATATAATAACCTATATTGAATACACCACTACCTCAATGAGTAGACACCTTACATGCCACCTATCACAGCGGCGTGTGATTAATAAACATTTATTAAGTCATAACTTCCAAGAACCTTTAAGGAAAAAGTTGATAATACAAGGATCCTTTTCAAGTTACATAGAAGTAGAAATAGTTTTTATTGTTGTGTTGACGGATTCAACCATTTTCTTTTGATTTCTTGATGTTGTATATCTTCATAGGACATTATATATATATATAATTCAGATATAAAATAAAATATATCTGTAAAATGACAATATGAATAAAGACAAAAGGAAAACTTTTTGTCCTCTGATGAACTTTATCAAGGCAAAGATTTTATTTTGCAACATGTATTCATAAACAGAAGTAAAAAAAAAAATGAGATTTAAAAAATTTTTAAATTTAAGAACATTCAAAAAAGTTCTTAAGACTGTGAAATTCAAGGCAAACTAAAAGAAATACTTTCCCAAGCTAACATGATCATAAAATTTTTTTTAAAATTAGAAAACAGTTAAATCAAAATCTTCTATTACTTAAAATAAATGCATAAATAATTTATCAAATTAATATAAAATAATAAATAATAATTATATTAATAAATATACATAAACAAATAAGAAAATATAAAAAAACTCCAACAACAATAAAAACATTTACTCACTTTCGCTTATTCAGCATTAAATTGTACAACTAGAATCCTCCATAGTTTAACTTGACTTTCACAGCTAGCCTTAAGAACATTTTAAGCGCTCATAAAGTTAAAAACTTTTCAAACGTTACAATATTTTTTATTTGTGTTTATAAATGCAGTCATAATAATCTGGGAGACAACTTGCTAAACATTGCTCTCCTTAAGGTATCTGCTTTAACCAACATATTGTTTTTCAAAAATGTCCCTATCTTAGATGGAAAACCTGACAGTCTCATAAAATTTGTAAGAATTCTATAAAGGATTTACCAGGTTTCTGTGATGGTTGAATCCGTAGAAATTTTTGCTTTATATGTGGCATTATGTGATGCAGACTTTTCGTTGTTATGGTTGCAAAAGAATCAAGCTGTAAAAGAGAGAGAGAGAAAAAGAAATGAGAAACGGGTTAACAAACAATAACAGTCAATGCAAGTAGTATTAATTTTCTAAATGAAAATTCTTATTTCTATAGTTGTTTTTATGGTAAAACCAAAAATGGCACACCATAGTGCACTATGATAAATTGCACTATCATTAAAAATAGTCTAACTTAAATAATAAAGCAAATTTATATCTAATTTGGCCACTTATTTCTGAGCAATTTTTAATTATATTATAATTCTGCTTGTTCCTCCATTACTTAATAAGTTAGCATGTGCCATTGCCTTGGATAACTAATGGACTATTCCATTTTGATTGCAAGGAAAGACAAGAAAAAGATATATCAAAATCACTGTTTTGTTTTAGTGAAAAAAAAAAAAGAAAAGAAAACATACATAGTAGTAAGTTAGAGAAGGATGCATTTAACATCTGCTTCAATGAAATGAAAAAAAACTTGTCAATTTTGAATTTTTTTTCAATTCTATCCTCTTAATTCTTTCAATAATGACCTGCATGCATACTTATTGTTATTGCAATATATTGTTAAAGTTGTGAAGCTCCAAATATTTTACAATGTAGCAGGATAATTTTCATGGGTATTTTATAATCATGGAACTTACAAGGAGCTCATTCAATCATAAAATTATGATTCATCAGAAAATTAAAATAGGAAAACCATGAAATTTTCACAGCTAGTTAAGAATAGACAAAAAAAAAAAAAAAGCCTGCTTAAGAGAGATAAATCTAGGTTTATTAACTGCTAATTATAGTTTTTCTTTCTAAAAAAATATGAGGAATAATTAAAGAAAAATCAAACCTATCTACTCCTATTGATAAAAAAATTAAATAAAGAGGAAAAAATAAAAAAGTAAGAGAAAAAATTAAAAAGTAACAGAAAAAGAGTAAGAGTTAAAAAATAAAAAAATTAGAAAAACAAAACAAGATATACCAATAAAAAATTAGAAAAAAAAACAAGATATACCAATAAAAAATTAGAAAACAAAACAAGATATACCAATAAAAAATTAGAAAAAAAAACAAGATATACCAATAAAAAATTAGAAAAACAAAACAAGATATACCAATAAAAAATTAGAAAACAAAACAAGATATACCAATAAAAAATTAGAAAAAAAAACAAGATATACCAAAATAAAAAATAAGAGAAAGAATTTTTAAAAACTAAGAGGAAAGAGAAAACTTTTTTAAAAAGAAAAAATAAATAAAAACGTAAAACAATTTAGAGAAAAAAAATAAATATGAAATAAGAAAAAAGAAAAGAAAAATAATAAATAAGAGAAAAATAAATAGGTAAGAGAAAAAAAAAAGAATAAGTAATAGAAAAAAATAGATAAACTTTAAATGTACAGTTGGGTAATGTTTATCAGCAAGAAAACTGAAATCAGCAGACTAGGTTTCAATTCCAACCAAAGTAGTGGCCTTCACTTCATATTAATACTCTTGGTCTTGTTTTCTCAGCTATGAGTAAAATAATAGGGCAGATTGGCCTCTCTAGTCTTGATAAGGTAACCAGTCATGGAAGACAAATCTAAATTCCAAAGTGTGGAGAAAGCAACAGGAAACCACCCAACTATCTTTTCCAAAAGCAGTCATCTTAAATTTGGGGTCCATGGTAATACTTTAGTGGTCCATAGAGCAATTTCACTTTGGAAAAATTATTACAACTGAGAATTGAAATTTCTCCATTAATCTACACCATATTAAAATACTAAAAATAGAAAAACAACTTTAAAACTAGCAGAAAACACAATCAAGTTAGTGTCCATTTTACTCTGCTGGATGTTTTGATTGTAAAATTTTAATAAAAACTGAGGAGGATATATAAAGGAAGGATTTTATATATATAATATATATAAAGGGTGTTCCAATAACTTAGACCGATTTTAAATGTGAAAGTTTAAGCATCTAATGATTTTTTTTGTTTTTCTTTCAGACTTGGCCGACATTTGGGTGATATTATTTTTCACACATAATTGCTATGACTTAAATAACATGATCCAATAGAGAAATAAATAAATTTTCAACAATAACACTGATTTATTTACTGCTGACTTTGATCTGTCTTCATGAAACACTCCTTATATATAATCCATCTTAATGAAACACTCCTTATATATAATCCCTCTTAATGAAACACTCCTTATATATATATATATATATATATATATATATATATATAAAACGGAAAATTACATAAATATTATTCATTATATAAATTAATTTAATATATTAATAATAAATAATAACATTAATTTTAAATATTAATAAAATAAAATATATTAGTATAAATTAATTAATATAATTAGTAGACTCGACATTATGAAAAGGGGTGAAATTTGACTATCATTGACATCAGTGGAGCCGAATATAAAAAAAAAAAGGAGAGCAGCATCACAGGGATCTTATTGAATAGATTTGCACATTTTTTTTAATTTATTAATTACTCACATATTTTAAAATGGTTTATTATGAGTTATTTTACTAGTGTACATAAATGTTCTATAGAATTTAATTGTTAAATACAAGTTTATTTTCATTAAATTAGTTTTACTTCAAAATAAAGCATATACACTTACTATTTCTATAATACAATTCCTAAACTTATCTATTAGTAAAAAATAAAATAAACTTTTTTTGTCATTGAATGGTTATGGGGGCCCACCAAAAATAATTAAATATAAAAGTGGTCCATGCATAAAAAAAAAAACGGTTGAGAACTTCTACACTAGACCATAGCTTATTAATACAATAATTTTTAATACAGCTATTATTTATTGAAACATGCAGTAATTTCTTCTTATCAGCATATCAACATCAAGCAATAAAAATGTTTAATAAAATTTAAATTTAATTAACTTACAGGCACAACAGATTCCACTTTTTCATCAAGGCTTCGAGGCATTGTAGCACTAACCAGAAGGATTTGTATCCCAACATTATTTAGCATCAAATCTGAATATTCACTGATGTGTCCCTAAAAAAAAAAAAAAAAAAAAAAAAAAAAAATTTGGAATATATATATATTTTAAAGAAAAACAGACTACTTTAAGGCACCATTATAATAATTTATTTCACCATAGCCCTTTTTAAAGGACGCCGGATCATCAGATAGCACTTCCAAAAATGAAATGAAACGAAAAATGAAATTAAAATTGATGGGTAGTGTAAGTTTTTGTAATTTAACAGAGAGTGTAAAAGGAGTAGTTAAAGAGACATGGTAGAGTATAGAGAGGGATTAATTTCATATCTCTCTCAATCATATTTACTATTGGGGGAGAAGGAGTGACCAGACCTTGACCTATTTAGACGGTTAACTTAACAAAAGTGATATATTGAAATAGAAGGGGAGAAAACAAAAAGGAAAAAGAAAGAAGAGGGAAGTAAAGGGAAAGAGGCTATAATTGGGTTTTAGCAATTTATGTAAAGAATAGATTTTATATATATATATTAGTAAAGGTAATACATTTTTGGGTAAATAATTCACGTGGATCCTAGTTAAATAAAACATTAAAATTGATCCACAAATAGAGCTCAATGTATTTATTATTACAGAGCAAATAATTAGTATACAATAAAATCCAAAATTACCTCATATGGGGAATAACTTATTTCAACTGACGTAAAATTTGTCAGTCTTATTCAGCCCTGGCATAGACTGAGTTACAAACTCAATCTATACCATGGTTGAATAAGACTGACAAATTTTTCGTCAGTTGAAATAAGCCTATTCTCCATATGAGGCAATTTTAAATTTTCTGGTGTACTATACATGTGTGTGTGTATATATATATATATATATATAGGCAGCATATCTTCATTCAAAATATATCTCATTGAATAATATAGACATATGTCTATTTTTATAATAATCCTTTCTTGTTCTCTAATGAACTTCTTGATGTTAAGTAGAAATTCATCAAGGATGTTTCATATGTCATGTTAAGAACGTTTTCTTTTTAAGTATTCTTGCAGTTCATGTATTTCATCTATGTTCTTAACTAAAATGAGAATATCATCTACATATCTTAGGTAAATGGAGGAGTTTTTTTTTTAGTAGTGCAAAATATATTATTTTCAAGGTTAGCCATGTAGAAGTTACTAAATGATGGTCCCAGAACTGAACCCATGAAAATGCCATACACATACATAGATAATATTTTGATGTTCATAGAAGGGAACATAAGTGGTACAAGTCAAAAGTAATTTTCGTAATAAATTAGGTTTTTATTTTTAGTGGAGGGAGAGATGGATTGTTGTAAATATTCTTTATAATTATATCAATTGTTTCTCTAACTGGGACACTGATAAATAAACTTTCAACAATATATATATATATATATATATATATATATATATATATATATATATATATACACACTTCCAAATCTGCTTTCTTATATCTTTACTTCTCTTTTTTTCTCTTTCTCATTTCCTGTAAGATGACTTATTAAATAGGTCACCCTTCAATATACAATCTCCTATGAAGAAAGGTACCCTATTTAATGTTGACTGCTTCCCTTGTATTACAATGGCTTCCAGAATTTTAAGCCTTTTTTTTTTTTTTTTTTGCACCGAGTCCTATATAATAATTTGGTGTTGAAAATTGAAATTTCTTCCATTAACATTATATATTATTTTGATTATTTGTGATATGTTGATCAATATTTGCTAGATATGAAGAGGTTAAGATTGTAATGAATGGAGAAGCATTCTCTCAGGAGTCTGTTCTACAAAGTAGCAGTTCTTGGAAAGAAACTGCCCAAATGGCACTTCCTACTTACTAATGGAATACAAAACTAATATACATGATTCATCCGAGTGTATGTAGCATGGTGGATCTTAGCTGTGAAGGTCTGAGCTGCTGGACCAAATGAATGCAACATCTCAGAACATTTGCCATGGAAGCAGAGAGTAGGAGACTTCTAATGTTTTGTCTGTGGGAAAGGAGATGTAAAGTAGAAAATAATCATTCACATGGCCATGTAGACACTTTTGAACTCTATCAAGATTGGAAAGTGAAGACTGGGAAACTCCATCCCAGATATGGCAGCAATACTCCATTTCTGGTCTGATCTGGCTATTGTAAAGATAGAGCATGTCAGGAGGAGTCTGGTACTTTCTGGTATTTAGTCTCTTAATGAAAATGACACAAAGAACTGCAAAAATATCAAGAGCAGTCATTTGCTGAGAAAAATAAAAAGTACTGGGAAAATGGCATTAAAAATAGTAATGGTAATATTAGCCGTTTCCTTATAAAGGAAACATTCAGCATTCATTGACCAAGCAGTTTGTACTACTGCTTTCAGTTGAAACTGATAAAGTCTTTTGGCAATGTTTAACTGTGGTTCCAATCCAATTGGAATGACAGTAAAAACATTCCAGTCTTGAAATTTATAGACAAATCATACAGATGCATGCTGGGATTTTTTTCCTAACCAATAAGATTGGCTACTTCTCAGTCTCATCTGCCATATTTGTTCTTTCTTGTCTTGAAGTCAAAACACTGCAATGACTTGTCTGTATCCATTGTGTGTGTTAACAATATTGTTAGTTTGTGATCCTTTTTGTCTCATTCATTTTTGCCTACTTACATCTTGCATGCATATATATTGTTTGCTTTGTATTCATTTTTGCTTTGCTTTTCTTTTATTGTTTATTGGAAATTTTCTGTTTTTTGACTATTTCTACTCTACATTAACCAACACACCTACAAAAAAAATGGTTATTCCCTTGACACCACGATTACTGTATATGCTTTTGACTCCCTTGGTAATGTTTATTTACAAGATTATAAAAATTTGTGAACCAAATACAATGCGATATCATTTAACTTTATAAAGATTTATTATTTAACATTTTATAAAGAATCAAATTTGAAAAGAAATCTTTTTATTCAAAAATTTATTAAATAATTACAAAATTATCAAAATATGCAAACTAATGATAATGCAATATTTATTATTTAACATCCTCAAATATAATACGCTATATATATATATATATATATTTAAATTTTTGTGTGTGTAACAATTGAAGGCCAGTGTCCAAAATTTTGACACAAAATGCACAGAAGTCAAGACCCCCATTCATGTCCACATTAAAAAAAGATACCATGCTGAAAACTACAAAGAGACTGCCCCAAACAACAGTGACACAGTTCACAGTAAGAACTAAATTCTAACTATCTCTTGTATCCCGTGTTACTAAAAACACGCACACACATACTGAATCTTTTACACAAACGATGACCGACCCACCCAAATTTAAGTTATATTTGTTTTTGAAAAAAAAACAAAAAAAAACACATAACATGCCACTGTTTCTCACATATGTACATAAATTATATTTATTTCTTCTTAATTGGCCTTAAACGGGAATTAAATTACAGTTAAATTTGTAAAACAAATATTCAACATGACTAATGTTGCCTGTAACTCATGTCTGTCTCTTATAATTTTTATTTATCTAAAGTTCTTTTTTATTTCCAAAAACAAATATAGCTTGAATTTTGGTGAGTGAGTCATGATTATTTTACATACTTCCCCTCAATTGTTACACAGAAAAAAATTGTACTTGGATTAAATGAAAACTACTTAAAATAGATATTACATATAATACATTCCTTCTTGCCGTCAATTTTGATGGCATGGGTACACTAGTTTTATAAATAACTATGAAAAGAAGCTTTTTTTTATTTATAATTTTATAACAATGAATTATAAAACAAGAAAATTGTAATAAACATTTGATATTATATATTTCACTTTTTAAAACGAACATTGCCAAGGAAGTCAAAAGTATATACAGTAATAGTGGTGTCAAGGGAATAACCACTCTTTTTTGCTGGCCCATTGCCAAACTTTTTCTTAAAACAATTTTTCAGGAAAATAGGTTTCTGAAGACCAGTAGCTGTTATTGCTCTTTCCAGTATTGATGATTCCATCCTAACCTTTTATTAGATGTAATGTACAATGTTAACATTTTTATTGTCATTATTTTCTCTTCAAGTCATATGTGCTATCCATTTTAGCTGTTGCTGCAGTTGAAAATCCTTAACTGATGTTTCTGTTATATGGTACAGTTCTTTGTTTACAATTCTGAAGCACCAGTCCACAAGGTTAAAAAATAAGTGTGGTTTTCACTCACTCATTTTTAAACATTGATCTTAGAAAGCGGTTGTATACAGCTTGACAATTTAGATATTTCTGAACAGATTTGGTATCAAATTGCCTGAAATGTGGTAGATGACATGAGAATGAAACAGGAAAGTGTTATGGTAATTTATCCACACACACATGGACTCTCCCAGCTATAAATAGGAGCAGGTACTGCCTTTTGGAGAGGGAAGTTTCCAGCAGCCAGCACTGACAGTTGGACTGAACATTCTTGCTGTAACACTCTCGTTTGTATTACTGTTTCTGTTAATATATTTGTTTAACTCATTTCCTCTCTTTATGTCTTTATTTCTGGCCCTAACAAGGCCACAAAAAAAAAGATATCGTTCAATAAATTTAATGTGGAAAATAAAAAGAATTCTTACTTTTACTTAAACAATCTTATTACATTAGCAGATGATAAATTCTTCTGACTTTGAATGAATGATTAAACATACCTTGATCTGATTTAATAAATATTTAATCTCCCCCCAGAAGCTATCATCCAGGAGAGTGTCTGCCTCGTCCAGCACAATTTGAATCAACTTCTCCATATTTATCTGCTCTAAAATATAAAACAAATTTAAGTAATATTATGACATTGTATAGAGTTTTGTGTTTTATTTCTTTTCAACTGGCTTATTTTTTTAAAATACTTCAATTTATTCAGGTACAGTAGATTCTGTTTAATTAGGTTATCAGCTAAACTGTTGGCAATTTGGCATACGAGGGGGGACCCCCAAAAGTAACCAGAATTGTGTCATATAATTTTATTCATTCATTGTTATATATTTATATTCTTATCACTTTCAAAGTATTCTCCATTTGAAGCAATGCACCGATCCAGACGTGTTTTCCACTGTTCAAAGCAGTTCTGGAACTTTTGTGAAGTTATGTTTTTTAATGACTCCATCATTTTCTTATTAACCTTTTCTGCATCTGCAAAACGTTTTCCTTTGAGGACTTTCTTCATTCAAGGAACAAAAAAAAAGTATCGCAGTGGGCAAGATCGGGTGAATAGGGAGGGTGGGGGAAGCGGGGTCATGCCATTCTTGGTCAGAAACTGTCTCACACTCAAGGCGATGTGTCCTGCGCATTGTCGTGGCACCACCCTCCACTTTGACACAGGTCAGGGCATTTTCATTTCACCTTGTCACGCAAATGCTTCAGGACTTCCAAGTAAAAAGCCTGGTTAATAGTTTGATCAGGAGGAACAAATTCTTTGTCAAGAATACCTTTCACATCAAAGAAACAAATCAACATTGTCTTGACATTGGACTTGACGCACATTTTTGGGTCATGGTGACATTGGTTGCTTCCACTGATGTGATTGCAGCTTCATTTCCAGGTCGTGGCCATAGCATCAATTTTCATCACCAGTGATGACCTTCAAAAAAACGTTTGGATCAACTTCCAACTGTTTTTTCAGTTTATAACAGGCATCCTTTCAGCCATGGTAAAAATAGATGAAAAGGTGTGAAGCACTTCAAAACAAATGTGAACCATGGAGCTGTACATCTTCCCACAATGACACCAGTTAGCACATTGATGCCTAAGGGTTGCCTCAAGTGGCATCTAGTGGTGGAAGCCTGAACTACTACGGGCTTGTCACACAAAAAACGATTCCGGTTACTTTTGGGTCCCCCTCGTAGAGTTTATTCTACCACTGGAGATGACTTGAACTGCCAAACAAATGCTTGAAATTTATGGATGTGTTGCCATGCCCTACTATGACAACAACAAAAACAACTTGGTTGGAGTTGAAAATGAGTATGGTGTTTAGGTGGCTAATGGGTGTGGATGGGTAGTTTGTCTTATGACAACGCCCGTTAATGCCATATATTGGTATAATTGATTTGGGTGTATATTCACCTTGTGTAATGATTAAAAGAAAATGCATAGAGTGTTGATAAATACAAAATAAATCTTTGTATAATGCAATATAATAATACAGAAGGATAAGGTGAAAATTGAAGTTTCAAGTGTAAAAGTCCTGGCACATACAAGAGATAGAGAAAGAGTTCAGGAGGAAGAATATGTGTATATGTGCATATATGCATGTATCCAAACATAGTAGTAGTCACCGCTCGACTACATGGTGAAGGAAGGTATGCTTGTTTTCAATATAGCATGGATGGGTTAGCCATCTAAGGTTGCTAGCCAGTCATGCAAATGTCATACTTCATCTGAGTATGTTACAATGACTATCACATCAGAGAATGGACAAAATTAACTTATCTACTCTGATTTTGGTTGATTTTCCATCAGTTTATATACACATCTATAGATACACTTTGAAAAGCTGCTCTCTTCTCATTGGCTGACAGCCTTGTATCCCGTTTGTGATAGGTTTCTGATTGGGTGGTGAAATTTGTTTCCTTGTTATTATTTTTTATCTTTTCTTACTTCCTGGTTGTGAAGCTTTCCGATTGGCTGATCAAACTATGGCCTTGAGCTTATTTCATTTTCCCACAACGACTACCAGGATCAATATATACACCTGATGAAGGCCAGAGGACATTAGCTGAAATGTGATAACAACAACAAAGATGAGGACAAAAGTCTGCATGTAAATAGTGTAAATAATGATATCTCGTCATCCCAGAAATTCAAACAGAAAACTGGTTAATATCAGTAAATGAATACAGCTACAAAATCATATTATGCAGTTATTACTATAGAAATCTCATCATACCTTTCAGATTAAGCACTTACTTTTAGAAAGCAACATTCGTAGTGAACCTGGAGTTGCAATCAAGATATCCATGTTTTTATCTAAAACAATTTTTCTCTGCAAAAAGTAAAAACAAATAAAAGTTATTGTTGACAAACCAAGAACAAACAAAGCAAAAGTATTTTGTTTTTTCTTTCCACAGACATCCAGATTATAAGAATAGAGGGTTGTGAGTGAAAAAAAACTATTTGTTAAATTAGAATGAAACAATTACGTAGATTTGTCTAACCATAAGGCCATCACTACCCTGCCCCTGGAGACGGGGGCTGATTGAACAGTGCTTTTTGACTCTTGCTATCTTACCAACATTTGTTATTTTCTACCTACATTTATAGGACATTACAAATTAAACTAAGAATAACTGAAAATAAATACAAATTTCATTGTAAGCTAATTATGTACAACAATGCATCATATGCAATATAGGTGAACAATTCAACTAGAAAAATTGAAAATAAATACAATGTATCTAAATACAAATTAGAGACATGTCATAATAAATCATTCCATCTTAAATAAATATATTTTTTTCCATACCCTACATCTAATTATATACAATTTTCATAGGTGAACAATTAACTAGTATTCATATAAAATACAAATTTTATTTCCATAACCCCTAATTATATACAATAATAAAATATCATATGCAATATAGGTGAACAATTCAACTAGAAAAATTGAAAATAAATACAATGTATCTAAATACAAATTAGAGATATGTCATAATAGATCATTCCATCTTAAATCAACAATGTTTTGCAGAAATTTTTAACATCAACATTTTCTTGTTAAAAAATTGAATAATTTAACGCATTCAACATTATAGATAAAAAGTACTTAATTTTATATAGTGTTTTTTGAGACAACCTGAGCAAAACAAATTCACAGATTTGGATGAAAAAAAGGCCCCAGAATCACGTCAAAATGAGCAAAGATTTTTCATCCTTTAATAGTCAGTTGTGCTTAGTTTAATTTGTAACATACATAAATTGGGGTAAAAAAAAGTAAACATTGATGAGATAGTGGGGGTCACAAAGAACTGCCTGAGAGCCCCTCTCCTCCTGTGACCAGAAGGACACACATCTCTGCACTCCTAGAACACAATACCAGATCAAGACACTACACATGGCCCTCATTCATTCATTCACTTAACAAGAGGGTAAGTTCAACCACATACATTGCTTCTTTTTATAGGAACCATCGTAAGAACATTCCTTAAATTAGAGAGACTATCATTAAAACATTCCTTAAATTAGAGAGACTATCATTAAAACATTCCTTAAATTAGAGAGACTATCATTAAAACATTCCTTAAATTAGAGGGATTACCATTAAAACATTACTTAAATTAGAGGGATTACCATTAAAACATTACTTAAATTAGAGGGATTATCATTAAAACATTACTTAAATTAGAGGGATTATCATAAGAACATTCTTTAAATTATAGGGACTATCATAAAAATATTCATTAAATTTACACACTCTTTCAAAAATTATCCTTGGATAGACTCTGTATTCAGAATTCTGGATAGAATAAAAAATTCTATTTCATTTTGTCTGATTCTTCTAACCAATTAAGCAGAAGTAATTTTTGTTCAACAGCACACACTGGTGCTGCCAAATCCTCACTGTTCCGCCTTGACAGAGTTCAAATGAATTATTTTCCACCCTGCAACCCTTTTCCCCCACAGATGAAACATTGTTAGCTTCTCACTATTTTTATGGCAAATGTTTTAATGAGCTACATTCTTTAGTCCTACCAGTTCAGACCATCTCAACAAGGACCTGCCATGCCAAGTATACAGAGTTGAATTATCTTCATTCCCTTTGTATTCCATTAGTAAAGCAGAAGTTCCACTCAGCTTCTTCCTCAGAACAGACTCCTGATTACTATGATTTTAACCTCTTCAAGTTTAGGGTCAATTGTTTTCTTGCCTACATGTCCTCATAACATGCACTTCTTAATTCCTCCCTTATGTCTTTACAACAACTTTATTCAGTAACCTATCTTGAATGGCTCTTGTGCCTTGTGTTGGGTGAACAATAGTATTAAAAAAAAATCCCTCAAAGGCTACTAAAAATAACAAGACACAAAGTACTATGCCATTATGTTAGCCATTTCTGAGAGTTTGGATGTGCAGGTGATGTAATTGTTAATGCAATATTCACTTCAAAAAAAATTTTCAGATTTAAATAATCCACAAAATGTTGATAAACCTTAAGAAAAACAAACAAACCAATCAATTTTAAGAGTTTCTTTTGAAAAACCTTACCTCATATTCACTACTGCCAATAACAAGTTGGGGCCTTATCGAACAAAATTTAGATAAGTGTTTTGTAAGGATCTGAAAAAATAAACAAATAAATGAAATTGGTTGTGAATTGTAGCAAAAATTCAAAATAAAGTACCATATATCTATATAATAAATGCGAATGTCAGTGTGTCACTGTGTCACACTTTTTATAACTTTACTCAAAGAGGCCGTAGCCAACATATAGCGTTTTGGAATCAGGCCGACTCCATGAGCAAATCAAAAAATTCCAGGCTGGATCCAGACCCGCAATCCTGAAATTTGGGATTCCCAAGTTTTCATTAGTGCGATTGTTTTATGCAACTTTTTTGTGACAAATTTCTTTTGTACGATGACAATTTTTATAACTTGGAAATAAATTTGAGAATAATCAAAATTAATTGCGAAATCCAGTGAGTCACCCATGAAATAAAAATAATTGTACAGAAAGTAAGGACCTACATACATCAAATTGTCTTTACATTAAGTGGCGGCAGAAGAATTATCGTTGAACTTTTAAAAGGTAAACTTAAATATTAATGCAATACTTAAATGCAGTGATCAATTTTGAGTTCTGTAGTTTATGGTTGCCTATTGCTTCTACTCCTCCCTACCTGTCTGTGTGTGTGTATATATATATATATATATATATATATATATATATATATAAGTACACTCAAGTATAGTGCAAGTTTTTATGATCAGTTTTTTTCCACAAAAATAGGGGATCACACTATAAACAGCTTAATCTTATGGTATCTAATCTTTGTATAAGATATTTTATGATAAGTGTTTTTCCCTCAACATTTTGTGGGTAGCTTTGTACAAAAAAGAATGAAGACCATTTATGTGCTATAAAATATGTCCAGGATGATGCCCAGTACTGCAATATTTGACTATGATAGGCCCACTAGTATTGCTCAGAAGGTGGGGTCACATTGTAAATGAGCTACGTACAAAAATATCTGGTTTTTCACCCCCACCCCCCAAATAAAGGGGTTGCACTCTACATAAAGAATGCTTATACATGAGTATATATGGTAGACATACATTTATCGTGATGGTTTTTTAAGGGATCAAGGCAAATTATTCTGTCAAGAAATACAATTTAATAATAGAATTGCATGTAACAAACATTGTTCAGTTAGTTCAGAAGATATCTTGATATGGATAAGTTTTTAGTATCTGTCTATATTTCTGAGATGAGGTATTATGTACACTATTTACATTGCTCGGACTATCATCCTCATCTTTGTTGCCATATTTATCACAATGTTTCGGCCACTGTATGCTCAGGCCTTCTTCAGGTGGTTGGAATTTCAAACTGAACCCTTTATTTCGCTCATTGGGGTAGACTGTTCTAGTTCCACGTGCCATGTCTAATGGTAAAAAATGGTTGCTGAAGTATACAGAGTTGAATTATCTTCATTCCCTTTGTATTCCATTAGTAAAGCAGAATATACCCAGAAATTCATACACAGATGTCATCAAGGACACATGGTACAGTGGATAAAGGCGTTTGTTAGAGCCAGTGACAGAACCCAAAGAGTGTGACTTCAATACCTCGCTAAGGCGGTGGAGAACTTGCTGATGGGAATTAACAGGAGATAACTGATAACTGGCATCCATTAGACATGGCACATGGAACTAGAACAGTCTAACCCAGCAAGCGAAATAAATAACCAGTATTCCAACCACAAAATTAGGTCTTTAAAGGTCACATGTTATGCAAGTATATACAGTATTTGTCAGGGTCAGTTGACAGTCACAAGTCCTGCAACAAAAAAAGGAAAAGAAGTAGGATGTGGTGGGGTCCCTTCATTGGTCCAGGAATTGATTAATCAGTAACTAGGGTGAAGGCAAAATATCCTAAAAAAACAAAAAAGTACCTCCCTACAAAATTCTCCTTTGAGGATTTTTTTTTTGGTAGCAAAAAATAAATAAATAAATAAAAATAACTGGAGTAGGGAAGTTCTCTCACTCATTGTACCTTCTCTGTCGCTGACAAGTAGTTGGCAACATTTTCCTGCTGGAAACAATAAAAGTGGCTGATACAGACCCCATTGCATTGTGCTATTTATTATTACAAGAAAACCTTTCACTTGGTGAAAAGATGACTTTTGACTTTCAATGAGAAATTGAGATAATGTGATGACTGAGTATTGGCCTGAAAACAGCAGTACAACCCACTACAAAGCAACAACCTTAATTCTCTGAACACCAGTTCAAGTCACATAGAAAGTTATGACAATGTGAGACAATTTGTTGAAATAGTGAGAAAAAAAAAGTAACACTTAAGATGAGGCTTTCTTAGCCCAAAGTTCTTTTTTACTCACGTGGATCTGAGTTGCAAGTTCACGGGATGGTACAAGGATGATGCAGCAAGGAGAGCGAACACTACCCGTATGGGGAAATGATATTTTATGTTTGTTTATCAATTCAAGAATTGGAAGTAAATAAGCCAATGTCTTGCCACTGCCTAGGAATAAAAAGAAAAGATTCCAATCAACAATAGTTTTATAGGTATTTACTTAGTTAGGTGAGGTGCCCGGTGAATATAATGGCCTGAAAAAGTTGCTTGCTAATCATTCATACATATCAACATGCACACAATTATTTGCTAAGATTAGCTTAGTATGGCATAAGATTATAAATTCAGGGTAACTAGTAAGGATTGAACTCACTACTGTAGTACACATATGACAGTTGAGAGTAATGCTTAGCAAGTTAATGTTGCACACTATTTCTAACAGGTTCAGTATTACTAAACTAAGGTGTGTGCGTAAGATGGGATGCAGGTACCAAACAATATTCATTTCAGCATAGAAGGTAAACCATTACTGTTGCAAAAAATTCTGCCCAGTTAGACTTTTTAAAGTGAACTAGGATAAAAACTTTTCAGCCTACTTGCATGCACACACATATATATATATATATATATTTGAGCAGCAATCCCACTTTTATACAAGTTGCATTAAAAACGGCTGACAAGGTATTGAGGTTAAGTTTTTTTATTTTACTTCTTTTCCAGACATAAATTATGTAGAAATTGTTTGAACATTTTTATGTCCAAACACTTTCAGCTATACTTTTAGTTATTATTAACATTTTTTCTTTTTACTTTTAACTGAATTTATGGATTGTTTATATATGTATCTAGAGTTATAAGACTATTCTATTTTTCAAACAGTTGGCACATTGTGTGTGTGTGTGTGTGTGTATATATATATATATATATATATATATATATATGTGTGTGTGTGTGTGTGTGTGTGTGTGTGTGTGTGTGTGTGTGTGTGAAAGGGTGTCATCATTGAGTGTGTGTGTGTGTGTGAAAGGGTGTCATCATTGAGTGTGTGTGTGTGTGTGTGCGTGTGTGTGTGTATGTATGTATGTTTATATATATGTGAAAGGGTGTCATCTAATGCCAATCTTCTCAAAATATGCAACATTGATGGAATTCAGACATTTCTGATGCAGTCACAACTTCACCAGCCTGGTCATGTTACAAGGATGACTAATGACAGAATACCTATGGCCCTCATGTATTGCCAGTGGACAGAGGAAAGTGGGATGGCCTTGTAGGTTTAGTTTGGTTTGTTTTACAGCATATCAATCTCAATGGGTTATTTAATGCCAACAAGATTTTTATTGCTGGTAATATTTTTTTTCAAAAATTTATAGCTGGTAATAATTTTTTTACAAAGTATTTCTGGTATTAAAAACTATTTTTACACTTCATAGTGTTTTGACCCCAATTTGGAGAAGTTAACTATTTAGCCATAGCTGTGACCGTAACAGGTGCTACCACCCTGGGTCAGGGTGGACCTGGGAACACCAGCAATTAAGAGTTAGTTCCATGCTCCTCAAAACCTCCTGATCAGAGGCCTTACTGTTGGATGTAGTTTATCGTCTTACCCAGGACACGGATGTAGTTTATCGTCATAGTCAGGATGGCAGCCTTGTAAAGAAACAGCTGATATTACTATTCATCAGTGTCAGCCTCCTGCTCACATCGGGATCGTCATTATCTCTCCCTCTTCCCTTTCTCCCCCAGGGTGGAGATGACTGTGAATCAAAGAGTTTGAGGCCATTTGCATGAATATGATTTTGGTTGACAACTCTGTATGACAGAGAAGCCTACACACTTGGCCAGAAGTGCCTCCAACACAACTCAGAGGAAACTGAGATAGGCGAGATTTGGTAAACAGGGTTGCATTGTAAGAACTGTAATCTATCTTCTGCCATACCATTATTATTTATTTTTAAATCATTTCACCCCAAGCAAGGTAATAAAGCTACCAAGATGCAAGAGATTACTGAGAGTGAAAAAGTCTGGGAAATCATTATTTAGGAGAAAAGACAATAAAAAAATCATCAGGATTCAAAAAGATAGATGATCGTTTTCTTGATTATTATTATATGCTCTGTGTTTAACATTGAGCTCTCTATGGATTTATATCCTCCTTGGAATTATCCATATGGATTACCAAATTTTATCATTTTTTATATATATATATATATATATATATATATATATATATATATATATATATATATATATGGGGGAAGACATCACATGAGCTAAAAAACCCACATCTACATACATAAAAATTTGCATTTAGAAAAACTTTCTAAATCTCTCATATTACACAGGAACAAAGCTGCCCAAAGCGTTGATTTTATTAATGCCACCCTAATTAAAAAAGAACAATTGTTTATGGAGAAAATTCTTTGAAAACTTAATAATATTATTACCAACTATAAACACACACCTAAAAGATTACATTGCCATCCTTTTTTTCGAATCCATTTTTAAAGAATCTAATTTATGTCTATCTAATACAAAGAGTACATACATAAAAACAGCCCCAGATTAATAGAATACCATCACACAAAAGTGAAAACATTAGAACTCCACCAACTAGACAGATACACATACACAATTATGAATGAACATTGCCATCCAATATCCACTTAGACATATTAGAATTATTTACAAACTTACATACATATAGAATTATCTACAGTTTTAATGCACATGATACATGACTGACCAATGAGAATCAAACCAAACAAAATTGAAAATACCAAAGTTCTGTCTTTTGTCTGTTCTCTCTCAATCTCTGACAAAGTTTTAAGAAAAGTGAAACATGTTAGATTGATAAACATGTCCTCTTATCTCATATATATATATATATATATATATATATATAATAAAAGGATTGCAGCAATTAAATTAGTGATTATCAACTGAGTAAATGGAGCCACCCTTATAAGAGTTGCACCAATTCTTATTGATGCCATTCAGGACAGTGATGTAGTGGATATAGGAGTTTGTTGCTGTTATCTAGTAGTTGAGATTTCAATCATTGGACCAGATAGTAAAACACTTATTCAGTAGGAGCAAACAAATACTGGCATCACACAGAAAAAAAAAACAACACAATAGATATCCCTTGTCAGCCAAACAATGGACACCTGATAATGGTCAGAGAATAACCATTTCTATTTATTTTCAGAAAGTAGTGAAATTCATGCCTACCACCTGTAAGAGAGAATAGTAATCTAAATCCTGGAATTAAAACTCTTGGGACCAATGAAGAAAATTTGTGCATATATTTCTGAAGAACTGATATTTTTGCATTTTCTCAGTTTGCATTGAATCTTTAGTGTGTTGGCTACTTCAATAATTAATGTGTAGGGTTTCTTACAAGACTATTTTAGAATATATGAATTAATGGTGGTGAAAAGGTACATGCATAAAATAACAGACCAATTGATTTGCAATGCAATATAACATTTATTAAACAAAATTAACATAAATTTAAGACAATACTATCCTTTCCTAGAAGTAGATTGTGTACACAACAAAATGTTAATGAACATATTTGAGTGCAACTTACCAGGTGTGTTTTAGTGTGAAGTGTTTACAGCCCTTTTAGCTTCAGTGTGAAAAATTCCTGTCACATATTTCGAAAAAGGAAAACCCAGAAAAGAGAGCTACTTAAGGCTTTGCTTGTTTTTATGTTGATATACAAAATTTATTAAGTGCTGCTACTGTGTTTCTTAAGGCACAACAAATCCAATAGTGATACAAGGCAGATCATTCATGAAGATAGTAAGATTTATACCTACAATATATGGTCAATGTCCTTTAGATAATACCTTGTAATGAGATTAAATCTGGTGGCACTGATGAAGAAATGCCATGCATATAGTTCTGAGGACCTGTGTGATATTTTTGCAAGCTCTGGATTTTCTTACTCTGATGGCAAATCAAATAATGATTCAATGGATTCAGATTATTAACCCTCTTTTCAGGTTATTTAAAGCCAGAAAATATTTTTTAGATTGTAAATAATTTTTTTTCTTTTGGAGATAATAATGATTAGTGATACAAGTCTTAGTAATTAACCCATAGCGTGAGGGAGAAGAGGTGGATTCATACTGTTCTCAAGTGCACATAAGTGAATATAATGAACACAACTGGAATTGTAACTCTGCTCTCTGATTTTCAATTCCAAGCATTACACCACCCACACATTCAAGCTTACAGCACCTGGTATTCTCAAGCGGTCACCCATCTAGGTACTAACCAGGTCTACATTGCTTAGCTTCAGTGACTAGATGAGAACTGGTGTTTCAACATGATATGGCCATAAGCCAGATAGAGATTTAAGATAATGTAATGAAAGCAATTATTTTCCTGAAACAGCTTACAGAATATCTTGCAAGTAATTTCTTTGTTCCTAAAGCAGCTCACAAGAAAGCAGTAAATCAGATAATGATTTAAGCAATTTTGTTGAGCAATGATTTTCCTAAATCTTTTTACAATATATTTAGCTGATGTGGCATTATGCATTAATATTAATAGTTTTTGATAAGCAACAAGTTAACCAACAAGAAAGTGTAGTGCTTATGTGGCCAATGCAAGAGTTTAATGTTTCATGATTATTGGCAGTGGAGATGAAATCTCTCAAAGGATATGATAATTTAGAAACAACTTTGTTTTTTACCAAAGAGAGATTTTTGAGGTTACAGAGATTTATTGGCTATATGGAACACACAAGCAAAAAAGATAACTTGCCACATATGGAAATATAATGCAATTCATCCCTATATGAATCCTCGCATCACAAACAATATTAGTTGTATTTTTGAAGTAAAAAGGAAAGGGTTTAACAGTTACTGCAGTAACAAAATATCAACATAAGGTTTGTTTCAATTAAAATTAATTACATTTAAATAAAACAACTTACCTGTCTCAGCAGCACAGATTATATTCTCACCTTCAAGAACTTGAGGAATTACTTTTGCCTAAATGACAAGAAAGTTGATTAAAAACAATGTTATTGTATTTAGCATATAAAATCATAAACAGAACTATCTTTTATTCCTTAAGCAACATTGAATATTTGTTTCAAATCAGATTAATTAAACTTTAAATCAGCTACTCATCCTTAAATGAAGTTTCTGAAAAATATATTTTATTTTCAACAGATTTTTTAATGAAGAGATTCATTCATAGTGTGTCAACAGATTCACTAATATGGCTGATTTTTAGCAATTTTTACAATTTAAAACAAAAAAATAATTCCAATCAGTTTAAATTCAATTGGAAATACAACAAGGTATTTTGCTTGTTACAAATATTAAATTTAACCTATTAGCTCGAAATTAAAACTAAAACTTCAATATTTTTATTCTTTAAACCTTGGTATCACTTTTCTTTGGAAGTACCTAATCTAATGGTACTTATATTAAAGTTCTAAAAATAGCTTTTTAAAACTATAAAAATTATCAAAAGATGTATAAACAGAAGTGTCAAGAGAAAAACCAGTTTTTGAGAGTACATTTGCTGACATATACAAAAAATGATATTCCAAGGCAAAATGAACATATAATAAAGAAAATCATACGACAAAAATTGCTATGTAAGAAACAAGGACAACGGACAAAGATAGAGTTGTCTCCCCTTATATGTCGTTCAAATTGTCTATAACAAAAAACAAAAAAACAAAAACAAAAAAGAAATCAATTTTTCTTAACGTTCTCCAAGTACAAAAATACTGATGCTGGTAATTCAGATATACCAAAGAGAAATTCTAAAATTTTTCCTTTATGTAAAAAGGTGAAAGTTCACAACTTTATAAGGAAAGAAGAAAAAAAAATTGCTATGACTGTCATATAACTGTTATTATGATATGCTACAATTGTTCTATGTTAATACTAGTTTGATATCTGTCATTTCATTGGCACCAAGGTGATCAAATTTCAAATCTAAATTGTTTGTCCATTTAAAATACATTATGTGTGCATGTATATTTTAATTCAATGACTGACCTAAAATATATTACACCCTATGCAAGGCAGTAAAGCCACTAAGATACAAGAGATGTGAAAGAAAAAGTAAACAGAAACATTATTAAGAAGAGAGAACACTAGAAGAGTAATCAGGAAGACAGTAGATAATGACTGACATTGCATTTAAATTTTTGAAGATCAAAGTTGGCTAGAAAGCATGTGGGTGGAAGAATTACTATTTATTCTGAATAATTTTTTAAAACGTTTAATAAAATCTTATAAATATCTTTTCTTTTAAGGTTTAAATTTTTTTCTTGTCTCTAACTTTATGACTTCATTGCTTAGCCCAGGGTATAAGTTGTCTAGACTAGATGAGAGAGGAATGTATTATTCCAATGTTTTGTTTTAAAATTAGTCAAATTGTATGTATATGTTTGTGTGTATATTAAATGGAACAAGCTTATATAAGTCACTCACACACAATGCAGACATATGTGTATATATTATGTACACACATGCAAAGTCATATGCAGAAAGTGCATGACAAAGCATCAGCTCTTTTATAATATAGATTGCCAATCTCATATTCTGTGTAATTTATGAATTAAATTATCATAGCTATGTGTATATCCTCCCATTTGTACTTCCCCCATTATGGGCATTATTATATCCATGATATAATAACATCATATTTCACAGACGGAATGGAATGGCTGAAAGGAAAAGGAATCACAAACATGCTTTGTTCTCAGAGAGGGTTTTATACTGCTAAGGCATATACAAAATGATATATACATATTTAAACATGTAATATTTAGGATTCCAGATTTGAGTGGGTTGGATTTATCTGCGATGTCACTATCATAGACAAATTCTGGAAACGGCAAACAGCAAGACTTGGGTTTTCCCAAATTCAGAACTGCGAGTCTGAGATATTTCCTGTACCTGCTGAAGGTACTTCCATAGAAAAACAGCACTATAGGTTTGTAAGCTGCCCTACATATCTGGGGGAAGTAGATTTGACCTAAATCTATCCAGGCAAGTAAAGGGCCTCACCCATGCTAAAAAAAAAAAAAAAGGAAAAAAAAAGCAACTGCTCAATTTGACTCCTGGAAGCTGACTGACTTATGAAGTGATGTCAATAAGCAACCATCATATGACTTCATCTCGACCAAAGGGAGATAATCCCCTTTTGTATTCCTACAATAGTTATGTATACATAGGAAAAAATATAGTTTAGATCAAGTTTTGCAGTATCTACTATTCCCCAGTATCCATTGAGGGAGTTTTGTATAACTGAGGAAGATAACAATTGTAACGAGCCAATCAGAATTTAAAAAAAAAAAAAAAAAAAATTTTTTTACCTGTACTTCAGTCGGCTGCTTGATTCCAATTTCCGACAAACCTTTGATAATATTTTCATCTAATTGAAAGTCATGAAAATTTGCTGACTCTGACAAGAAAGACGAATTCTACAAAGAAACAAATTGGAAACATGATATTTATTTTTTTATAAAATACAAGACCAAAATTTTGAGAGATAGCTCTCTGCCTAACAGAAAAAAAGTCATACAACATTCAACATAAAAAAGAGATTTAAAACTATGACTTTATTCACAAGGACTTTTTAGAAGTGTTGTAATGGAATTTCCCACACCTATGTGGACTGACTATATCAGTAGCTATATATATAGTGAGCACAGGATATACCTGGGGTCTTGCTTCAGGAATTACTAGCCTGCCACCCCATTCCCTGTCTTTCAGTAGTGTATTCTCTTTTACTATAAACCTCTCTTCTTTCATCTATGCATGTGTTGCTGTTCCTTCACTCAAGTACCACCTTTGTCTGTCTGTAACCTTTTTAAGGTACAACAAGAAAATGCCTTGAGCTGATTGGCCCTAAAGCTTCTGTTTACAGAAAGATAGCTGGTTAAACTTAATGTAAACAAATTCCAACACATTCAAATGAATTTCATAAGCTTAAAGGTAATTATCCAGTAAATGATATATTTTTCTTATATAGTCTGACCTCTTTAATCCAACACACTGTGGTCCGGAATTTTTTTGAATCATCCACCATTAGCTTGTTGAGCAGCTAGAAGGGCAGTACCATACATTGGTTATAATTTTCCACAGCAGCCAACTACAAGAAAGTGTTTCAGTGATATCATCTTGTTCATTCCTTATATATAGCTGCATATTTACCCATTCAGGAAGTGCATCTGATGCTGCAAAAGGCAAGAAGCATAAGCATGTGAGTACCATGGTATCTGATCATCATCCACTGTGTATGACTTAAAGAAATGAAAGGAGCAGGTTTTTAAATTTTTTGCTGAAAATGAAAGCCAGAAAAATTTGAAGAATCAGAAAGACTGAAAGGCACTAGTTCAGAATTAGACAGTGGGTTAAGCTCAAAAATACTGAAGCTGTAAGCATTTCCGGGGAGATGTTTATGGAGCAGGTCAGTATAGTAAATATATATAATGAATTTGTAGTTTTAGGCTTTTTTTTTCTAGCACCTGTATTGTATAAAACAATAAAAACTTTGGAAGCATTAATGATTGTTTTATTTCTTGTTTTAAGTTTTGTTCTACCTTTGATAATTCAACGAATATATATGTAGAATGAGCTGGCATGACTATATTGCATAGGGTTGTTGCATCCTGTCAGCATTCCCACTTTTTTTAAAAACAACTAGAAGAAAAAAAACTTAATCAGTGTTGTTATAAGACTGATTCAAAATATTCAAGGGCCTCAAAAGCACCCCCCCAAAAAAAACAAGCCTTATCTCAGTTGTGGCTCTGTCTCTGGGCAGACACACAACTGGGGAAAATAAAAACTGTGGGTTGTCTAGTACCTGGAAACAGCAGCCTGAGGCTGCACCTCACACATTACACTAGAGTCGGGGAGTATCAGTAGTCACTACTGAGGCCAGTGCAACTGATGGCTGCAGAGTCTGGGCAATTTTTGTACCTGGTCTGAGTGTATGCGCTCGGGTTCTCCACATAAAGCCTAACCTTGTGTCACATCTCATCTCAATGGGGAGACTGGGGTAAATAACAAGCCTTTACCATCGAGATGACGAGGATCAAAGTGTAGTATCTGTTCAAGCAGCGGCAACTAACAGCCAGCCCACATCTCCAACAATCAGTAGCAGTTCCAGCTAGCGAGCCATCATTATCATCTCCAGCTTGCCATTAGCTGTCGCTCCAGCCATCTCCAGTAGGCCTCGGGCTCCTGCCACTCCAGCTAGATCAAACAGGCTTCCTGCTCCAGCCATCCTCACCTGCAGCAATGATATGTAATAAACTGTCCTTTTCAGGGCAATGCTCTCCAGCAACTATGAAACTGTCCTTTTCAGGACAACACTCCCCAAGGGCTACCAAGACTGTCCTTCTCAGGAGCAACACTATTCTCGCTCTCTACATGAGCTTGCAGAATTATTTTTTGCCTCATGAACTGTAACATTAATTTTGTTTATGTCTTCTTTAACAAAAATAAACTTGGCAATATATACTTTTTTTTTACTCAAGTCTTCATTTTGTTTGTTGTCATCTTCTGGCCAAAATCTTTCATGCATATTTATAAATCTACCAATTGAATATTACTGCCATTTCTGATCTGCTGCTGCTGCTATATACCTCAAGATTCTTCACAAAATTCAAAGAAGTGTCTGTAATGTAATCAATCCTGACTTGGTATGTTGATTTCAGTCACTAACCAACGTAACGTGGCTTCCCTCTATCTTTTCTACAAATATTTTCAAGGCAATTGTTCTGATGAGCTTTCTGCCTTGGTACCTCAACTGCATGAATTTAAGCATACTACTAAATTGGCAACTAGGTTTCACTGTTTTACTCTTGAACAAGCGAGATATAAGCATAAGTTCTAGTCTAATAGTTTTCTCAAACTTCTAAGTTGTGGAACTCTCTGCCCAGTAAAAAAGCAGTAAATTCATCAAGAAATTTATTTAGCTATCATGATTCATACACAAACTGAACAATCATTGTAGATGTTCAAAATTTGCCTGAACGTTCAACACAACACAAAGTGGTAAGCATGGTAACCAGGAGGCAATAGCTTTCCAAATAATGTCAAGAGAAATTTTATTCCAAGCTTCAGTTAAGTTCCACTTCAATGAACCAATATCAACGATGTCACAACGATGGTTCTGCAAGTGAGTTAGGAGTATACTCCAGATACATTAATCTATAATATACAGATTTGGGCTTTTAGAGGACCACTGAGATGGATTTATTAGAGCTGGTGTATTTTCTTGAAGATAAAATTTGCCACTTTTTTTTTTTTTTTTACTGGGCATCCTGTAGTTTCTTGCTTCCCTTCTATCTACCATCTTCAAAAATTTAAATGCAACATCAGTTACCTGTCTTTCTGAATTCTGTTCTTTTATTGTTCTTCCTCTTTACTAAAGTTTTCTCATTCTCTTTCACTCTCAGTGGCCCATGGTATCTTAGTGACACTGTCACTTTGCATGGAGTTGAATTGATTTAAAAAAAAAAAAAAAAAAAATAATATTTGCAATTTTATGTCTGTTTGGAAATGAAATGGTAAAATGTTACCATCAGCTTTATTTGCCAACAAGCTATTAAAAAAAAAAAGTCTATGAAAATACCTAGAAATTAGCTCCTTTAAATCAAATTGGTACTTACTTTATCCCAGTCCATCAAAGTGAAGTGATCACCTACAGCTTTTCTATTCTTCCATCCATAAGAAGCAAGCGACTGAGGACGAAAATCACTGTATGTCTGACCCTTGTGGTGATTGTATTCTTGACGACGACAAGAAATCACTAATGGAGATTTAAAACGCAATTTTGTCTTCTGATTTAGCTTCTGCAATTCTTTTTTCCTCTCAATTTTCTTGTTAAGTTTTTCCAACATTTTCTGAGGAATTGTTATCCGTGGAATTGTTTTTTCTGCCTTCAACTGAGAAGATTGAAACAAAAAAGAAAGTTGTTTTATTGAAGATAAAAATTCAGGACGTTTTTGAAAGTGTTTTCTATGTTTATATCTTCAGATAAGTATTGGGGACTGAAGATTGTTAGTACTCTTAAATAGAATGCTCTAATTATTCCAAATTTTATCCAGTTATAGTGGTGAAATTAGAAATTAGATCATTAGAAATTAGGTCATTAGAAAACCTATCAACAAGAGTGAACATACCATTTTCTATTCTCATCACTGTAACAGAATAAAATCTGGATTAATTATAGGATTCTTTTGAGAGCACTAATAATTAGCCCCCAATAATTACCCAAGAATGAATATATATATATATATATATATATATGGCGGGGGGGGGATTATGTTTTTAAATACCAGAACAATGTACAAAAATAACAAAAACAAATGGAAGCTAAATGAAATTGGCTTGACAATATACCGAAACAAATCTTAAAAAAAAAAATTAAATATAAAAACTTAAAATTTCAGCACCCACTGCCTTATGTATACATGTGTAGCTATATCAACAGAAACATTACTTTAGTCCAATAAAATGTGTCACACAGACATTTTTCCACTTAGTCATTAATCATATATATAAGTACTAATTCACTGCAAAAAGACCATACTATAATGAAAAAATGCCCCAAACTTGACAAAAACTATCTTTTGCCAAAATCTTTATTATTAATAAGAAGAAAAATCAAAGTATATTTTAAATATTTATTTTAATTTGTTAATCCTTTTTAGAACATTTGAAATTTTGATTAAAAATCTTGTTTTTCTTGCATAGTACACATAGCAAATTTTAGCTTTGTTTTTGCAGTGAAAGATGCATTCATTTGGAAATTCTTGGAAAAATCAAATTTTAATGAAGCTTTATGATTTATTCACAAATGAATGGAATTATTCTAGAAATGTCTATTTTTAGAAAATTTCAGTAAAAATATTGGGTGTTTTGTTTTTTTACATATATTTCATCCCACTTAATTTTATGAAAATGAGATAATTCTTAGTGACTATATTAGTTAAATGCAGAACTCTCTAGAGAATTTAAATCAACTTTTTTTTGTAACATTGGACCCAGTCTTACTGAAAAATTTGCTCTGAATCATAAAATAAAAAACAATAAAACTAAGATATTATTTAATTAGAAAAGCTTTAATTGCTTTTACGAATAATAAATACTAAAGATATTATCGTAAGATAATTTTTTCCAATGAAAAAATGAATTTTTACAAGATTTGTTTGCATTTTTTTACAATTTTAGTTAAAATAATTAAAGATTTTAAATCTTTTAAAATTCAGTTTCAATGGTGTAACTGTTAAGAAATATTGTTATTAAATAAAACCATATTTACTAATCATATATCGTAAATCTGACAATGCCAAGTATTTTTAATTGTTTTTGTATGCGTATAAACATGCCAATTTTTGTAGATGCATGTATTCATAGACAACATTATCATAAAATAAGAGTGATAACGATAGTAAATATAAAGCCAAAATTATATAAAATTCAATAAAACATTAAATTACAGAGAATGTTTTCTTAAATTTTTAACATTATCAAGTACTTAAAAAGCACTCACATTATATTCTTCAATTATTTTTCTACAGGTAAAGCTGCCATAGAACAGCATTAGATAAAAATCTGTCAGCATAAACAGCTACTGTCATATTAAAAAAATTCATTTTTGTGATAATTTAAACTTAAATAATATTTGTTTCAAATCACATTAATTATACTTTAAATCTGCTAATATTCCTCAAATAAAGTTTCAGAAAAGTATGTTTTATTTTTGAAAGATTTTTTAATAAAGAGATTTTCATTTTCATAACAGTATGCTAAAAATGGTGCGAAATTCAAAAATTTAAGAGATTCCAAAATGAAAATGTCTTCCAATCAATTTAAATCAGTTTTGAAATACAACAAAGTATTTTGCATATTGAAAAATATTCAATTTATCAGCTTGAAATTAAAACTAAAATAAAAGTGTCAATAAAGATTTTCATTTTTTAAATTCATTTTAAACCTTAAGTATTTCAAATCTGTGGAGGTACATATATATATATATATATATATGTATGTATGTATGTGTGTGCGTGTAAAATTTCAGATATTTCTAAAAATATACCTGTAAAAGGACAATATTAAAAAAATTACTTTTATTTTTTTTTAACATTGAATCACATCACTTAGCATCCTCTATAAATTAGATTAAACTAATGTAGTAGATATTGAATTGATTTGTTTGTTTGTGTTTAGTGGCATATCAACACCATATGGGTCATTTAATGCTAGAATTAGTAATTTCATTTACAAAAATATTTTGCTGGGAATTTTTTTCCTGTGAAATGTATTGCTGGTATTTTTATACTTTGATAGTGCTTTAACCCCAGTTTGGGGGGTGGGGTAGGGGGATCATTTGCCTATAGTTGGGATCCTAACAGATGCTACCACTCTGGGTTAGAGTGGACCTGGGAACAACAGCAATTAAGGTGGTTCCATGCTCCTCAAAACCTCCTGATCAGAAGCCTTGCAGGATGGGATAATGAATTGATTTCTCATGACTGCATGCAGACCATTAAAAATATTTTGCACTTGTCTTCCATTTTAAACTCTTTCTGATTACTCTAATACTTCACTTGTGTATAAGCTATAAGATTTAAGTTGAAATCCTTAATTAAATTAAACTAGTAGATAATGTATTGATCTCTAATGTCTGCATGTAGATCATTCAAATACTTTGCACTTGTCTTCCATGTTAAACTTTTTCTGATTGCTCCAATACTTGTGTTTTAGCTAGATTTTTTTTTCCTATTTGGAAAATAAAATACTTTGCTTATTAAATTTTTCATAGTGAACATTTTATTTCTTTAAATATAATTATTTAAGCAAATGTTATTTATTACTAAAGACCAAAAACTAGTAAACATATGAGTTTTTCTTACATTCTTGATAATCAATTTTTCATCTGACAGAATATCTTCCAGACTTAACTTTTTAAAAGTAATGATTATTTAAAAAAAAATCTTGATAACAACAACAACAAAATTACAGAAAAATAATTAGTTTACAAAATTAAAATATTGTAATACAGGCCACTATACTTACAAACAGAAGAAATTCAGTCCAGAGCTGCCAGCATGAATTTGTGTTGCTGTTGTCAATTGGTAATACAAATATTATCTCATCCACCCAAATTAACCTGACTTGTACTAAATTATATGAGCTACCCAAGTTATAAAAATACATTTTTTAATGGTTTTTAAATTAAATTTGGAAATGTTTTTGGCATAGTTAAATTGAGTAATAATTAAAGTAATTTTCCATAAAATTATTTTGATGTTACGATTATTTTTATTCTTATTTGTTTACAATATCAAGTTTTCTATCAATCAAAAAATGGTCATTGCTGATTTTTGCAGATTCAAGGGAAATTTTTCACTTCATAGCCATTTAATTCAATCTTAATTAAAAGAGTTCTTTGCAAAACACAAATTTGAGGTCTTATGTTTGTCATGAAAGTATGAAAATATTATATGAACTGGTTTTCTTAATTTTTAATTTGTATTTAACACAACATTAAGATTTTTACTGGAGATACCTAAAAAAGCAACTGTATACTTACACTGTATTTTACTGCAGAGTTTTGGAAAATACTACATCCCTGCAGAGATCTTAAGTTCCGAAGAGTAACTGCTGTCAATAAAGACATCTTAGCATTTACCTAAAGTTAGAATAAAAATAGATTAACAGATCATATATATATATATATATATATATATATATATTCATATGAAATGAGAACAAATCAAATATAAACTCCAACATTCATAACATTAGTTTAAAACAGGGCTCAATGCAAAAGTAGAGCTGCATTCTTTATTTTAGGATAATTACATCAAAATGAAGGTCAACGCTACATAAATGCAATTATGTTTCAATGTGTACTAACACAATTCATCAGACATTAGTAAATGACTGGTAACCAGTCATTTACTAATGCATTGCATTTATGTAGCATTGACCTTCATGTTGATGTAATTATCCGAAAATAAAAAAAGTGTATATATTATATATATATATATATATATATATATATATATATATATATATATATATATATATCACTCTAGAAACATAAAAATATACTCATTCAGTTAAAAATAAAAAAGACAATGATAATGGCTAATAGAGTAGCTGAAAGCACTCAGATATATAGAACATTTGGACAATTTTTTACACACTTTATGTCCAGAAAAGAAAACACATACAAATACAAGAAAGATTAAAAAGCTTAATCACTGTACCTTATTTGTCATCTTTAATGAAATCTGTATAAAAGAGGGATTGCTTCCCAAATACACAATTATATATAGACACACACACAACTTATTGGTGGAGTTTTAGATTAGGTACTGTGATTAAAAATAATTATTTTTTAACTTTTTTATAATACTATAGTTTAAGCACTCCAAATCACAAAAATTAAAAAACATTTTAATAAAATTTCATATATGAAGATTCAATTTGCTATGTAAATTAATTGTGAATTGATCATTCAACAGAAAAAAATAAAAGATTATCATACTCCATGTTTCCAAGTGGTTGCTAAATAATATTTAATCATTTATTTTTCAAAACTTTTTTCATCTATCAATTTAACACTCAGATTACAAATTAAAAAAAAAACTTCATTTTTTTAAATTTCAAGAAATCATGTGGTATTAGTATTTTGGGGGAGGGTGGAGAGGCTTCCATGGGGAATAAATTTAGAATGAATTTACATAGCGAAACAGGACCTCCTGATTGATTTTTATAAAATTTAATAAAAAAAGTTTTTAGAGTGTTCCATCTATAGGAAAAAAATGATTAGTTCTGGTTGTAGTGCTTATTCTAAAACTCCAATTTATTAAATAAAAAAATAAATTCGAAATAAGATCACTCCTGAAAGTCAAATTCTAACAAGAAAAGCATTGCAAAAGAGGAGATGAAAAGATCTTGTATAATTATATCTAAAGTGGGAGGAAGGTATACATTACCCTCTCTGAGAGAAGATGCAAATAATTTGCAAGAAGCACTACTAGAGTGATAAAGTCGGAAGTGCTTGTCTACTGAAAACTTTCATTCATGCATTTGCAATGAACTCCAAATGTGCTCCTTTTTTTTGCACATCTCTATTAACCTTTAGCTTCCTGTATTATTAATATTACTTCCCTTTTTCCCTGCATTCTTTTTTAAGGCCTCTCAATTGCAGTATCCTTATCATTAATTTTGCTCAAAGTGGTTTTCTGTTTCCATAGCAGGTTATGATAACAACTATAAAATCCAAACACACTTTTGTTAGGGATAAACCTTTTGTACAGCAAATGAAGTTACAGAGTGATAAAGGTTAAAGTTATTGGGAACATTTTCATGTAGAGAAAATTTCAAGGAATTTTACTGAAAGAAAGTGTAAATTTAAGTAAGCTTTTTAAGTGTATCTGTGAAGATGAAGAAAAACTTGAACTTACTCTGTTGGTGAATTAAAGAGTGATTAAAAAGGTGTATTTTTATGCTAGGAGTAGCTTACTAAAGGAGAACTGATTTAGTGTCCTATCCCAATCTTGGCCCAAAATAAGAGCTATCCTCTTCATATCCACAGCACACATGCTCTCAGTTTTTTCTTTTTATGTATACCCAAAAGCCAAAATGGGGTTACTGCTGCTGGTAGGGTTATCAACACATGCGTGTCAAGTGAAAAGTTTTAATGTCTGCTACAAGTTTCACCAGTTTTGACCATTATAGCTAAAACCTGCGATGCTACATCCACATTCTCTCTATATTCCAATTGTAAGGAGGAAATTCCCCTCAGCTTCCCCCTCACCCCAAGAACCAGTGCTTTATGGAACCAGACCTTGCATAGATGCTTCCCCAAGCATTACAATATTAGCCTCTTCAAATCAAGGGCTGATCATTACCTACCTTATATATTCTGATAACCCTCACTTTTTTTCAACAACTACAAGATAATCTGTCCTTTTCAGAACAATGCCCTTCTTACCCTCTACATGAATAGGCAGAGTTATTTTTTGCATTGATGTACTTTCTTTAACAAAAATAAACTTGCCAATATTTTTTTTTCTACGCAAGTCTCCATTTTGTTTGTTGTTATCTTCCGTCATTCAATATCTGTTTGCAGGCCAAAATACTACCCACAACAACTTCCTACTCTTACATTCATATCACACACCTAATTCAGTAACCCTCTACCTTGAGTGGCTCTTGAGCCTTGTATTGGGTGAACATTAGTAAAAGAAAATGTAACAAGTATCATTGGACAAGTGTTTGAATCTGTCAACCCAGGTTTTTGTTGTTGTCTGAGTGTCAGGATTCCAAACATTTAACAACAACACACCTTTTAAATGGAACATAAAAATGGTTATTTTCTGAAGGAAAGGTAGAAGCAGAACATCAGTTGAAATAACATTTATATAGTCTTCTCAAAAATGTACAATAACAATGAAATGTTCAATTTCACTTGCAGTGAAGATTGTTTTTTCAAATAATTTAAGTGTTCGTAGTACGATATGAAATGTGTGGACAGACTTACTTTATGACTGTCAGCCTAATGTGTTCATGGGTGCGTAGACAAAAGCTTAGTCAGTAGCTGTTGTCCGTCATCTCATGCGTGCAGATCAAACTGGCCTCCATAATTGTTTTTTTGAGTCTCGAGTAGCTTCTGTTTGTCCAAAATTAAATAAAAGTATAAAAATAATAAAATAAACATTAAAATCTCCCAAGAGTCCTCTGACAGGAAAAGACAAATTACGCAGGTGCAAAAATAAAGAATAAAAGAGCAGACGTTTTTTTTTAAAAAGAGAGACTGGCAGACGCTTAAAAGAAGAAACGCTACCATTGACTGGTGAATACGTACCAACTGTTTTTGGGAGGAAATTCCCCAACAAGAGGTCGTTGAATCCAATAGAAAGAAATAAAATCAGTCCTAAACAGTCCCTCCATTGTCTCCGTATCCTTCCGTTTTTCTATCTATTTATTTCAGCAACGGAGGAAATTCAACGAGTTTTTAGGTGAAATAATCAATCCAGTAATAGCCGTAACATCTATATATGTCTGTAAGGGTGAGAGGCTGGAAATCTAATTTCACATAGGTGTGAACAGTGAACTCTTTGAATACAAGGTTTTCATTAGTTAGAAAATATAATTTTTCCACTGGTTCACGAAAATCTTTCTCGAATGAATTGTTATTTTCTAAATTGTCCAAAAAATAACTTACTACTACGTCCACCAAGTATTTGAGCGGTATTTGCCCTTGTAATTACTGTTTAGTGTTTATCAACCATTCCGATAGGATTTTGGTTGAAAAATTACATGTAGGGTTTTTAATTCCTAGAGGCAAAAACAAAACAAAACAAAAAAAATCAGTTCAGAGTACAGCAGAGTACTTCTCGAGTGAAAAATTGCTTGTAGAATGTAAGTAAAATAAGCAATTAAAAGATGAAATGGGAAATATTTCAATGCAAAATATACACAAGTTATTTTTTTTATTCAATCTGACTACTTGCTACTAGCCTTTAAAAATTACACAAGCAAATAAATTTCTCAAAATTGTCTTTTTTTGTATGACCTTTTAAAATTTAGAGTTTACCAAATTTATTTTTAATCGAAAAGTGAGTAACTTTACTAAAATATATTTTTATCGTTAAACAAATTGGAAGCCCAAATACCTAACCTAACTAGGAATAATGTTTAATAATTTCCGAAAGAATTGTTTTTACGCTTATAGTAAAAATTGGTAACAAAAACTTATTTAGACGCTTATTGGTAACAAAATCGTAATTGTAATAATTATATAAAAAGGCTAACATAAAATATTAGTATTTGATAAAAAAATATCCGAATTATTAATATCCAACATTTACTTCCTTTTTTTACGTTTATTCGAAAATTTGTATATTTTTATTGCATTTTCGAATCATGACCAAGCCACTTACCTTAACTCTTCATACATGTAAAACCATAAATGCCAAAACGGTGAAGGATAAAATGAATTCCCCTCGATTTTAAAGTATGGTTTAAAATATGAAACATTCGCAATCAATCAAGCCAATACGAAGTGTGTATTTGTAATTAAAAACAAAAAACTCACAGAAAAAGAAAATAATTATTTTCCTCATTTTATTTTGCACATTTATTAAGATAATAATTTGTCAAAGAATAACAAAAAAAATTAACACGTCTTAATTTTTCAGCGTAGATTTATCAATTCGAACACCGAACTTAATAAGTTTAATGGCGTAGTCTATATTATTGTCATTTCTCAAAATGGATAGCGAAATTTGGAATCAGTTGTCCCCTACTATTGTGCATTATGTTGAAATTCTTGTCAGACAAGGACAAGTTGGAATTGGTGCCGGAAATATCTATATCAAAGATGTGTTTTCCAGGTAAAAAAAAAAAAAAAAAACAATACACCTGATTTTCGCTTTAATTTTTCAATGAATTATTCTGAAAAAAAAATGGGGAAAATTATTTTACGGATAAAAGCTAATTTAAATTGACCGTGTTAATAATGATAAATAATTTAGAATATTATCTTGATGTTCACTGATTTTTACGTAAAAACTTAAGTCCGCTCATTTGGGGATAAAACTTTGGTAATCTCTTGGTCAGATGTAACTACTGTTTTTGTTTATCTGAGCCGGATAATGAAATTATTTTTTTTTTCCATGAAGATTTTTTTATTATCTTCGTCGATCGCTGAAGGTAATGATGAAATGTATTTTAATTATAACAAAACTAACAGAAGCCATCGAGAATGTTAATTGAGATTTTTTTTTTTAAATAAAAAAAAATGGGGATGTTGATACTTTTTAAAGTTTTATTTGACAGTTTGTTGGCTTGGGTGTCCAACATTAAACGCGATCTTGTCACATCACGTCTGAGTGGGTAAATAATAAATACTTATTTGATTGTTTATGCCTACAAAATAAAAAATATTTTCCTGTCTTTAATTAATAAGCGTCCCCCCCCAACATCTCTTTATTATAAATTTTATGATAAAAAGTGAACTTTAATTACCAATTATTTCATTTAAAAACAAAAAAAAAAAGTATTTTTTCTTCTGTGTTTTCAGCTGTCCAAGTATTGCATTACCACCAAAGGGAGATCGTTTTAAAGTAGCCTTACCTTATGGTGGATGTTCTGTTACTTGTAAGTATTTTATTTTAAGAATTGCATAATAAATAATTTGAGAAAGAAAAATACAGCAACTTCTTAATCTTAATCAGTTTTTAAAGAAAGGTCCGCAGTATTACTTAAAAAAAAAACAAAAAAAAAACTAACATCATCAATAATAGACTTTGAATGACGACGAAAAATAAAAATAAAATGATAATATAAAATGAAATGGTTAAACAACAAGCAGCAACAGACCAACTGTTAAAAATTTGAATAAGAAAAGGAAGTACCGCCACTGTTCTCTATAGAATTATTAGACCATGATGAAAAAATCCCCCAAAACTTAAAAATAAAAACAGTTTTATCGCCACAAAATCTTTGCTATTAAATAAATATTTATTAAGATTATTATCTTAAGAAAGACCAAAGGATTTTTTTATTATTAAATTATATTTTTGAATTTTTTTAACCTTTTTAGAAGTTTTGCAATTTTGGTTTAAATATTTCTTTCTTTCTTTATTTTTTTTTTTTTTTTTCGATAGTGTTTTTAAAGGAATTAAATTATTTTAGAAATTTTTTTTTGTTGTTGTAGAAAATTCTGGTAAAAAAAATATTTTTTTTTTTTTTTTTTTTACATCTGTTACCCCCCACTTATTTACCTTTCTGAAATTTTGAGATAATTATTAAATTTATATATTAGTTAAATAAAAGCAGAAAAGCTTGGAGAAAATTTAAATTATCAATTTTCCTTTTATAAAATAGGACCACCAGTTACCAAAAAATCTGCTCTTAATTGTAAAATAAAACATGCAATAAAACTAACAGTGTAACCCGGATATAAGAGAGTTGTCGGGACCGGAGAAGAAGTCTCTTATATCCGGGTTTCTCTTATATCCGAGTTTGGTCTATTTTGTTTAGGTAAGTATGGGCTCTAATTTGGGACCAGAGAAAATCTCTCTTATATCCGGGTTACACTGTAGTATTTAAAAGCTTTTAATTGCTTTTATGAATAATATATATGGATATCATTGTATTGTCTTAAAAAAAGTTTTTCAATGTATAAAGAATTTTTACAAGAATTGTTTTCATTTTCCTTTTATTTTAATTAGAGTAATTTATAATTTTTTAAATAAATTTCTGTATTACTTTGTCCCAGTTAGGTGATATTGTTATTAAGTAAAAACTTTATTTACTAATCATAAATGGAAAAACTTAGTACACTTCATTGATCCCCAATATTTTAAAAAGAATTTTGAAATTTTTTTTTGTGTGTATAAGCCTCCTGGTTTTTGTAAATACAGACGTCCATACATGACATTATCAGATAATAAGAGCAATAACAATAGTAAATTTCAATCTAAGGTATATAAAATTCAATAAAACATTAGATTATGGAAAATATTTTCCTAAATTTTTAAGATTACTTGGTAGTTAAAAATTATATAAAAAACAAGTGCCCATATTATATTCAAGTAAATCACCATAGAAAAAAATTAGATAAATTTTCATTTGTCAGTCAAGCTGTCAAAACCTTAAATAAACTGTACCACCGTGTTAAAAAATGCATTTCTGCAATATTTTAAATTTAAAGTAATATGTTTCAAATCAGATCAATTAAAATTTAAATTGGCTAATATTCCTCAAATGAAGTTTCAGAAAAGTATATTTTATTTTTGAAAGATTTTTTAATAGAGAAGATTATGTTGTCATGAAAAATGGCACTAAAATCAGTAATGTTTAGCAATTTCAAAATGTAAACTCCTTCCACACAATTTAAATTAGCTTTGAAATATAGCAAAGTATTTTGCTTATTGAAAATATTAAACTTAATCTATTAGGTTGAAATTAAAACTAAACTAAAAGCTTCAAGAAAGATTTTTTCCATAAAAATTAATTTTAAACCTTAGGTTTAAATCTATCACAAATAAATCGCAAATCTATGAAGGTATATAGATTTGAACTAATGTGCTCAATTATCACTTAATAGGTAGGATTAGGAAAGCAGTAGTGATTTATTGCCCACTTAGTAAGCAGATGAGGGCTAAGCTCTTTTTTTTACAGTTTTACCAATTATCACCAGCTTCTTAAACTGTATTTTATTTTTCACACAAAACAGTTGAATTAAATTTTCTAAGCAACAATGAGTAAATTAATATCCTTTTCTAATAAAAAAAAAAACAAACATATAGTTATTTTTTTATATTCAATATTATTTTGTCATTGTTGTTTAGAATTGTTTTTTCAATACTAATTTTGATATTGTTGCTTAAGAAATTTAATTCAATTTTTAGGGTTATGTAACCCTAAAAATTGAATTATATTTCTTAAATAACAATGACAAAATATTAGCATCATGCTTGAATTAAAGACCCTAACCTGGCCATAGAAAATTTAATTCAATTCTTTGATTAAAATAAAAAAAAATTATGCCAGTGTTTAATCTTCATGCCTGCAAAAAAACAGTGGCAAAATGACAGTTATTCTCTTGACAGCACTATTATAAATATGTAATTGGGTTGAAACTGTAGACTTGTCCTTTTCTACCTATCACCCCTAGTAACAGAACAGTCTATACCTTACGCCTACATATGGAAAACTTTTGACCAATAAAAAACCATACTAGGCAAATGATCAAATCTCATTGATTAATGACACAATAATCTGAAAGTTTCACATGCAAAACAAAATTGCGCCAAAACTTCTTTGAGCTGATTTTGGACTTTCAAAAACATATAAAAGAAAATACCAACTGACCAAAAGGGTCAGAGACGAACATCCACAGAGAAATTGCCAACATACTCCACGTCACTCGAAATCACGACTTTACCGCACAAAAGTACATCAATGCTGACTCACTTGCAATTTAAACTCGACCAACTCTGTGGACATCCGATCGCAAACCTAAAACAACTTTGCTTATCCAAAGTGAACTATGCTCACTACATTATTAAGTAAAAATCAACATTCGAACGATTCAGAAATATTACAGTCAAAGGTAGACCACTCTATAAGAACTCATTCCTAAAAACACTTAATATCGACATTTTTAATGTTAATTAACACAATTCCAGAAAGACTGTAACTGAACATACAAATACAAAAAGAGACATACCGAAACCTCAAATATCACACACACTTTGCCATAGTAACATATACCAAAATATCATGTATATATATATATTACTTTTAATTGTATATAAATGTTTGGTTGGTTTCTAAATTGAATATGTCTTGTTTTTGATTGTTTGTGGATGCAGAAAGTCACGCAACCTACACAAATTCCTTCTGATTCACTCAATTACAATTAATTAATTCTGCACATCCCCAACAAAACTACCAGAAATAGTTATTGTTGTTTTTGTTTTTATTTTCGAAGGGGAAGTGTTATTTGATTGTAACCATCCAGAAGAACCTCCAGATTTCATATTTGATGCAGATCAAAAGGGATTTGCACCTGAACTTGAGAGCATCCAGGTAAGCTGTAATCATTTTAATAACCAAACAAAATTTATTTTACTGACAATTATCTACAGTTAAAACAAAAAGGAAATCAAAATACATTTTGAAATATACTGACAGATGGTAGCTGTACAGGTGTACAATGTGCCTCTTCTGCTGTCTTAAATTCTTTTCTAATTCAATGTTTTGATTATTCCTGTTTTCTGTATGTTTCTGTTGCTTTTTGTTGTATTTTTTATCTCTTGTTTGTTTGCCCATTTCCCCCTACTGGCTACTGGGTTAATCTCTATCTATAAAAGGCAGAATGTGTGTGTAATGCATGCACAGCCGCAATTTTCGACAGATTTGCACCAAAATTTACATGCACATGCTCCAAGTTAGTGGGAAGGCCAAGATCAACTTTGCATTTCCCAATTCCTATCGATAGTGGAAATAATCGATTTTTTTCATGCTTCGACAGCAGTTTTCATGTAGTTTGTGGCCATTTTCTACTGGCCAAAGTGAGAGCCTATAGCTGGCTGCCACGAATAGGCAGGAAGATTCTATTGGCCAGTGTGAGAGGCAACAGCTGACTGGCACGAATGTTAACTAGCATGCAAAAAAAATTGATAGCTGCATTCGTCACAAGTGGGAAAAATTTAAATCTGCATGGTACTTTACTCCAATTGGCTCATTCACTTGCTTAAACTCAACGTTGATTCTGATTCCGCAGAACTGGGTTGGGTGTGAAAAAGTATTTGTTGTTAACATTCTTTTTTCATTTCTTTTTTCCAGTTACGAGTCCTTTTTTAAAGCTGATCATTTTGTGTTCATTTTGTTTAGTTCTTTTTTCGTAACAGATTTAATATTTAGTATAGAGTTTAGAAAAAATTCACAGTGTGAGATAGGCAAGAAGTAAGACATGTAGCAACATCAGCACAGCAAAGGGCACTCCTTTAAAGGCAAGGAAGGACAAAAATATTTTAAGTCAAGTGATAGCGATTGCTGTATGAGTCGTACGATTTTTGAATCAAGCATGGGCAACGCCGGGCCATGCTGCTAGTAATAAATAAGGATGCTTACCTTAAAAAAAAAAAAAAAGATTAAAAAGCAACAAATTTACATAGGAACAGAAATTAATAGCAATAGGATTTGTAAACTCTACATTAAGTTATTTTTGAGAATAAGTTTTATGCTTATATGCCAAAATATTAGGAAAATTAATGACCAAGTGGAAAAAATTTTCTTGCAATGTGTTTTGTCTTTTAGAATTTAATCAAACTAAAGTAATGTTGACGTTGATGTAAGTAAACCTGAACAGAAAAGAAATGGGATGCTGAAATTTTAAACTTAATTTTTTTTTATAATATATGTTTGAGAGTGTGTGTGTATATATATATATATATATATATATATATATATATATATATATATATATATACTTTATGAAAAACTAGGTAATCCATATGGGTAAACCTAAGGAGGAT
This sequence comes from Acanthosepion pharaonis, assembly GCA_903632075.3. Lineage (NCBI taxonomy): Eukaryota > Metazoa > Mollusca > Cephalopoda > Sepiida > Sepiidae > Acanthosepion > Acanthosepion pharaonis. The sequence continues at coordinate 590,705 of CAHIKZ030000193.1, read as the reverse complement.
AAAATCCAGAGCAAATAATTTAAATAAAAACAGACCACATTAAGGTTCCATGTAATAAATTATTTCACCACAGCCTTTTTAAAAGGACTGTGGATCATCAGACTTTACTTCCAAACAAAAAATTAAAATAATATATATATATATTATAATTTTTTCATATAGACAAAAACAATTTACTTACAACAAAGATGCAACTTCATTTCAGTGCATTTAGTTGCACCTCGACTGGTGAGAACCAAAATGGTTATAATAAATAATTACTGGTCTACTGTTGGTATTGAGCCCTTTTTTGAATTAATGCTGTGAATGTTAGAATTTATATATTATTTTCATTCTCATTACATTCAGATATATGTGTGTGTGTGTGTGTATGTATATGGGTGCATGGCTAAGTGGTTAGAACATTTGCTTTCTGTCCATAAGACCCAGATACGAATCTCACCATGATTGATTTATCAGGAAGATGACTCCCTAATGTTATTGGACTTGATCGAGGTCAATCCCAGAGTGTGGCACCTTTGGAAAGTGCCTGAAAACCATACCATGGGTTGACCCAAGCCTTGTAAATGAAATTGGGTTGGTGGAACTCTTCTGGGCCATCAATAGCTGTGCTAGCATGAAGCCACAAGCCATCATGGCTGAGGGCTTGAGCATGCTGGTCTTGTTCAGATTGTTGATCACACTAGATAACACGCTCTCTCCCAAAAACTGTAACTAAGGTCTGCTCAGCATAGTTGCAGTATAAACCACAGGTGGGTTCTGTGGGTGTTGAGCAAACACAAATGTGCCTGAGTGAGCATCTACAATAGGGATTGGCTAGCCACTCTAGTAGACAGGTATACGAGTGGCCAGCTATTATTATACATATAAATTAGGAGATCAGCTGATCACACTACCTTAGTTTCAACCATTTGGTATTTTCAGGCAATTCGGGCTTAGCTGAAGATACCAAAAAGTTGAAACCAAGGTAGCATGATTAGCTGATCTCCTAATTTTTAAATTTAAAAGCTCTGCATGTTAAATTTTTCTTTTCTTTATACATGTATTGAGCACTTTTTAATACTGGTCTTAATTCAACTCTGATCAATAACCTTTTTTCATGTATATATATATATATATATATATATATATATATAACTTAATTAATCCATAACAATATAATATGCTAAAACTTGAAGGAGGAATTTACCTTAAATATTTTTTTAAGCATTTTACTTCAAGCAAGGCAGGAGTGCCACTAGCATGCAACCAGTTACAGAGAGTGAGAGCAAGAGTAAAGAGGGGGGTGTTTGAGGAAAGATGTAGAGAAAGACAGGGATCAGGATCAAGGCATCAGAATATGTCAATTGACATTACATTTGAAGATTATAGCTATCAGAGAAGCAAGTAGGAGAAAGGGAGTTCCACTGGCGGGAAGAAGCTGTTGGAGTAGACGAGGCAGTTACATTTAACTGTATCGACAGTGAAAGAGTGGGACCGAGATACCAACCTAGTAGCACACTTAAATTCGTGCTGTTGGGGTACCAGTGAAAGTAGCTGATTAGAGCAGTTGCCATGAAAATATTTGTAGAAAAGACAGAGGGAAGCCACATTACATGTGTGAGAAAGTGACTATAGACAAGATGCCAGATCAGGACCTATCACATTGCATATCCATCTCTGGATTTTGTCTAGCACCTCAAGATGAACAGTGGGGACACCAGGCTATATTTGGCAACAGTATTCAATGCAAGGACAAATGAGGGAATAAATAGGAGAAACCAAGTAATTTATATAAAAGATTATAAACACAAAAGGGATCTTTAACAAAACAATAGACTCAATGCATTAGTTGTCCCACCATAGTGACTATGACTGTAATTTTGATTTAAAAAAATACTATTCTAATTAAGAGAATATAGAAAGTGTTTTAATCCATAGATAATCCATGGTAGATTTGTGTCCAGGTTCCTAGAATATTTCACCTTTCTTGGCAGATCATCCATTATCATAATGTGGGATACTTAATAACAAAATTGATTTAAAAAAAAAAAAAAAAAAAAAAAAAAAAAAAAAACTAATGAAATTGGTTAGAATATATACTCAGATATATAAAAAATATATTTTAAATTAATTTTAAAAGTTTAAAATTTCAGTGTACCCTCTTGTTCACCTGCATGTGTAGTTACATCAAAATAAACCTAACTTTAGTACAGTGAAATCCTAAAGGATAAAATGTGTCACACAAAAAAAAAAAATTTCCACTTTGTCTTTAATTTTCCTACCATTTTTCTGGTATACAAAAATTTATATATTTTTCCCATACTGAAATATGTTAAGATTAAGCAAAAACAGTAGAGGTTAATTTTGACACCTGAAGTGGCATTATGAACACCAATCTAGGCTGTTCACACAAGGTGATACCAAGCATAGCAGGGTGATGTTACTGCTTGTTCTGTTCCATAGTTCAAGTACATGGAGCTCATCCCACTTAAGGGACAATAGACTAGTGGATTAAGACATTGGTTCACAAATTTGGTGATGTAGTGATGTAATGGAATAACCTAGCACCCCCTATGAGTGACTACACTATAGGTAGCAACTACCTATAAGTATCCATAAGGCAACAGACTGTGAGACTTGCTGGAATCTGTTCCAGCAAGACAGTCGGACTCTCTGCCCGAAGGCAGAGAGGAACCCAGACAATGTTCTGCTGAAGAGCAGTCTCGTTCGGGGAGGTTCTGTTTTTACAGTTTCTACAGGCATTTTTTGACCGAGCCTATGGGCTTGGAAAACCCACATAAAACTCGGCCTTGTGCCACATCTTTCCCTCGTTGGTGGGGGGGAGTAAATATTGACTTGCTGGGATCCGTTGAGTATGACTCTGACTTACTCAAGAACTATTCGACCTTCCAAACAGCAGTACTCACTACTGGTTTTACAATAACCTTTATTTAGTTATCCACCATGTTGTTCCAGTGATATTCCTATTAGCGCGGAATATAACACACAGTAATTGTGAGTTCAATCACTGGGTCAGGTAGAGCACACTTGGAATCAGTAGAAACAAGGCAAACAGTAGTAAAACTATAAACTAGACAAGATATCCTGAGACATGGACAGTAGAACAGGAACAGTCTACCCTCATAGATTAAATAAAGGTTTCAATTTGGAATTTGGTTACCCGGATCAATATACACCTGATGAAGACTAGTGGGCATAATGGCCGAAACGTTGTGATAACAACAACAACAAACATAAGAACAATAGTCCAAATGTAAATAGTGTAAATAACAATAATAAAAATCGCATTATACTCTTCAATGCTTTTTTTAAATATATTGATTAATTTTTATTTTAGATTGTTCTATTGAAATAATTATCAATTTCTTTTTACAGTCTTTGATTAACTGGGACCATCGGAAGCCATCAGCACTTTTACTGGTACTGCAAGAACTTCTTGAAAAATATCGGCGCTACCAACAACAGCTGGTAGAAACAAACTATAGACTCAAGTTTGAATATGAATCTCTTTTGGAACAGACAGACATCAAACCTGAAGAAGTGGAAATGCATGTCTCAAAGATGGAGGTGAAATATTTTACTTTTAAAAATGATCATATTTGATAGGCATATAAAGACTCACCCCTATTTACATTTAATATTACAGTATTGTGCATTTAGGCTAGGTACAAGTACTGAGTGTCTACAGTGCCTGGGTATATATTATCTTACCAGATACCTCAACTTCGAATATAAGACTTCTCCCTATTTACATTTAATAATACAGTATCGTGCATTTAGGCTAAACAGTGAGCATGCATGCAGACATTTGGCACTTTTGAAACATTACCTAAATGATATATGCTATATCTAATCTGAAAGTAGACAGTCTCAGGATTTGGGAACTGACCTTAACTTTGTTCTTAGTATTTGTCAAGTTCTTCTTCTTTCACCCTTGACCCCAGAAAGAGTCATTGGAGCATCAACCTGTTGAGATGTCCACTATTCTCTTCCATCTGTCACAGTTGTGTGCCAGAGTCTGGATGACCATGAATGATTTCTTAGTGTGCTCATCATGTGGCATGTCTTGGGTGTTTTCACCTGGCAGAGTCCATACCTCTCCAGATTAGACCACAGCCAATGTCCTCCAACTTAGTGGCTCGCCTTGGTCGCAAACACATGGCCATTGTAGTTCATCTGAGCAACTCTTCTGCCCTGGTTGGGGACCTCCCTTTACGAGGTCCTTCACCCAGTTGTGCCGTGTTAACATCACACCCTCACATGAATTTAGCCCACCAGCTGAAACAGTTTACTAGGGCATGGCAATTTGGAGCCAACAAGTGAGAGATTTAGATGGTTGAGGATCACTAATTCCCATCTACTCGAAGGTACAAGCATCAAAGGTACTACCTCTATCCAGAGACCACTATTCCCATATATATATATTTTACACTGGATGTCAGAGTGAACAGTTAGTCATCAAATGTACCACTTTAAGAAATATCAATAAATAAGAAAAAAATAAAAGTATAAAATTATCATTAAATTGTGTATAGAGGCAGCAATTTTTCAACAACATGCCTGCCACATACTCAATTCCAGCAAAATCCTTGTTGAAAACACAACTATACTTAAACATGGAAACAATAAAGAAAAATTTTAAATTCTTGAAGCTTATATACATAAAACAGTTGAAACCTAACCTGAACAAAATAAACTATGAAATCTCCACAAATATTCTTAAATGTCTATAATTGGTAACAGAAGCCATTGGTTTATACCAATGGCTTCCCATACTTAATACTTCTCGAATGCACTCTCGCATGGTCATGTGTGACGTCACAAGCTGCGACGCGATTTTCACTTCCGCGTCTCGTATATACAAGTTTGTTGTTGCTTTGAAATTTTCAAGCAGCAAGGGTGGACTATTATTGTGGTTTCGTCTGTCAGTTGTTTGATTTATTGAAATTGTGATCTTTGATAATGGCTTATGTAAGCCGAAAGCTTAGATTGGATTTAAATATGTATCAATATGGTGATTTATTTCAACGATAATGCGATTAAGCTTATCAGACAATATGAAAGGAACTTCATAAAATAAATAGACAAAATTTGTCTATATTATTTAATAAAACATGCATTAATTATCATTAAATATATGAGAACATTTATGTTTTATTATTTTTGTTGTTAAAACTTGACTATTCTGAGCCAATAAAAAATAAATAAAAACTCAAAATGCTTTTCCAACAAATTTGAAAATGTCCTTGTTTAAACAAAAATCTTACATTACAGTCAATAAATAAGAAAAGGATAAAAGAATAAAATTATAGACAAATGTTGGTTAAAAAAAAAAGTTTGAATAATAAATGATAAGGAAGGAAATCACCAATATTGAATAGTTAGAGATAAACAAAACAAATTTAACGACTAGTAATGCCTTTCCTACAATTTTGAAAGTTACGTTCTCATTCACAAAAAGAGAAATGCTACATTTATAAAATACATTATTTACATTATTCAAACTGTTATCCTAATCTTCATTGCTATATTCACAACATTTCGGCCATTGTACACTCCAGCCTTCATCAGATGATTGGAATTTCAAACCTAATCCTTTATTTCATCCATTAAGGTAGATTGTTCTAGTTCCACGTGCCAAAATGTTGTGAATAAATGATGAGGATTCAAGTAATGTAAATAATGTAAGTAAACATAATATCTTATCTCAGTGATATAGACAGTTATAAAATACAGTAGAATTATTCATGCCAATGTATAAGCAATTTAACAATTGGTATTGAATGTTCTTAATATAATACTTAGTGAGACCATAATAAATTAAACTTACTAAATAGCTTATTTTAAAAAAAATAAAACAAAATGTATACTGCAGCTTATCTTAAAAATAAACAAATATGTATTTTAATAATTAAAGATTATAAGTACATAATAATATAAAAAAATACATTAAAAAAAATAACAAAAAATCTAAGAATAAGTGGATTAAAATAATTATGACTTCCCTTTTTAAAATACAACATCACTTTGAGCAATGAAAAGACATGTCCATTCACATCAGCGTCTGAAGTTATGATTGTTAAAATTAATTAAAACTTGCCATGTTTAATCATTCATTTTTAGATGATCAGTTCTGAATAGTTACTTTTTCCGTTTTTTTTTTTCTTGAGGAAAGTCTTTTTTTTTTTTTTTTTTTTGTTTCTGCCATTTTGAATAACACTGAGCAAAAATGCCAGAGACAAAATCTTTTTTTTTTTTTTTTAAGTGTAAATACCCAAGCATTAAAACAATTTAAATTTGTAAAATATAAAAAAAAATTGTTCTTGGGGATATATTTAAAATGTACTCAGTTCCTTTTATATGTTAAATTGATCATTAGCTGCTTTTGGCACCAAATATCAGTTTTTGACATAACTTTCATTGTATTTATCAGAAAATCATGATCTAGAACAGATGTTCTCAACCAGGGTCCATACAAACCCTTGGGAGGGGTCCATGTAACATTACTGGGGTCCACAGTAATATTTAATGGTCTATAGAGCAATTTCACTTTGGAACGATCGTTACAACTGACAATTGGAATTTCTACATTTCTCTACACCATAATAAAATACTAAAAATAGAAAAACAACTCTAAAACTAGCAGAAAATGCAATCAAGTGATGTAATTTAGTGTCCCTTTTACTCTACTGGATGTTTTGATTTTAAAAGTTTAATAAAAAATGAGAAGGATATATTAAGGAAGGATTATATATATATATATAAAGGAAAATTATATAAAGATTATAATACATACATATAATAAATAATAATATTAATTTTAAATATTGATATAATAAAATATTAATATAAAATATTAATAATAAAATTAATTTAATATATAAATTATATTTGGATTATATATAAAAGAAAAATGAACAGTATCAACCTCTTCAGCAGCAAGGGCAATTTCCAGCAAAATCATCCACTCTGAGGGCCTATATATCTACTAGTGTACATAAATGTTCCATAGAATTTAGTTGTTAAATACAAGTTTATTTTCATTAAATTAGTTTTACTTCAAAATAAAACATATACAGTTACTATTTCTATAAAACAATTCCTAAAACTGCCTATTAGTAAAAAATAAAATAAGCCATTTTTTTCATTGAATGGTTATTTGGTTATACCAAAAAAAGTAAAAGTGGTCCATGGGTAAAAAGAAAGGTTGAGAATCACTGCTCTAGATCTTTATGACTATATTGTTTTTGTTTTTTTTTTTGGAGGGGGGGGGACATTTTTGGCACTGAACTGGAACACCCCCTCCAAGTCTAAAAGGGTTAAATGCAAAATTTAAGTTCATTTCAAAGATTTTGGTTCTTCACTATAGACTAAACTTTCTAGACTTAAACCTCTATTTTTTTAATATATAAATATTAGCCTCCCAAATACCTCAACTTCTCATATAAGTCTTCTCCTATTTGTATTTTATATTACAGTATTATGACATTAGACTAGGTAAAGGTATTGGTAGTCTACATCATCTTAGTAAACCATAATATAACAGATACTTTAACTTTATATTGAAGACATGGGAGATATTTTTAAACGAATGTTTTGAAGGGTAATGTGGGGGTCATATATGCCATCAAATACAGTATTTTATCTCCTTTTTTCACCTGTTTTTACTTTTATTACCTGTTTTATTCTTTGATCAAAATAGCCTTTTTATTTATTAATTTAACTGATTAAAGTAGGGTTGTAAATATACAATGACAGTTATTTTCATAATTTATATTCATTAAAATAATTTAGTACAGCACAAGTAGTTGGAGACTATAAAGTTCGTTTTGTGCCACGTAAAATGACAGCAATTACTAAAACCATATATATAGATTAAACAGGAAAATTTCTATAGTATATTTAGTATTTGAACAGATATCAGAACTATTAGTAATACTAATAATTAGTTGAATACTTTTGCTTTTATTTTAGCCTAATTTAATGCTTACATTTAGTCTCAAAATTATTTTACCATTGCATCATTAAATTCTCTCCACACATCTAGGTTCTGTGCACATTTCAAATTGAAAGAAATAAAAATGCTATTATGTAATTATATCATTATCCATTTAAAGCAAGCCATGAAGGTCATTCAGAAGACAAGGAATAAATGAAAATTGTTGCAGTAATATTTGTGTTTAAAAGTGTAATTTGATTTGCAGACTTAATTTTACTTAAAATCTGATCAAATTTCTACATTCAATCTGGATCTTCTACATTGAAAATCAAGAAAAAATTGATTATGAATATCCACAAATTAATGAAAGTCTAACTGACACAATAGAGTGATTACATGCATAATGTAAGTGCATTTCTAATAACTTTATTATAAAAATCAACTGATATTCAGAAAGGATTGTCAGTGTTTTTATATATATATATATATATATATATATATATATATAATGTCGTGGTGGATAAAAATGTTGTCAACTAAATTATGCAAAAATGAAAATAATACTGACACCTCATTTTAACAGATATATTTACCAAAATTACATAAAAATATCTTGAAATACTAAAGAGTAAATTTATTCAATAAAATCACCATTGGCTTCAACGATGACCTCCAGATCACTTTGGAATCTCCTGCATCTCTTCTGGACAAACCCCTTATTTAAGTTGGTGGATGCTGCCATAATCCTTGCCAGTTCATTTCTGGTGTTACAAGGAGTTTTGTTAATCTCTCACTCAACTGCCCCCCCCCATGCATAATAATCAAGGGAGTTTGTGGAGTTAGGTAGCCAGATGTAAGGGGTGATGTGGTTGCAGAAATTGTCTGACAACCATGGCTGAGTTCTTCTACTTGTGTGGCATGAAGCAGAGTCCTGTTGTCAGACATAATCTTCCAGAAGCCATCCTCTTGACTCAGGGCAACACTACCTCCTCAAGGCACTTGATGTAGGCCCCCATATTGAATCTGAGGCTCTCAACAACAAATTTGGGAGTTCTTTTCTTATCAGAACAATCAGTGAGTTTTCTGAGCTGCCGTACCTTTGTAATCACCATTAGACTCATCCAACTCTTTCCAAATCCTCTGCACTGTCCTCAGATTGACACCCAAACACTCTGAAATGTTCATATTAGAGTTTCTGGTGTGAATGCTAAGCAGTACAGCATGCCGTTTCCAAATTTCTGGCAGTGTGCATTGCATCATGACGCTCTTTTTCTCACAAACAATGCCCAACTCACCCTACTATATTGTGCAGTTGACAAAATCAAAATAATGTGCCTGCACAAAATTAAAAATATAAAATGGTGACAGTTTAACCTGTATAGCTTGGCAGTTATTTCCTAACTTTGAAAAATATTAAGATGTGATCTACATCAACTTTTTTCATATTGATTTTAACCCATTGCTTTTATTCTTTTCCTGTCTCTCTATTACTGACTTAGCAAATAAATAAATAATTTAGCTACTGAATTATGACTAAGTGCAGGGCCAGTGCTAGGGTCCCCCTCCCCCCTCTCTGCCTTAATGACTAAGTGCAGGGTCCCAGTGCTTAATGACTAAGTACCCCCCTCTCTGCCTTAATGACTAAGTGCAGGGCCAGTGCTAGGGTCCCCCCTCTCTGCCTTAATGACTAAGTGCAGGGCCAGTGCTAGGGTCCCCCCCTGCCTTAATGACTAAGTGCAGGGCCAGTGCTGGGGTCCCCCCCTCTCTGCCTTAATGACTAAGTGCAGGGCCAGTGCTGGGTCCCCCTGCCTTAATGACTAAGTGCAGGGCCAGTGCTAGGGTCCCCCTCTCTGCCTTAATGACTAAGTGCAGGGCCAGTGCTAGGGTCCCCCTCTCTACCTTAATGACTAAGTGCAGGGCCAGTGCTAGGGTCCCCCCCCTCTCTGCCTTAATGACTAAGTGGGGCCAGTGCTAGGGTCCCCTCTCTGCCTTAATGACCTGCAGGGCCAGTGCTAGGGTCCCCCCCTCTGCCTTAATGACTAAGTGCAGGGCCAGTGCTAGGGTCCCCTCCCTCTCTGCCTTAATGACTAAGTGCAGGGCCAGTGCTAGGGTCCCTCCCTCTCTGCCTTAATGACTAAGTGCAGGGCCAGTGCTAGTCCCCCCCCTCTGCCTTAATGACTAAGTGCAGGGCCAGTGCTAGGGTCCCCTCCCTCTCTGCCTTAATGACTAAGTGCAGGGCCAGTGCTAGGGTCCCCCTCTGCCTTAATCTACTACATCTCAATTTTCATAAGGTTGTAAAATACAGATTTTATTGTAGCCTAATTAAAAATCATATGCAATTCAACTAGAAAAATTGAAAATAAAATGTATCTAAATGCAAATTAGAGATATGTCATCACAGATCATTCCATCTTAAATAAATCAACAATGTTTTGTGGCGGTTTTAAACATCAACTTGAAAATTTTCTTGTTTAAAAAGTTGAATAATTTAACGCATTCATCATTATGGATAAAAAAAAACAGTGAATTTTATATGATGTTTTTTAGAGACTTAGTATGAGCAAAACAGATTCACTAATTTACACGGAAAAAAAAGATCTCAAAATGACATCAAAATACATGAAAATTTTTCATCCTTAAATTTTCAGTTGTGCTTAATTTAATTTGTAACGGATATAAATGTAAGTAGAAAAAAAGCAAATGTTAATAAGATAGCGAGAGTCAGAAAGCACTGCTCGGGACCCCCAATCAGCACGCCCTCTCCTGTATTGGGGTTCAGGGATAGTACGCACTGGCACTGATTATGTGATCAACATCAAATTTATGTTGGTATCATATTCTGTATATTATTTTATATAATGTAGCTTCTCTAGTTGTTAATTTCTTGAGACTAGCATTCTCATTGTTCTTAATGTCACATTTCAATCTTTCTTTGGTATCTATTCTGTGATTATAACACCCTTCTTTCTTTCTTTCTTTTTTTCCACCGTTTCAGAACAATGGTATTGGTCCAGTTCATTTTCTAATCAAAATGTCAGTAGATTTTTCTCGGATACCTTCTTATCTGACAAAGGTATGTCTTAAGTATTTTCTAGTATTTCTTAAATATTTCCACAGGGGAAGAACTCAACGAATCACCATCAACTCCTAGAAATGCTTTTTATTGATCTTTTGTAAATCCTTAACAAAATCACTTCATTTTGTTTTATCTTTAGCTTTTCTTGTTAACTTGAATCTGTGGGTTGCCCCACTTGACTTTGCCAAAAAAGCCCATTAGGCGATGCTATTTAAGTCAAAAGACAAACTTATCCTCCAAGCCGTAGTAGATGATAGATAAGAATGTCACTGTGGGCATGTTTGTTTTCCCATACTACTGACTACTGAACTCTCACAAAACACTTGTATCACACACATTCATTCACACACACACATTCTTAATTTTTTTTTAAGTTTTAATGTCTTTTCTTTTACTTTCAATTGTGTACACATTAGTGTAATTTCTTTGTAGTAATACATTCATTGTCATTTTATTTAAATTCCGTAGTTTGTGTTCCTTATTTTTACCCAGACTCAAATGTGTCCGCCAAATATTGTTTGCAAAACAAATGCACCAGGAGCCATTAAATATTCACTAAATAACATCCACACCTCGCAACCAAAGAAGCAGAGCATGCAACAAACCCATAGTTGAAGGTTTTGTAAAGTGTGAACCCAACTGTAAAAATAAATATATAACCACACCTCATAAAAGCAATGATTCCTGCAACAAATCCAATCAGTTGGTTTATTCTGTCCTCAATTTTAACTATAGGAAAAACAGTCTCCTCACAGATACTGAGAGAGAAATGGAAAGAGAGAGGGATGCAGATATTAAAAGAGAAAGAGGGATGCAGAGATTAAAAGAGAAAGAGGGATGCAGAGAGTAAAAGAGAAAGAGGGATGCAGAGAGTAAAAGAGAAAGAGGGATGCAGAGAGTAAAAGAGAAAGAGGGATGCAGATATTAAGAGAATGAGGAGCATGGAGAGTAAAAGAGAATGAGGAGCATGGAGAGTAAAAGAGAATGAGGGGTATGGAGAGTAAAAAAGAAAGAGAGGGTATAGAGAGTAAAAGAGAGAGGTACGTAGAGAGTAAAAGTGAAAGAAAGAGCAGGACATAGAGAGACAAAAAAGAGTGTGACACAGGGATTGGAGCAGGAGTCATCATGGATAAAGGCAGTTGTTTGTAGCATGTTACTACAGAGTAACATAAATTTAAAAAAAATATTTTGCAAGTACAATGTACAAAACAAGCCAAGTATACAATCATCTATGTATTAATACACTTGTAACTATGTATAGTGAATATCACAAATACTGAGAGGGAAACAAAGAAAGAGAAACATAAAGAGTAAAAGAGTGAGAGTGACATAGAAAGACAAAAAGAGTGCTATACAAAGAGGGATTGGAGGTGTTATCTTAAAGGCAGTTATTTTTAGTGAGGGGTTACATTGTGTTTTGGGACCTATTGATCTGTTGTTGACAAATTTGTCCTTGAACTGCAAGTGACCTTTTGAAATTAAAATCTTTTTTATACAATTATAATCATTTTGTAATATAATAAAAATAGATGATATCCTTATAATCAAAAATCCTATTAGACCCAGACTGTGTTGAGTGTCCGAGAGGGAAACAGAAAGAGAGAGGGAGGGACATAGTAAAACCAAAAGAGAGAGAGAGAGAGAGATGTAGAGAGGAAAAAAGAAAGGGACTGAAAGGGAGGTCACCTTAGTTAAAGGCAGTTGTTTGTAGTGAGAAGTTAAATCATGTTTCAGGACCTAATGATCTGTTGCGGACTTTTCAGTATTTTTTAAAAGAGACTACATTACTTTTCTTATATCTTGGAATAGTCATGGGTTAAAAAGTACAAAGTGCAGCATTAAAATTTACATGGGTTCTACAAGTTACTAATGATCTGTTGAGGGAAAATTTGTCCCTGAACTGAAAGTAAACTTTTGAAATTAGTCTATTTTTTTTTATTTTAAATCTTATCTTCAGAATTTATTACAGACTGAGGGAAGTAATTCTGTTAATGCTATCTTGGGCATCACTTTACAATTAATTTCTATTACGAATCAAGAGAGATTTAGAGAGTCAAAAAACAAGTGTTACACTGTGAAGAATTGGAGGTGGGATCATCTTAGATAAAGGCAGTTGTTTGTAGTGAGATGTTAAATCTTGTTTTGTGACCTAACGATCTGTTGCAGACATTTCAGTATTTTTTTTTTCTTCTAATGATCTGGGAATGGTCATGTTTTGAAAAGTACAGAGTGCGGCATTAAAAAATTTCTTAGTAAATCCATGTAATTTTCACATGTCCTGCTAATATAACACCTGTAAGAAATGATGGAATAATTTACATTAGAACTATGTTCAACCTTCTGTCTGGGATGAAAGTATGGTATCTGTTCTTCATATCTCTCTCTCAACGAGATTTGAGGGATACCTGGTCCTGGCGATTCTACTCCTGCAGCAGCACCTCCCTCATTACAGCAGTCACTGGGACTAGGCAATTTTTAGATTTGCTGATGGCAACTCCACATTTAAAACAACTTTGTCTCATCTTGCCACCATAGGAATGCGTGCTTCTGTCTTTGGACATTTTGCAGAAAAGCTTTGAGGAATCCTTGTTCCCATGGATTCCAACCCTGAAGCAGCACCTTCCTCATGCCAGCATGACAATGGCCGCAGGAAATTGATAATTTTTATCCTTGCTTCATATGTATGCATATGGAACCACACATTTGAAAGCAGCCTCGTGTCATCTTACCTTTTTGTGGTGGTGGGTAATGATGCCTTCTGGTCATGATCAAAGTGTAGTATCTGTGTTTCTTCTCTGACATGTTCCTGTAATAGAATGCAGTGTTGTGTTCCTGCTTTCAAGTACTTCATGACGAAACAATTAGAGATGTCTGGTGGGTTTTATACATTGGGTGCTATTTGTCAAAAATGATCTTTAATAAGGCTTTGAAATATGGCAATTTTTGTGTCTACCTAACATCCTCGACCAATCATAGCCTTTCTTACTCCCAATAAAATATCACTACTTTGGTTGACAGGTGGATACTATGTTCTTCATGGGTAAAGTAGACAGTTGTATGTTGTGGATACAGTCTTTTGACTCCTTTTGAATTATACCCCAGTATTTTTGAATTTGGACTTGTAAAACTGACTTTATGACTCCAGGTTACTAATTTCATATCTGACAACTGCTGTTTTCTCCACAGTCTGAAACAAGGAAAAGTTTGAAAATAGCCAGTTTTGTGAATGTGTTTAGTTATGTGCTGATTACTGCCACTACGTAATAAAACTCAGGAGAATTTTTTTTTGTTTCTTTTTTTAAAAAGTAAATAAAGTATAATAAAGTACATGACAATTACATAGGATTTGATATGTCATCAAAACAGACGCATAGAGCATTTTTAAAAAAAAGACTATCAGAATTAAAAAAAAAAAAAAACCTTTTTAACATTACTTGTCATGACTATCAGAATCAATAAAACCACTTTTCTTCATCTTCCAAGATATGTATTATTTTATTATTCATAGGATGACCCTGGAGAGGACAGTGCCGTTTTGTTGGTAATGTTTCCATACCCAGGTGCCTCAACTGCTAATCCACAACTGTACTTATCCCCACGAGTTGAAAAGTAAGTTTATAAATCCTGCAAATGACTTTGGTTAGTAACAGCTGTATTTTTACTTACAAAGTAAATATAGATTTTTTTTTTAAATAAGTAACCCAAACTTTGGCCTACAGTGTGTGTATGTCTGTATATAATAAATTAATGGATTTATTTCTAATCTGCCATTTTTATTCCTTCAAATGTTATTTTTATTTGGATACCAATGTTTGAAATAGACTTTTTTTTTTTATTTGTGTTTATTTTAAACAATGGGTATTATATCTACCAGTCTGGCTTCTTGAGAAAACTTAATAAAGAGCACATTTTCTTTATAAAGTTTTATCAGGTTTGCAGGCCCATAGACATGATACACATTGTTTACAATAGGAAAAAACATGCTATTTCAAACACAGGTATAATATTGTGTATTTGGGCATGTGGCTGAGTAGTTAGAACATTCGCTTTCTGACCATGAGACTCAGGTTCAAATCATGCTATTTCAAACACAGGTTAATTTGTATTTGGGCATGTCAGTAGAATTCGTTTCTGACCATGAGACTCTTCAAATCTCAGGTTGATTTGTCAGGAATGTCCCATCCCAGCATGCAGCACCTTTGGAAAGTGCCTGAAAAACCATACCACAGGTTAACCCAAGCTTGTAAGTGAAATTGGGTAAGCAAAACCTTTGGGGGCCATCAATGGCTGTGTTAGCACAAATTCACAAGTCATTGTGACTGAGGGTTTGAGCATGCTGTAACTAAAGTCTGC
Organism: Acanthosepion pharaonis; assembly: GCA_903632075.3. Taxonomy (NCBI): domain Eukaryota; kingdom Metazoa; phylum Mollusca; class Cephalopoda; order Sepiida; family Sepiidae; genus Acanthosepion; species Acanthosepion pharaonis. The sequence continues at coordinate 575,334 of CAHIKZ030000193.1, read as the reverse complement.
TCAACATAGTTGTAGCATAACCCACCTGGTAGGCTCTTTGGGTGTTGAACAAACACAAAATGTGTCTTAGCAAACATCTGCACTAGGGATTAGCTAGCTGTCCTAGTAAACAGGTATCCTCAAATACAAGTGGTCAGCCATTATTATATTATTATTTGGGTAGTAATCCCTCTTTTACATCTTTAATGAAACTTGTATAAAAGTGGGATTACTACCTAAATAAACAATTATTAAATTATGTGACCCAGCAGCCAGCAAGAAAAGTAATCATAGTACCTAGTCAATCATTTTTAATGAAACTTATATACAGACAAACCTCTCATCAACGGACTAATAAGAGGGATGGCTGGTCCATTAAAGTCAATTGTCCGTAGATGGGATGCAATTATTTTTGAGTTATAAAACCACTATAGTAACTACCAGTAGTTATGATCGTAATGCAAATGCTATAAACATATATATATGGCATAAATAAATATATATTTAATATAGATATATTAATCAAAACAACAAAAATAATAGATTTCTCACAGCTACTTTCTCACGCACATGCTAATGTATTGTACTTTATATACTGTACACTCATCTTTGTTTACAACTGAAAGGCCAACCACCACCACCAAGTCACTTTGAGAATTAATATGTCTTGTTACGCTAAGCCCCCAATTTTTTTTTTTTTTCCTGCTTAACTTTTTTATTTTGCCCACTGCAACCGAAGTCCATTGATGGCGGGGTCCATAGATGAAAGGTTTGTCTTTGTGTGTGTGTGTAATTTTTATATATATATATATATATATATATATATATAATTATGCTATAGCTATTACCAATCAATAAAAGATCATTATATCTTTTTGCATTGAAAATGCTTCAAGAGTTTTATTTTGCTATTTCAGTGCCTTGGGAGGTTCTGCCAACCTAAGAATTCCTCCATTCCCAAATGGAGGAGTTCTTATTGACTATGTGCCAAAAGTAAACCAATTATTGAAGAACAAAGTAAGGAGAATTTTTTTTCTAGAATTTTTTATTCATTCTCCTGCCTTTATTTATTCTTCCCTTCTTAACATTCTGAAACAGTTACAGCAGAACTATTTGTTTCTTAGTTTTAAAATATAGTGTTTCTGATAGTTTCAGTAACCTTCTTAACACTCTGTAGGTAACTTTCTTTACTGAGCAAAATCTTCCACAGTTCATTTTTTACCCATTTTTGCCCTACTATAAAATTCTGCCTTCCATCTGTACTTACATGGTGAAATAAGAATTGTTCTACTGATGTACTCCTGTGAAAAAAATTTAGCTTAATCTCTAATATAATATGAAATATATTAAGAAGTTTTAATGACTTAACTGTAAAATTGAAATTTATATGAACGGTCAAAATTACCTTCCTGTTTTATTTTTGCACTGTTTTTAGGACGGGATTCCCCCCCCCCCTTGTTTAGGTTGGTCTTATCTAATAATTATTAATTCCATTAGTATTATCTCTCATTTATGACTTAATGGCATTGCATTTATAATTATTTTTCTCTTATTTGAAGCCTGCATCTTCATATATACAATGTTAAAATGGGCTTCTTGCCCAATTGTACTCAAGACAGAAAACCCAACAAACTTTGAATCATCATAACTCAGTTGCTAATTGAGCTAACAAAATAAATTTGGTACTATTTTTTATGTTTCATCAAGCTTTATATGCCTACATGAAAAGCTTTTAGAAATATTGAAGAAAAAATAGTTTGGGATACTGTCATGGGTCCTTAACCTATAACTACAGAATGAACTCTTTCTAACACTATGTATGCTACGCCTCTCAAGCGAGAGGGTGAAATCGAGTCAAGCCAATAGTAGTTCACTCCAAACCAGACTGACAGTCATACTAACATCTTCCACATCTTGTATTATAATTTTGTGTAATATACCTTCGTTATTTCTACTCTTGTGTTCGTGTTCTTCCTTGGTCCTAACCTGGACCATAACAGATACCTACTTCCAGGTAATTCCAATTGCCAAACAGTAGTTTGTTTGAATGAAGCTTTTGTGATGTCATATCCTGTTATGGCAACATACTATTATATGTGCCTTATTATTTAAACCAGTATGTTTATCTTGGTTGTTCATATGTCAGTGTTTGTTCTCTTCAAAGTTTTGAACAGAATTCTTTTTTCACTCCACAGGCGCAGATTGTTCTCATTCTATTTCCAATACTTAAGGAACATTTCATATCCATAAAAACTTGTTGCAGTGTGTGACTCTAGATGGACTAAAAGCAGTTGCAAACAAAATTTACACATGTAAATCATGGTTCGTCATTGTAGAGGTGTATGGATATTCAAAGTTGTGTGTTGGTGCATTATAGGTGTATGCATATTTACATATAAACAATTAATGTAGAAACAACAAAAACTTGAGTTCCTACTTCAGACCGTTTATTCTTTATAGTAACTGTAGGGAAACAAAGTTCTCAATGTCTCTTGGGTATGTCTGTTTTCTTTTTCTGCTCCAAAAGTAATTTAGGGTAAGTAAGGATAAGAATGGTTATAATAGTCAAGCTTAAGTCAGCTTTGCGTTGAGTTGGAATGACCAAATTAAAATTTGTTCCTACAGTCAAAGACAAAATTATTTGTACACCAATCAATTTTTAATATTTTTATCCATTTCTCAGATTCTAGTGCCCATATGATGCCAGGTTTTTATATGTTAATAAGCACAAAAACAAAAATGTTTTTCTTTTTCATGTATTCTTTCACACTCAGTAACCTCTTGCGCCTTAGTGGCTTTATTCCTTGCTTGGACTGAAATGGTTTAAAAATAAAGTTGATACTTAAATATTTTTTGCTAGATGAATTTTCTTTTTTTTTTCTTCTTAGGAGATCATGGAGACTTCTGTTTTCAATATATATTTAATTTTTTTTTCTTTCAGGTCGAACAAGTTGTACAAGGTTATGAAAAGAGGAAGGAGTATATTGCAGCATTTTTAAGTCATTTTGCAAGGTGGGTTAACAAAATTTGATATTTGAAAATTTTACAGTTAGAATTACATTTCAAAATTCCCTTAACCAATTGGAAGTGGTTAGCAAGCTTTCTTTTATATGTCGCTTTATTCAGACAGTGATTCAAAATAGTCTGCAGACGGTGATGAAGGCAGCAAAAGAAATTATTATTCTAGCCCAAATGATGAGCTATTGCAAGATAAATTTCTTTGTACACACAACCCAGCCCAGAGATTGAAATCACAATTACTGTCACTAAATTCATGAACCAACAATTTAATCCACTAGGTTATTGTTCTGTGGGACAATCCCTGTGCCAAGCTGTGTACTTCGGTATAGAGGAAACAGGGCGAGCAATAACTGATCAGTACTAAAAATAAGAACTAGGCAAGATATCCCTAGACATGGCCAGTGGAATTAGAAGAGTCTATCCTATAGATTAAATAAAGGGTTCATTTCAGAATATCAGGTATGTTACCCAGATCAACATAGACTTGATGAAAGCTGGAGGACAATAGTTTGCATGTAAATAGTGTAAATTATTGAAATTACTTTGGTTGCCAAAATGCTACGGTGTTGCCACATGAAATGGCATCAGTTTTGGTTCCTAAAGTTAAAACTCTTAATCACTATAAAAAAAAAAAGGATTGTAACTTTTAACAACTAGAAGTGAGATTAAAGAGGAACTCAGACAGCATCTGTTGGTAGTACCATTAGTACCAACTATACTGTAAGATTATTAAAAAAAAGGAAGAATAAAGACCAGTTTTACAAATAAAATAATTCTGTGCTAAAATGAAGAATGAAACCATAATCATGATTGTAAACACAGTACTAGATTGGCTGCAAGGTCTCATCATCTCACAGTTGAAAATGGCTAGATGTAACCATAAGTTCTATGCTAACCTTTTCTTCTCGCAATAAGGTCACTAAGACACAATGATTTATGGAGTATGAAAGAATATGTGAAAAAGACAAACATTATTATGGAGAGATAAATATAAAATAACAAGAATTAAGAAAATAGAAGATAACGATTGACATGACATTTAAATTTTTGATCATTAAAGATAACAGGAAAGCAAGAAGCCAGAAGAAAGTTCCACAAGTGAAAAGTGCAGAACTGTTAGCATAGAACTTATGGTTGCATCTAGCCATTTCAACAGCAAAATGATGACACCTAGGTACCAATCTAGTACCACAGTTAGATTCGTAAAGTCGAAATAACACTGGGGAATTTTTATTCAAATAATTACTATGAAAATATTTGTAGAAAAAGCACAGGGAACCTACATTACAGCAGTGACTGAAGCTGAGATGCCAGGTCAAGACCAGTAACATCGCAGATTGTTCTTTGGATTTTACCAAGAATCTCTAAATACAAAAACCGGAACACCAGACTAGATGTGACCGCAATATTCAAAGGATGGTTGAATGGTAGACTTATAAATGTGTAAAATAGATTCTAGCAAGAAAAAATTATCTCGTACAACAAGGGGAACCAACCTTCCTAGCAAGCAGAGCAGACAATTGATTCAATATGATTTTTCCACTTCATGTCAGTGGAAAATGTTAGCCTGAGAAGATGCAATGAGTCACTCTACTGGAGGTTAGAATCAGCCATATGCAGATGAAAGGCAAAAAAGGTTCTCTAAGATGATTAAAAGAGAGCAGTTTCATATTGGAGGAGTTAAAATTAGAATAAAATAAAACTAAAATTAAATAAATTTATTTGACTTAAGATTATAAGATTGACAGCACTCTTATTTTTTTTTTTTTAAATATGCAGATCCCTTTTGGAATATGATGCTGAAGGATTTTCAAGGATTTCTTTCCTCTTCGAATGGAATGATTTCTTCTTCATCTTTCAAGGTAAATCTCATCATTTGTATTAAAAGAAATTTTACTTATTTTTTTTTTTTCTTTCTCTCCGTTCTACCATTCTTTAAGTTTCTCATTAAATTCTATAAACACTACTTTTACTATTAGACATTTACATTAAATTCTATCCACTACTTTTACTATTAGTAAAAATTCAATTAGGTCTTAGAATAAAAATTACTATATGTCATATTAAACCCCTTCCTATGTACATTTATAGTATTATGAATTTAGGATAAATACAAGCACTGGTAATCTATGGAATCTGGGTAAATATTAGTTTACCCAATACTTCAACTTTGCTTATAAGACTTCCTTGATATGCATTTAATATTACATGATTAGGATAGGTACAAGCACTGGTAGTGTACAGTATCTGCGTAAATGTTGTCTTACGAAATACATCAACTTTGTATATTAAAACAATAAAAAAAATATCAGTATATTTTCCTCTGTTCCTTCTTTAAATAATTTTAGAATATTTTAAACTTAATCCACAGTTAAATTTAAAATTTGTAATTTTTATTTTTTAACTTTATAGTAAAATTAAAAATGAATCAGAATGATTTCTAATTTAGTCTAATGTTAACATTAAATTGTATCTAAGTTTTTTGAATTATCATATACTTGTATTTTGATTGGCCATTGTAGTTTATGTAACAATGTTTCCGCTATTGAAGGGAGTTTGGTTGGTTTTGAACTTTTTAAAACTCTTTATTCTGCAATCAACACCATCATTTGACAAGATACCAGAAGTGTTGAAACAAAATAGCTATTTTTGTAGTGGTTTTTATAACATGTCTATGTTATAATTTTTGAATAAATACTATATATATATATATATATATATATATATATATATATATATATAGCAACTTAGTTTCATGGTTTTACTAACTCATCAGGCATGAACTCGTGAATGAAGGCTTATTACAGTTGTTTTTTTAAAAACAACTGTAATAACATACTGGATCTCTTAGGAAGAATACTAAATTAAAAGCAGTTTCAAAGCTCAAAGTTAATATAAACTTAATATATTATTGGGGCGTAAAATCAAAATGTAAAGTGTGAGTAGGGGGCTATTGTTAAAAAAAAAAAATGCAAGCTTAAAAGTTAAATAAGAAAAGAGGAACACTGTAGCTTGTTAAGTATTAATATATTGTTAAATGGGGGTAATCAATATGTAACCTAAAATATGTAAATAGCATGTAATATTTGGATAATTAATCTATCTAGAACTAAAATACTTTAGGAGTGTTTTTTTTTTTCTGTGATTACAAGCTAGCATACAGACGTAGGTATATGTATATTTTTTAATATATATCTCTTAGCTCTGTCTAACCACATAGAGTACTGTTTTGTTTACACCTTGTATTAAATTAAGTAAATATTTATTCGTTTATCTGTGTATGCATGCTAATGCATGTATATGCAGTTGCTAATCTCTATTTATTTGGTTTATATCCACACACACACACATATATATATATATATATAAAAAAGTGAACATTGAAGTCAACACTCAGAGGCGACGGGCTGTTTCATGCTGGACACAATCATCAGGCAGCCTGATGATTGCGTCCCAGCATGAAAAACAGCCAGTTGCCTGAGTGTTGACTTCAAATGTTGGCTTTATATTTATATTTACATATGCTTTATCGCTGATATTTAGCACTTTATCCCATAGCACACCTTAAAACTATATTTTTTCATATATATTTGGGCATGTGGACCAGTGGTTAGAATGTTCATTTTCTTCTCACCATGGTCAATTTATCAGAGAGGTGATTTCTTGATGTTATTGGTCTGGGGGAGGTGATCTCATTATGCAGCACCTTTGGAAAAGTACCTGAAAACCATAACACAGGCTTGAAGGGGGGGGAATGGCTAGACGGAACTCTTTGGGTAGCTGTTGATGGTTGTGCTAGCATGAAGTCACAAGTCATCATGACTGAGGCTTTGAGCATGCTGGCATTGTTCAGACTGTTGGTCATGTTAGATATAACACTTTCTCCCAGAAACTGTAACTAGGGTCTGCTCAGCATAGTTGCAGTATAAACCACAGGTGGGCTCTGTGGGTGTTGAATAAACACAAATGTGCCTGAGCAGGCGTCTGCAAATGGAGATTGACTAGTCGCCCTAGTTGACTGGCATTTTGGGATATGAGTTGCCAGCCATTTTATTTTATATAATTTTGTAATTGCTTGTAAAAAAATTTTTTTTTTTTTTTTTTTTTTTTGAAAGATGCATAAACAACAATAATAACTTGAAATCTGTAAAGATTAGTGTTTATAAATTTGAGAACCATTACTGTTCCACATTTTGTTCAGGCAGCTGAACTCCATCTTTGTGTTGTTGATGTTGATACCACATTTCAGCTGATCAATTCTACAGCCTTCCTCAACTTTTTTTTTTTTTTTTTTTTTTTTTTAGCTGAATTATCCTTGTACTTTCCTCGAGAACAACCTGTGCTAACATTTCAATCCATTTACCACGAATCTAAAGGAAAACCTTACACAGAATCCAGAAAGGATTATCCTTACAGCCCCAGGTGGAGCGGCAATGAAATGGCAGAGAGAGCCAAGTAAGTTTTCAATTTTCTATTGACATTTTGTAAACTGCAATATATTTTCTGCAGGTTCTTTAAAAATAACCTAGTCACAGGTAGGGTAAAAACAAAACAAAAAAAAAACAAATCTTTTTTTTTTTTTTCTTATCCTTTCACCTTGAGCAAGGCAATAAAGCCACAAAGACACAAGGGTTTAATGAGATTGAAAGAATCTGAGAAAATGTTATTGGGTAAGACAATAGAAGAACAGGATTCAAAAAGACAGGAGATGGAGATTGATGTTGCATTTAAATTTTTTACGATTGTAGTTAACATGGAAGCAAGAAGCCAGAAGTGCACTCCACAGGTGAGAAGTGCAAGAGAAGAAACTGTTAGAATAGAAATTATGGTTACATCTAGCAATATCAACAGAAAAATGATGAGACCGATCTACCAATTTAGTATTACGCTTAAATTCAAGAAGTCGAAGTACCAAAGCATGCTGGCCTTGTTCAGATTGTTGATCACGCTAGATAACCCGCTCTCTCCCAGAAACTGTAACTCAGGTCAGCTCAATATAGTTGCAGTATAAACTGCCTGGTGGGCTCCGTGGGTGTTGAACAAACACATATATGCTTGAGCAGGTGTCTGAAAATGGGGATTGGCTAGCCACCGTAGTAGGTGGACATTATCAGACCAAATGCTACAAAAATATTTATAGAAGTTATGGCAGTAGGAAAGTGATTGATATTAAGTCAGGAAGTATAAAATTGTAGATTCTTCTTTGGATTTTTTTCAACAATCTCAAAATACAACCAGACCAGATGTGACAACAATATTTGACGCACAGACAAATGGTAGACTTATAAAAGATTCTGTGAGAAAAATTCTTCAGCACAATACAGTGAGGCAATTTTCCTAATAGCGAACTTGGCAATCAATTCAATATAATTGTTCGTATCAGTGGAAAAACTTAGACAAAGAAGCTGCAATAATTATTTTGATCTAAAAGATTAAATGTATCAATTTGCCACATAACCCAAAATATGTATAGTGATTTTCTAAGTATAGCTTAGATCTGGCACAAGGCCAAAAGTATGGGGCACCCAGTGAGGATTGAACTCACTATTCAGTCATAATTTTCATATATTTATTTACTCTCCTGTTCCCTTTCGGTCAAGTGGGTGACCGCTTGGAAGACCATATCTCACAGACTCTATTGCTGGTCATAAAACATGAAACACTTAAGATCAAGATAAAATCTCACACTGTAAAATCTCATAATGTGGGTGTCCCATTGATAGTGTCACATTGTAAGGCTCACAAAAAAAAAAACAATTTTCTTTTAAGAAATTTTCATTAAAGCCAGTTGCTTTCATAAAAGGGAAGACAGTGAAATATGAGATTCAGGTGAGTATAGATATTTCTGTATGTTTGTGTTGGAGTGATTTGAATCATTCTAAAGAACAGGAAAAACTATGGATGTTATCTGTTTTAATTATTATTGGGACCAGGAAAAGCCTTACAATGTTACAAGTTTTCCAACGCAGTGTTTACAGATTAGAAAATTATAATTTTGAATTCACATTGTATTGATTCATGATGGTGCTGTTATGTCGTACATACAGCCTGCAAAAGAGATTGATTGCTGATTTGTGAATCCATCATTAAATATATTTAAAACTCTAGTTCTCAAGCTGAAAAACTTAATTTCGTTTTGGATTTTTTTGTTTTATAATCTTTTATTTGGCTTCTTTTTTTTTCAATTGATGCTATATATTAGATGTATGTTATTTAGAAGTAATACCCACAAACTAGTAGGGATATCAAAGATTTATAAACTATATTGATTGATATCAATTGGAACGGCACTTTGGTCTGATAGATGGCAAGTTATGTAAGAGGTTAGTAGTATTCGCAATGTATAAATTTGATGATTTTTTTTTTTATCTACAAGAGTCTCTTAATAAGCTTCAGGGGCACTTTGATGTGGTTTAATGGTTAACAAGCTTGTCTTGCTAGATCAATTACAACTGAAAAGTGAGTTCAATCCTCACTGGGTGCTCCACATTTTCGGCTTTGTGCCACATCTAAGCTAAGCTTAGAAAATCATTTGCCACAATTTTGTAATTTTTACAAAATAAATATCCTCTTAATAAGCATGAGAATTTGTAAGTGACATTGAATTTGTTTAATGGATATTTTAGGGGATTGGTAGTGTTATTAGTAACAATAAGATTATAGGCTTTTTACTTTTTTCTAGTAGATAATTAGTCTTATATAGGTTTACCATAACTAATACAAGAGCTGTGCTATAACCCATTAATGACCACCATACCATCTGTAGAATAGTCAGCACTAATAGGTTATAGGTAGAAACTTATAATCAATACAGGATTTTAAAAAAATATTTTTATTTTTTATAAACTGATAACTGATACTAAATTTTTATTTCTGATACTAGATTTTAATTTTTACTACTAATATTAAATTTTTATTTTCATTTTTATAATAACAGATTTTTATTTTTATAATCAATACCAAATTTAATGGTGTATATTAATGTGTTAATAACTGTTTCATCCTCTTTATAATTCTATTGCATTTGGTTGTGACAAAATGGATCTATTATTATTGAGTTTTTTTCACTGAAATATTAATAATGTATTCTAAAATTGTAAACCATTCTCATTTGCCAAACACAGAACACATAAAACACTAAGTTTACAAAGTAAATGATTTTGTTTACAATAATTGTTTTCTACTTTATTCAAACTCTCTTCTTTCCAATACCTGTTTACTGTCATTCATTTTGTTTTTTCTTTTCTTTTTCTCCAGAATTTTTATATTGGACAGCATTGGTGCTTTTCAGAAATCTTCCTTAAACAGTGGAACTTTCTAGTCAAGGACAAAGACAGCATAAGGGAAAAAAAAATCATTTCTTCCATTTATTATAAGACTTGAAAATTTGACGCATAATTCAAAAATTGAAATCTCAGGTCTTTGAGTTACTGGATTTAGCTGGGAATTGATTTTAAAAGTGTTATTGAGGTTTATTTTCACCATAAATGAATAATAAAAAAAATCTAAAAATATTGATAAAATTACTAGATACATTAAACCTGCAAATTTTTAAGAGGTATATAAAGTTATCTAATTTAAAATAAATATATATGTGTATGTATGTGTGTGTGTTTGTGTGTGTGTCAGTTAATCCAAAAATAAAAATTTTAATTTGATACAAAATTTTACAATATTTCCTATTTTAAATTAAAAAATGTTCAAAAGGTATGTGTACATAGTGTGATGGCTATTTGCACAAAAAGTGGAATTGGTAAGCCGATTTCAAATTCTGTCATCCACTTCTGCACTAACACCTTTGGAAAAGGTATGAATTCATCTCTTTTCCTCCTCATACAATTAAAATAGTGGGGTAGATTTGGCTCTTTAACTTTGGACAGCAACCAATCTAAGAGAAGGAAATAAAATTCCAAACCATGAAAATGGCAAGATAGAAACAACCCAACTGTCTTTCCTAAGAAGTCCTGGCAATTCACAGATGACAAAGAAAAAGATTCTGTGGAGAAACCTGATAACCTATATCTTGAAGGCACATGGTGTTTTAAATAACCTCATTCACGGAAATGGGAAACTACTTCAATGTTTTTCCCAAGAAAATCATGGCAATTCCTAGATAACAAAATAAAGGTGTCTGTGGAGAGACATAATCACCTAAATCTTGAAGGGACTTGGTATTTTAAATAAAATCATCCAGGTAAGTTGGGGAAATGATTCAGCTATCTTTCCAAAGAAGTCATAATAACTCAGAGATAATAAAGAAAACAGAATCTGTGGAGAGCCATAATCACCTGTCTTCTGGATGGAATTGGCATTTTAAAAACAAATGTTCCAAAAAATACATCATTTAACTGACTGAAAGATGTCTGATTTGAGTATCCTTGTTAAAACTTAAAAACAATTCACTCCTTAATATTCAAAATAGATTTTAATCCATATATTTACCTTCTAATCATAATTCCCATTTAATTGAGGAGTTGAGCTAATTAAATAATAAAAATAATTTGTAAAAAAATAAAAGGCTTAATTTGGAAAATATTTTATTGACAAAATTTTAAGAACACTTAATGATTTAAGATAATTCTATTTTAAAGAATGGGTGGGGACATATCTTTTTTGTCTGCAATTCTGCTAATAATTTAGAAATGAATCCTTTCGATGAATTTTCCATTGCAAACGTTTCTTGAACTGGTAATTAAACACTGTCTCTGATATTCAGAGGACAAATGGACTCATCCTACATCTGTATACAGACAATCCTAAAATGAATGTCCATTTATTAGTGGCACAACACAAAGGCATTACAACTGCAAGACTGATGCTCATTTAAATAATAATGCTTCTAGAAAACCAAGCTTCACTGTATTTTCAAAACAATTGTTGTTACCATCAACTCTAAACCTGGAGACATTTTGTCTGGAAAAAAGAAAAACACACCTTGAAGGACAGTTTATAAAACTGATTGGTTTGAAATTTGAGTAGTTTTTACAGATTTGGCAAAAAGAACCAATAGACTGTACTCTCATTGAAAAAGCTAGTTAACCCTTTCATCCTTATCGGATATATATCAGTTCCCCCCACCCCAATATTTGTTAATAATACAAGTTGTTTATTTTTTCTGTAAATAATCCCAGTTGCTTTTTTTGCATTATCTGCTGGGAATTTTTTTTTCTCCACTCCTAAAAAAGCTTTGTTTAAAAACACATTGAGTTTAAAATGTTGCCTTTGTTGAAAGTCTCATGAATTCATTAATAAAAAAAAATTCACAAAATGGTTTGCACAAAATACAAATTAAAAGGGTTAAAAGTTATGACAACTTTTTTTTTTGTGTGTGTGTGTATATATATATATATATATATATATATATATATATATATATATATACATACACACTCACACACAAGTTTCATTGAAGATGTCTGACAAGGTAAGCAATTAAGCTTTTTATTCAGTTTCAAGAGGGATTGCAGCCCAAATTTTACTGAAATTTTTCCAGATCAGCGTTCCGTTTCAGTTGTCTGTTTTGATTAGTCTTACTCTTATGTCCATCATCTTTTCATGTTGAATTAAATATAGTCTAATGTTAATTATGTTTTATGAATATGTCCTGAAGATGGCCTACTAGACCGAAACGTCCGACGTTGACATTATTAATTTTGATATATTACTTCTCTTCATTTTCTTCTGCTTTAACTTGCATATATTATTATTTTTTTTTCTTTTCCTTTTATGGAAATTTTTCTATGTTTCTTTCTTTTCCTTTTATGGTAATTCTTCTTATGTCATCTTAAATTTTATATGAGATAATATAGTTTTAAGGTATGCTATATTTATGAGTTAAAGTATTCAATATCAGGGATAGAGCGTATGTTAATATAAAAGTGGACATTGAAGTCAACTCCCAGAGGCAATAGTCTTTTTCATGCTAAACACAATCATTTGTTATATATATATATATATATATATATATATATATATATATAATTATTTATTCAAAAATTATAATATAAATATGTTATAAAATCACTACAAAAATAGCCATTTTGTTTCAACACTTCTGGTGTCTTATCAAGTGATGGTGTTGAATATAGAATAAAGGGAAAAAATAAAAATAGTCTGTTCCATGCTAAACACTATATATATAATAAAAACGTTAATGGTCGAAGTCGAATTAGACCAGGAAACAGTAGTATTAAAAAGTGATCAGTACACATATAGAAAGATAAAAATTTAACATGTAGAGCTTTTAAGTACAAAAAATTAGATCAGCCAATTCCACTACCTTGGTTTTCAAAGGTTTCAACCTTTCGGTATCTTCAGTTGATTTTGGTCAAGTGATTTCCTAACACCTTATTTTTATTTAAAAATAAAAAAAAATTCATGAACATTATAAAAAAAATAAATAAATAAATGAATAAGCACACAATGTGAGCAGGAGTGGGAAAAGCAAGTGTATTGGAAATGTATTAATGGGGGATTAAATAAAATATACATACTTTCTTTTCATCCCACTTCATATGAACTCAAAAGTATGGCATAATTTCCAATATCTCATTTTTTGGTTTGGAAATGTTATAGCTAATTTTTCTTGTTGACAGGGTTGCAGATATTACTATGATTATTGTAAAGTTTTGCTTCTTTTTTCTTTTTTCTTTTTCTTTTCTTTTTTTTTGATTTTCCAGTTTACAATTGGATCTTTTTATTTTTCTTTTAATTTCCACACATGGTTGACTAGTAGAATTTCTAAGACTTTCTAGCTTAAAAGGTGACTTGTGATTGTACCACCTCTTCTTAAAGTTACCCTCAGTACACTCTATGTATATTTTTCCTGGCCATTTGTATCTATTACTTCTACTGTGTAAATTACTGCTTCAGTTTTGCAAACTCCATCTAATGGATCTCTACTTTTATTTCTACAATTGCATGTTTCACTGTTAACAATGTTTCATTGCACGTTAGTTTTGAAATTTCTGGTGTTTTGTCTTTTTACTGTGGTTTATAAATTATTAGTACAACTGTAGCTTAATTTAACTGTGTTTTTATTAAATATTTTATGTAATTCAGAATTTTGGGGGAAGTGTTTATTAATTTGAAAAATATTTTCTCTATTTTACATTTGACCTCTAAGTTAAAAGGGGTGGGGGTTAAACCAAATAATATTTTTTATTCCTTGAATTGTTCTTCATTTGTTGTTTTACTTGAGGTTTAAATTCCAGTTTGGTTTTATGCCACTCTTCTTTTAAAACCCTTTCATATTCTTTCATTTTATCTTTGAAAATTATTTTACTAGAGGAATTTCTAGATAACCTGAACTCTGTTCTTTTGGGGATTTGCTTTATTATACTAGATAATGCTAGGATTGTTAGATGTAACATTCACATGTTTTAATATTGTGTTATGTTTCCAGTTTGTAGATTTAATTCTACATCCAAATATTTGACAATTTTCTGATTCATTTCGACTTCTATTTCAAAGTCAAGGCTTTTGAAGAGTTTGAAAAGCGCTTTTCTTACATTGCCATTAATTCTTCTGTTGTCTGGCACTATCATCAGTCCATCATCCCTATACCATGGTTGTTTATATGTACAATTTTGTTGATATCATATAAATTGATATTATATAAAATATGTAGGCCTATTAATTCTGAAACCCTAGCACCATCAAATGAACCCTATGGTACATCAAAGCCATACTTTTTTTTATTTTTAATCCAGGCTTATCCATTGTGGAATAAAATTGATTTATGAAATCACCTGACAATACCAAAAGGTTGAAACCAAGGTAGCAGAATTGGCTGATCTCCTTATTTTATATATATATATAAATCCACCCAGATTATATACCAATGGATCGATTACCAGTACTATATATATATATATATATATAAGCAAATGTAAATGGATATAGATCCGACAGAATGAAGAAAAATTTGGAAAAAACAAACAAAAAATCCTTACATGCAATTAAACAACATAATTGCATGTAAGGATTTTTGTTTGTTTTTTTCCAAATTTTTCTTTTTATATATATATATATATATATATATATATATACACTTTTTCTTTAATCTGACATTTTTAATTCTTTAAACGTTATTTTTAGTGGGTACCCTTATCTGAGTAGTCATTCCATTTATTTTTGTCTACCGGCCTGAATATTTGAGAAATCTTATTAAAAAAATGCATTTTCTGGCAGGAATCAAACCTTTCTTCATCCTTTACCAGAGAAACCATTGTTAAGCCTGACATGCTTTTAACTTGACTCAACCATAATGGGTGTTGCTGATCAAGCAAGGATGAATACTACCTTTAAACACAATCTTTCTTGCTTCCTATTCCTGAAAGTTCATATCTATTCAGTTTCATGGTCAAGTTGGATAGAAGCACATCAGATCTAATCAATGTTTCTCCTGCAAACAGTGATGCAGGTTCAAGTGATGTATTCTTTGCTTTAATAAGATTTCTTGAATATTAAGGTTGGTAGATTAAAATATGTTGTTTAAAATAAACATATTTAAATATGGATATTGACTAAAAATATCGTTTAAAGGGATAAAAATCTGTCGGATTAAGAAATAAAACTTCATTACTTTAGAAATTACCATATATATATATATATATATATATATATATATATATATATATATAGTATTTTATTTTTTTAAGATTTGTGCCAATAAAATATTTTATATTTTGCTTCTTTTTTTTCTTAATCAAAAAAGCAAGTCAATAATGCCACTAAGATTTAAGTGGCTACTGGGAGTGAAGGAAATAAGACATTAGTAGGAACCAGAAAACCAATCCTAAACATGAAACAAGGGATAAACCTCTACTCCTGTTCAAATAACTGGGGAGGAAGGTGAACTGGATGATAGGCAAACTTTGAAATGTGTGAATTTATACCTCAGTTTCACACCCTCTAAAATAGCCATATGTTGACTGATTGAAACCAAATTTTGGGGAAAAATGCAAACAGCTAAAGGGGTACAAAATACAGTTGGTTTTACTAGGGTGCGTAGTTTAGTACAATAAGTTTTATTATTTAACATGCAAAATACTCCCACTATTTTAAAAACAATTTAATGATTAAAATAAAAACTAATTTAAAAAAAAATACAATATTTCTTTTTGCATATCATTAAGTTTTTATATATACAAGAATCCAGTTTCCTGTTTACTCTGCATTTGCAAGGACTATAAACAAATCACAAGGCTGTACGCTTCAAAAAGTTGGAATTTGGCTCCAAAAAGAAAGATTTATGCATGGCCAGTTGTATGTTGCATGCTCAAGAGTAAGAAATCCTAAGAAATTATTCTTCAAAAAAAAAAAAAAAGAAATTTTCTTAAAAATATTGTTTACCATGAAGTCCTATAAAATGAAAGAAATTATGTAACACTGTATCCTCACCCCACTGAACCCACGCACTCCACAAGACTGGCTGTTAGTCCAGTATTACAGGTTAGACACAAGTCTCCGATTCCCAATGACAATTTATGAAAGCTAATTTGAAGCCAGCCTCCAGCCACATTGTGATTGTTTTGATCCTGGAGAGTGGTCATCAGATCGTAGAAATCCAGAAGTTCTCCATTGGTCCAGCTGTGTGTTCGTCAGGTGAGAATCAGGTTAACAAAAAAATAAATATAACCAAGTTGATTTGATTTTGAAAGGACAAAAGTTTTTATATATATATAAAAGCAAACACAAAAAAAAATTCTTGTTGCACAAGGTTGAATGTTTCTTGTATGTGAACAATAACCAAACAAATACTTTGAATAATTTCAGTAAAGGAGAGATGTGGCCTTCGTTTTAACCTTTTTGGGTCTGTTCTTAGCACAACTACTACAACCTTTGGTGTTCCTGTTCTCAGTGGTAGTAGCAGGAGTAGCGGTACTTAGATGTTAGCAGCAGTATTTTACTTCTTCGCTTCAGCTTCAGCAACACACAGCAGATGCTTCCTTTTCAATTTCTGACATCTTTCCACTCAGTTTGACTGCATTCGAAGACAGATGAACCCAAAAACTCTCCCTCTCCTCTGGTTGGCTCGCCTCTTTATTAAGAGAACAAGCCTAATGGGTCCCAGGCTGGTGACATATCTGTTTTTCTAGTGTGAATTTACTGACATACTACCAAAGTACAACTTCACACCTTCGAGAATAAACAATTTTTTCACCAATTGGTTTCCAAGGTTCACAACAAGATACTATTGTTTATCACTTTGCTATTAATTATTCTGCCACTCTTTGTAAACTACAGAGATTCTTGTTTTAAAAATAATTTCTAGATCAAAACATCCTTAATTTTAACTTCAATTCTGATAGGGTCAAAATTCATTTCCCTTTTTTTAAAAGTTCCAAATTATTATTGTTCCAGTAATTTTCTATTAGTAATCTGATATCCTTTGTACACTTACAAAAAGATTGTATTTCGTGTTCTAAATTAACTTCCTGTAACATTTACATTTCAAAGTCTTTACAGCATATTAACATCTTGGTTATTTGAAAACATCTCTCTTCCACTTGGTGTTTTCTGTTTTACATTATATTCTCTTTTATTATCATTATTATTATTTCAGGGGTGATATTGCCCCTGCCACAATTATTAAACTGCAAAGTAGGGTTTTTGTCAAGGTATTTTTTCCAAACGAATCAGCTTATTTTTCCTATGTTATCATGCATATGACATGAATTTCTTTGAGTAATTAACATTTTAAAGTTTATTGTACTAGATATCTCATTTACAATGGAGTTTTATTGCTGTGTCAGTTTTTATGAAAACAGTCCTTTTGCTTTTTGTATAAACTACGTTTAAAGTATGGAAGCCTAAAAAGGTAAATAAAGTTTCATTTTTTTTCCACTGGAATTAGAAGCTCGATTTGCAGTTTTTTTACAACAAAATTTCCCCTGCCAAAAATAAACTTTCAACCCTAACTCCATTATCTTAGGTTGCTAAAATAATCTTTTTTTGTTTGTTTAGGCTTCTGTTTTTTAAAATTAACCACATATTTGCATAGAAGCAGCAGACACAAAACCAAAGTTCAGTTTAGAAGTATGTAAATTGATTTGTGTTATTTTTTTACAGCTTAACAACCCTTTACAGGTTATTTAAAGCCAAAAAATATTTTTATAGTTTAACAACTATAGATAATAATGATTTGCTGATACAAGTCCTACTAATTAACCCATAGTTGGGGGAGAAAAGGTAGATTCATACCTTTCCCAAGACAATTTACACATAAGTTAAAATAACTAAGCCAGATGGAATTGAAACTCAGTTCTCCGATTAAAAATTTCAACCTGTTATCCATTTATACAATCAGTACATCCAAGCTTACATCACCTGGCATTCATAAGACATCACCTTTCTTGGGACTGACCATGCTCAACATTACTTAACTTCTGGAATCATATGGGAACCAGGATTTCAATGTGATATGGCCATAACTATTTTAAACTGCATATTTAATGTCAGAATCAGCATTATTTTGCTCTTATAAAGAGTGTTTCATTAAGATGGATCAAAGTCAGCAGTAAATAAATCAGTTTTATTGGTGAAAATTTATTTTTCTATTGGAGCCTGTTATTTAAGTCATGGCAATTATGTGTTAAAAATAATATCGCCCAAATGTCCGCCAAAAAAAGAAAAAAATCATTAGAGACTTAAACTTAATTCACATCTAAAAATGGTCCAAGTTATTGGAACAGCCTTTATGTGTATTTTGAATCAAACCTCCACTCTTGAACCACTTAGCTTGCTTTCACTTTAAAACTTTAATTTCTTCAAAATGAACATCTTTAAAAAAAAGAAAGACATTTTTATAAAGAGCAGAACGAACAACATTGGAAAAATCCCTTTTTTCTGTTGCAAAACTTAATTTTATCTTAACCTCATCTTTACTACAATATGCATCAGTATCTGTCTATATTTCTGAGATAAGGTATTATGTACATTATTTACATTATTCGGACTATTGTCCTCATCTTTGTCGCCATATTTATTACAACGTTTCAGCCATTATACGCTCCAGCCTTCTTCAAATGGTTGGAATATTAAGCATAACCCTTTATTTACGCTCACTGGCGTGACTGTTCTAGTTCCACGTGCCATGTTTAATGGATGTCAGTTATCAGTTATCTCCTGTTAATATCCCTTTGAAAGTTCTCCACTGCCTTAACCAGGTATTGAACTCACACTCTTTGGACACATGGCACAGTGGATAAAGGCATTGGTTAGATCCAGTGACGGGAACCAAAGAGTATGAGTTCAATACCCAGTTAAGGCAGTGTAGAACATTCAGAGGGTAATTAACAGGAGATAACTGATAACTGACATCCATTAAACATGGCACATGGAACTAGAACTGTCTACCCCAATGAGCGAAATAAAGGGTTAAGTTCGACATTCCAACCACCTGAAGAAGGCCAGAGCGTACAACGGCCGAAATATTGTAATAAATATGGCATCAAAGATGAGGACAATAGTCCGAATAATGTAAATAATGAATATGCATCAGATATTACCATTATTTCCTGTATTATAAGACACTACAAATGGTAAAATGCATCCAAATATTAACTTAGTATTTTTTTGAAGAAAAAAATATTTAAGGATTTAATAGCTTACTGTACTAGCAAGTCTAAGTTGCTGACACTACGGTGTAATTTTTTTTTCTGTCACAACAAATTATCACATTTTGAACTTTTTATTAAATATTTGTGGTTATTATTAATTAGATTTCCAATAGTTTATCGCAATGTTATGCATATTCATATCAGAAAAAACTTGTACTTGCTGTCTCAACACACACTGTGTTTATATCCACTTCCCAGCTGATGTTTCAGGGCTTCATTCAAGAATGCAAGCAATGTGTTGCTTTTACATTATCACTATCCCAGTCAACTATTACTGTATGAATATTTCATTGACTATCCATTTGTATTATTACAATAATTAATATTACCTAATTTAGCAAAACCTCATTCATATTCCCTGTTTGTGCCATTTCATAATGTCATTCCTTTTTTACTGATAGTATCGTCAGTACTTGAAAAAAAAAAACATATGGAGAATATACGGTATTTATTATATATGAATGATACTTGTACGCTTATATGTCTGGGGTTTATGACGGGTGGCAAACTCCTCTTTACAAGTTGATCTTTCAGTGCTAAAATGCACAGTAATTTCTGAGGGCATTTTTCAGGGGGGAAAAATATTTTTCTTATCGTACAGGAAATACAGTAATTCAAAAGACAATTATACTAATTTCAAGTTCTTTGCACAAGCCTGACATATAAGTCTAAAAGTTGGGTACACAAGATCTATCTGAAAAGTATCCATTTTTCTAGAGCATTATCAACTTTGACCCCTTTAAAGTTCTCCCTTTAAGACCTCACAAACTTATCTCAGCATCCCTTCTCTTTTTCCATCAGGTGCCTCATCTCATTCTGAACTGTCTTTTTCAAGGCTTACGGCTATATCACATTGAAACAACAAATCTACGGCCTTGGTTGGGAACCAGTCTATGAGAAGAAAAACTTGCTGCACTGTAGGTCGTGCTTCTTTAGGCAATGGCTACAAAAAGGTAACTTCGAAAACAAATCTGCCTGAGATGTCTTCTCAAAGAAAGAAACTGACCCCCATTATTTCTAGCTGCAACAGAAAATAATGAACTACTTGGGTTTAGTACAATGGCTCAAACCAAGACAAGACTGGGTTGTGACGATAGAGTTGTGGAGAATCCTTCCAGGAGTGCATGGAGGTATGGTGGACAAGGATGGGAAACTGCTTTAGACTTTATTGGGATAATTTCAAAGGGAAAGACTTGTAGTTTGGATTAAACATAAAATTTTTTGCAAGCACAATCTGACACTGTGTATTCTTGGCAACAATTAAACTATAAATGGAAAACGCTGTTTTAAAACAATCAACATTTTACTTTTCAATTTTATGCAATAAGAAAACAAAACAGAACTTAGCATTGACTTTTAAATTTTTTATCACAAATCTCTTGGTAAAAGTCAACAAAAAAAAAATACCATTGTACAGAAATGGCTCTAGATTTTCTCTTTCAGTTAGATTTTTTTTTTACATTATTTTCTTGCTTTTCAAGTGCAGCTCAAGTGGAGGAACTAAAGACGGTCTACTGTCTGTAAAGAGTAGAGCATGAGGTTTGTTTGGAGAAAGCTTCCTTTCTTTTAGTACTTCCGACAGTCAAATTAACTTGCTGTTTGCGCAAGAGTTCCGCAGTTCCATGTAAACGAGAGAAATAATGCTTGGCTAGTTGATGTTTCTGATTGATTTTGTTGATAAATACTTGATCATAGCCCTGAAAATATAAATATAATCAATGGTTTAATTAAATAAACAATGAGATTTGCTCCAGATTTAGGTTAAATAGCAAACTAGCCACTCTAAACTTGGTTGGCAAGCAGTCTACAAGAACAACTCTAAAGTCAAAATGGAGGTGAAGTCAGTAAGAAACTATTTTACTGTCTTTCTCCGGAACAATCATGGTAGTGCACCATTTACAGATATTAAAGAAAGATTGCTTGATTTGTTTTTTTATGGTCTACCAAGGACACATGGCACATTGGATAAAGGTGTTAGTTAGATCCAGTGACAGGACCCAAAGAGTATGAGTTCAATACCTAGTTAAGGCAGTGGAGAACTTTCAAAGGGAAATTAACAGGAGATAACTGATAACTGACATCCATTAAACATGGCACGTGGAACTAGAACAGTCTACCCCAATGAGCAAAATAAAGGGTTCAGTTCGACATTCCAACTACCTGAAGAAGGCCGGAGCATACAACGGCCGAAACGTTTTTCTTTCAGATATATGTTTTGGGGTATATAATGTAGCCAATTTCATTTACATTCTCTCTCTTTATTGAAAACCATAAGAAAGAATTCAAAAGAACCATATTACTTTATACTTTTTATAGGTTACTTTAATTCAATTCTGTTGAGTACGTCCATACACGCAGATGTATTTTAAAGTTATTAAACATGACTTACCTTGTGAATATCTCCAATTTTGGCATGCTTTTCTGCTTCATCAATTGTTACTAAAAGACAGTTCCATGGAGACCAAGGTATTTCTGAATTCCAACGTATAAATATCAAATCATAGAGGTCATTGTTGTTGCTGATGATACTTTCACTACCCCAGATTTTTTCCACAAGGTAGCATATGTCTGCTTCCTACAAAATGAAACATTCTGAATGAATACACAGAAAGAAAATCACCATACCCAAATTAATAAAGAATTAGGCCTTTTATTGTTCATTTCTAATTGCTATCATATTAACTTAATTTGATAGAAATTTTTATCTTTGAAAGACAAATTTCATGACAAACAATTATTTCATTGTTTTTTTTTTTTGTTTTTTTTCAGAATAATTGTTTTATCTGAAAAAATTTGGAAAAAAAACCCAAAAATCAAACTCTCTCTCTCTCTCTCTCTTTCTCCTTCTTCAGGACATATTCATATATATATATATATATATATATATATAAAAAACAAGTCTTAAAAATTTTCGATTTCGATTCCGTGAAGGTATTAAAATATTTTCATAATAAAAAATCTCAGGAAAAACAAACAAAAATACTCCTTTTTTAAATTAATGCTCGCAATTAATTATTTTCAAAATTTTCTTTCATTTAAAATGAATGAAATGTCGACGTCTGACGTTTCGGTTTAATAAACCTTTATTAAACCCGGGTCACAATATTCATTAAAAACATGCAATTCAGTTCAATTTGACAAAGACGATGGACAAAAAAACAAGTCTTATCAAAACTAAAGCAGATCATAATTTCTGATTTCAATCGAGAATAATCTGTAAAGTGTATTCCGTGAAGGTATTAAAATATTTTCATAATAAAAATCTCAGGAGGATTTATATATATATATATATATATATATATAATATATATATATATATACAGGTATAATATCCATCTCAAATGGAGTTTGGTTTACGGTGAATACTAGACCTGGTTTCTCTTACAGTAAATTATTTATAAATTTAACTTTTTTACTTTAAATGAATATTTCCTGTATTTTTAATAGAGTATTTTTTTATTAATGCTCGACAAGCATTGTTTACAGTGTTATCATAAAAATTTTATTTAGATCCTAATAGAATTCTTTTCATTTTATATATATATGTGGGAAGGTAAGGTAGATTATGAGAAAAAGGTTAATAATTATTACTTTTGTGTATGTGTGTACTATATATGTGTGTGTATTCAAAATAATATAAAATATATTTTTAGGAATATATTTTATAAAAAGCGTCCCATATATATATATATATATGTGTGTATATGTATGTATGTGTGTGTGTATGTGTATGAGTATGTACAGGTATGTATGACCATGGTTCACTAAACGGAAATGCTGATCATTTTTTGTGCCAATATTTTATATATTATCTGTTTTGGATATACATGCGTGTGTGCTATATTTTATGTGTGTCCATCTGTCTTTTTATTGTCAAATTTTAAGAATTTCTGAATGTATGAATGTGTTTATTTTAATGTATATTGTCTATATGTATATTGCTGTGTGTTGGTGTTTGAAGGTATATTTATTAATATATTAGTTCATTTATATATGTATTTGGTTGTTGTTGTATTTTTATGTATGCGTGTATATTTGGTTGTTATTGCATTCATATATATATGTTTATTTGTAGATATGTATGTATGTGTAACATATTTATTATGTTTGTGTATTATATATATAGTGTGTGTTTTGGAACCTTTTGTATGAGTTTTTTCCAAATTGTTTCTAATTGTGTGCATAAAAGTCTATGTGTATATATGTGTGTGTATTTAGGTTTATATCCATTTACATTTGCTTATATATATATATATATATATATATTTATTTGTATGTATTTCTGTATATATATATATATATATATATATATATATATATATATATATATATATATATATATATATGCATATATTTTTGGATTTCTTTATCCTGTTTTCTTTGCCAAATATATAATGCATTAAATCATTTTTTTATTGATATTTATTGTTTTAAGTTTTTTCGTTTTAATATATTCAATACTTTATATATTTGCACAATAAGTTCCTTGGACTCACATTTAACTGTGTGTGTGTATAAGTGTTAGTTTCTCCTTTTTTTCGAAAGTTGTTCATGCCCCCCACCTGGTGTGTGTGTGTGTGTGTGTGTGTGTGTATGTATCCACAGACAACTGATTGTGATTTTGTTTGTGTCACGCCTTTAAGAGGAAAAAAATATATAACATTTATCAGATGACCGGACGAATTGTAGCTTTTGTCTTGTCAGATGAATTTCAATGAAAAATAATTGAATAAACATATATATTTTTTCTTTTCTCAATAATTTTGTAGTTTTAAACTTAATAAATTAAATTTGGATTTTAAAAATTGCCAGTTTTAATTTTAATATTAAATTTTATCATAATTTATAATTATTAGTTAGTAAAAATTATTTTTAATATTACACGTATTTAAAGATTAAATAGATATAATAGCAGGATTTTGTTGTCAAAATTTTCTGTACTTCGTTTTTGATTGGTTATTCTAAAACAATGAAAATTAATCTGAAACTTTTAAAAAAAAAAAAATGGCTATTTTTGTAGTGATTTTATAACATTTTTTATATATATATATATATTTCTGCACCTAAGTTTCTTCTTATTTTTGTTCTGCTGAATGATTTTTAATGATAAACTGTGTTAGATTAATGAAATTCCATAAAAAAAAATTTTTTTGCACCTTTTTTTTGTTGATTGGACATTTTGGCTTCTCAAAAAATCCTTGACTGGCTCCTCTGACAGATATATAGTATTTGCTTTGTTATTGTGAAAATATTAGTCAAGACTCATTAATAATTCTTTTCTAACTGAAACAACTGTGACAGAATATAACAAAAATGTTGTACAAATATGATTGGCAAATTTACCGATGCAGCCTTCTTGGATATATACCAAATTTTGAATAATGTTACCTGAAATATAAAAGCAATAGTTGAACCATCGTTGTATGGTTCTTCAGTCATCCTGAGCACTTTGAGCATGTGCCTATAGCTACTGTAGTCAGTCCTGTATCGTCCTTCATTATCTTTCTTTTTGCATTGCTGACAGTTGCCCGGATTTCGAGCATTGACGTTCAGGGGGAATTGAGTAGACAGTAGATAATTGTTGCAGCTTGTACAGAAATAAATCCTCCCTGAAATCTTGGTCGGATCTGGAGGCACCTATAAAATAGAAACATTTAGGATAATATAAGAGGCAATATACACACAGCAATTTAAGTGGCCAAGATAGTCACGCTTAGGCCAGTTACTGGTAACATGTTAATCCAGTACAACCTGCCACATGAACAGGTGGTTTGCATTTAAACCAGCTACGCCACTACTAGAGTCCAAAGATAACTTGTATTAATCTTGTGATGCCTGAATAAATTTAGTATTGTAATATCTATACAAGTTTTCCTTTCCTGAAGTGTCTATACATTTTTTGGTAGACTCTTTTTTGCACATATATATATTGAATTCCAACCATGTTCCTTTTGTGGGGCTCAGAATAAACACTACTATCATACAATATGCATCACACAATTGCACCTTAAAAGACAGCGATGATAAGAAATTAATAACAAACCCCTTAAAAATAGTTAAGGGTGTGGCCAAAAGTGCTACTCACCCTCACTGATTCAGGAAAGTAGTGGGAAGGAGAAAAAGAGACAAGTTAACAACTAGGAAATATGAGTACTTTAAAAATTTGCAGGTAACAAAATACCCTGTGTGACTAATGTAGAGTTAAAAAACAAACTCTAAGATAAATAATGGTTAAAAGTACATTGTGTCCCACGATATTTTTGAATGGCTGGTAATACCATGATTATGTCTTCTTCAGTTCTAATATCTATATTCTTTTTTTCAGAAAAGGCAAATCTCATTTTTTTTACTTTGTTGAGTAATATAATTTTTTTTTTCAGTTTTATTCTTTTTATTAACCATTCCAACTAACATCCTCCTAAGTGTTATTTATCCCTTGTTGGTTTCTGGTTGCAAAAAATAACTCCTCTTTTGTGCATAATATACAGAATATAGCTTACGTTTTGAGTGAGCGGTAATTTTTTTCTCAAAATGATTCATAAGATTTTCTAATGATAAATGAATTAATTTTCAATTAAGGCCTATAAATATCCACTCCAGCTTCTTGCTTTCCTCTCAACTATAATCTTCAAAAATTGAAATGCAATGCCAACAAATCATCTATCTTTTTGAATCCCGATTTTTTTAATGCCCTTTCTCCCTAAATAACGTTTTCCCAGACTCTTCCGATCTTAGTAATCCCTTGTATTGTAGTGGCTTTATCAGCTTGCTTGGGGTGAAATGATTTAAAAATTAATAATAATGGTATGACAGAAGATGGATTACAGTTCTTACAATGCAACCAGGTTTGCCAGATCTCACTCATCTCAATCCCCTTTGAGCTGCAAAAGAGGCACTATTGACCAAGTGTATGGGCTTCTCCGTCATGCAGAGTTGTCTACCAAAATCCTATCCATGCGAATGGCCTTATCAAACTGTCTTTGATTCACAGCCATATTCAGTGGGGAGTGAGGGAATAAGGAATAGGGAGAGAGGATGATGATCATGATATTCAGATGCATACAAGAGACCACTGCCAACAAACAGTAATATTAACTATTTCCCTACAGAGAAACATTTGGCGTTCACTCGGTTGAGCAGCTAGTACTGTTTTTGGTTATGGTTCATTGGGTCTTGCTACAATGAAAATATGTTATCTAGTGGCAATTTATTTTCTTGATTTATTCAGTGGACTTATCACCCATATGATGTTATGATATGAATGTATGTCTCGCATTACTAAGTGTATGGTGTCAGAACAAAGAAGAAACAATGAAATTTAAGGCAATAAACAAATGTATTAACATTAGTAGGCATGGTGGAGTCAAGAATAGTGGCTTGGATTGAGGAATTGGAGAGCTGAGTTCAAATTTCAGTTGAATCCATTACATTCACTTACGTGCTAATACCCTTAGGAAAGGTATGAATCTTCTTCTTCTCCCCACCAGCTATGGGTAAATAGTAGGACAGACCTTGGATGGCAACTGGTCTACTGCAGAAAGAAATGGCAACCTAATGCAGGAAAAAATCTGCCTCGTCAGTCATGTATCGAAAGATACATGATCGCCTAAGTGTGTATCACGCATGGCACATAACTGACTGACTGATTAACATAAAATACAATAAATGAAAAATCAGGGTAAATGTCTCTGATATGAAAAAAGAGATAAATGGAGTTATAAAGGCATCTGGAAGAAGTGGGAAAATAAATTGTGAGGCAACAGTGTTGGCAAGCTAGTCGAGTCTGATGTCTTTGGAGATGGGATGTCAATTTTCGACGAAGTGTGTGAACTCTGGTCAAGATGCCATTCAACTGCCAAACGTCCCTTTAATAGGCTTTTATGTCCTTTTTGAGGCTCAAATTGCCTCCAATTTTTATTTTGTTTCTGTTGACAAGAGTGAATGCTATTAGGCGGAAGTTCTGGATTGTATTACTTTACTTTTTTTCTTTGAGTGTGTGAGTAAATGGAAGTTATCTGAAGATCCATGTGCAGCTGACAAATTTTTACTTGAGATTTGGGCATTCAGAGCATTCACATTCAGTGGAAATTAGTGTAACGTGAAATTAGTGTAACGTGAAATTAGTGTAAATTTAAATTAATGTAACTTGAATCAGATCTGATTTTGGAAAGAATGTAACAATGGTTTTTGCTTGTTTCTGGAACCAAAATATTTTAACAAAGGAGAAAATCTGTAAAATGTTTACCTTAATGAATTTAGATGACTCAGGATTAAAGATTGGCGTTTTGATGTACTGCAAAAAGAGTGTAGCGATTCGTTTGCGCAGTCCCTCCAGATTTTCATTTGAAACACCTCGGACAAGCAAATCAGCTTCTCGATCAATTAGCTTCAGAATTTCTTGGGTCAGTTTGCAATCATGCTCCTATGAGGCAGGAGGGGGAACAAAATCAAAAAAGAAAAAATTTAAGAGCAAGAAAAATTTCAAACAACTTAATATACCATATTTTCTTGTGTATAATATGACCCTGAGTTTCTGACACTAAATCAGGGAATAAATTAAGTAACAGCTGGGCACACGTATCTCAGTATGGCTGTTTGCAAGGGATGGCTAACTAATCCCTACCGCAGACGCCTGCTCAGGCATATTTGTATTTGTTACAACACCCACAGAGCCCACCTGTGGTTTATAGTTCAACTATGCTGAGTGACTTTCTTTACAGTTTCTGGGAGAGACTGCATTATCTGGCATGGCCAACAAGCTCAATCCCTAAGTCATTTAAACAGTATATTTGTTTTCATCTACTGACCTGAATATTTAAGAAATCTTACAAGAGAAAAATATACATCCTCCAGTAGGGCGCATATTTTTCTCTAGTAAGATTTTTTGAATATTCAGGCTGGTAGATGTAAACGAATATACTGTTTAACAAATAAACAGAACATCTACTTAAATATGAGTATCCACTAAAAATAACCTTGAAGTAATATATATATTATAATTATTTAAAAAAAAATTATAATTATTTTTTAAAAAATATGATTCCTTCGCTACATAAGATTTCTCATGTTTCAAAAACAAGAGCCAAAAACCTCAATATAATTATTAAAATTAAATTGAATTTTAATAATTATATTGAGATTTTTGGCTCTCGTTTTTGAAACATGAGAACTCTTATGTAGCGAATGAATCATATTTTTCGAAAAATAATTATAATTTAAGCTCTAATTCTGTATGGAGCATTGTTTTCTAAAATTAAAACAAAAATACTAAAGAACTCCAGATTATTTACCTAACGTGTTCTTTCCTATTTTTCTACATATCTGCCCACACACACACACACACATATATATATATATATATATATATATATATATATATATATATATGCAATATTCATTTACAAAAAAAGTGAATTATTCTTATACAATTCAAAAATATGTTTTGGCTTTAAATAACCCACAAAGGGCTGATAATCCATAAAAAACAAATCAATTCATAAAAAGCGCTAATAATAAAATAGAGAAAAAAACAGTAAAGAAATAACAATTTCCTTTCTTTAAATTAAATTTGAGCACTCACCTGCACAGTGTGTTTCAAGGTGAGAAGAATATCAAGCCGTTCATCCTGAGTTAAGTGTTTCATAATGATGCTATTATAAATATCCCTGAGTTCTTTAGCACGGATAGTATAGGGCGTATCAATGGCTGTTGGTTGATTGTCATAACTGGAAGTAATCACTTTCGGTGCAGCTGTCTGAAAATAAAATTATACAGAAAAGATTTATTCCAGCATTTGGTGCTACATAAACATACAAATCAAAGGAGGTATTTAAAATTTCAAAGAAAGACTTTTTTTTAAACTGTATATTAAGGCAACATTCCTTCGTTTATACATGTTCTATTAAGTAGAATGGACACAAAATACCTTTTGTGTCCATTCCTTTTGGCTAGTTTCCATTTGTGTTGAATGAATTAGTTGATGTCAAATGGAAATTTGAAAATTACCAAAATTATGCGAAGTACTTCCAATTATGTCATCAAAGAAAACAAATGTAAGAATCTGAAGATTTCCAAACATGCAATTATAAGATTATAATTGCATGTTTTGGAAATCTTCAGATTCTTAAAAAAATTTCTAGCATTTTTGATGAAGTCATTTTATATATATAAATTATTCTGACAAAAGAACTATACTGATTAACACTCATACATGTCTGGAGGGAACCCTTAAATAGAATTGGCAAAATGCTCAATAAATGGAATTGACAAAGTTCCCAATAAACAATAAGAAAAGGAAGTAAAAGAACAAGGCAAAATAATGCTAAACAAACAATATATATGTAAGTCAAAACTAGGCAAAGCAACAGTAATAAGGCAAAAAAGTTCACAATGTAAGAATTGTATTCACATACAAAAAGGGATACAGTCAAGTGATTGTAGTATTCTGACTTCAAGACAAGAAAGAACAAATAAAAAATAAATATGACAGATGAGATCAAGAATTAGTTCATTTTATTGGTTACAAAGAAATCCCAGCATGCACCTGTGAGATTTACATATAAATTTGGAAAGGGAGATGTTCTTAGCAGACATTCTATCAAGTAATTCCCACAACTCCAATACCAAAAAATTTCAAACCTCAGGATTACAAGGAAGAAATGAAAGCTCTGATTATTTAACCTCTTCCTAGACAATGCACATATACAAGTACAGATGTGAAGAGATGGACAATGATCATTTTTGTGCATTCCCTACCACATCCCAAATTGATCAAATAGAAAACAGTGTACCTGCTTCCCCTACCAAGGTCAATGTATAGATGATAAGAGGGGCTATGTTGATGACAGGTATTCATAGTTGAGATAAATATTATCTTGAACAGAAAATCAACATCCTCTACCAAGTGTTCCAAGAAATAGGACTCAAAATAAACCTTTCCAAAACAGAAACTATGCTATGGAATTAGAATGAAAGCAATGATGAAAGAAATAACCTGAATCCATAATAAAAATTCATGACATGGAATTAGTAAATGTGGATCAGTTATAACGAATTTAGTATACGAGAAATTGAAATTGAACATAGAATAGTCTGCAGTAGGAGTAGTCTTTCCTAACATCTTTCCCGTTTCCCTCCTCTACCACCTTCAGGAGTTAAACACACACAGACACAAAAATTGTCCACTAGAATTCAGATGTGCACAAACACACACACACACATACACTAGCACCACAAGATATACACACATGAGATCTACCTGACCAATGAAAAAGAAACAACACAGAATTCAAAGTACTGAAACATTCTTTTCTATAAGTCATTTAAAAAAAATTGTAATGAAGCTAAAATAAAAGAGAAACATGTTAAATTTATAAATTTAAATTTATAATATCAAAGGTTTAGCAAAAAGAGGAACCAAAAGTGCCAATTACAAACTGGAGATACCAAAATCAAACAAATTCAGAAATTTACATATCTGGGAAGTGTTTTAACAGAGGACAGAAAGTATGACACTGAAATAATAGAAAGATAAAGTTTATTAAGAGATACAAGAGACAGGATGTTGTGGAGAACCATGACCGCCTACATCCTGAGTGGACACATAAGAGAAGAAATATATTTTAAATTTATACATCGACTATTAAATTAAGAGAAAAGTAGGTATTAGTTGAGATTTTTCCTTAGGAACAGATTTCTCCCAAGCAAACAAAGAATTATCAAAAAAAAAGAGACAGATGCAAATAAATCATAACCTTATTAAGGAAGTTTTGGATTTTATTCTCTCTGTTTTCCATATCGGCTTCTAGTCTGTGCCTGCCAATTGCAGCCAAGTGTTCAGTCTCTTGATTCAACAACATGTATAAGGCTGCCTTGCGTTCAGCACCAGTCATTGTTGCATTGATGCAAGCAATTTCTTCTAAGCGCCATTCTGGGAAATGAGAAAAAAAAAGTAAATATTCTTAAAAAATACAACAGGATCCTTTACTTTCTTCCCACCAATTTGTTTTCTTCTCTTTTGACACTGACAGGTGCGCACACATGTGTGTGTGTATCTAATTGGTATCACTCCAAGCAAGGTAGTACAGCCATTATCTGTGTGTGTGTGTGTGTGTGTGTGTGTATATATATATATATATATATATATATATATATATGAAAAGACAATATTTATAAGGCATTTTTAAAAGCAAAAGCTAAAATAAAACAACCGGTTTCATCCCAGGACTTATCAAGTTTATTTATTCTGGGAATTTAAAAAGCATGTAAATTAATTTTTAATTAACGAATGTAAACGAATGGGGGGAAAAAAAAAAATTATGAATTTCAAGAAACTAGAGTTCAATAATATTCAGACCCAGCAAGCATTCCCTCTGTTTACAAAGGGAAGGCTCACGAGATCTGATATACAAGGACTCTAGAACCTTGAGGTGAAATGTGGATTTGGATTCGAGAATAAAACAGCATTTACCCCCAGGATTTTGAATCTGTCCTCCAGGAATAACCAACTGACTAACAGTTCTGGTTCTGCTATTGCTTAACATTTAATAAATAGTAGGAAATGTGTGGAAAATTTTAGTGGTTACCAATTTATAATTTTATCTAAGTCCCACTCCACATTTCACCTCAAGGTCCTAGAGTCCTTGTATATCAGATCTCGTGAGCCTTCCCTTTGTAAACAGAGGGAATGCTTGCTGGGTCTGAATATTATTGGACTCTAGTTTCTTGAAATTCATAATTTTTTTTTCCCCTATTTGATTACATTTGTTAATTAAAAATTAATTTACATGCTTTTTAAATTCCCAGAAAAAATAAACTTGATATGTCCTGGGACGAAACCGGTTGTTTTTATTTTAGCTTTTTTGCTTTTAAAAAATGCCTTATAAATATTGTCTTTTCCTATCTATTATTAAATTCTGTACCACGAAAACTTACTTTATATATATATATATATATATATATATATATATATATATATATATATATATATATGTATGTGTGTGTGTGTATTTAATTGGTATCACTCCAAGCAAGGCAGTACAGCCACTATCATGCAAGGGCTTACAGGGTGTGGAGGAATAAGGAACAGAAACATTAGTAATGAGGAGAAAGAGAAAAGAACAGTCAGGAGGACAGTAGATAGCGATTGACATTGCATTTAATTTTTTACAGATTAAAGTTGGTTGGAAAGCATGGAGCCAGACAGCGAGTTCCACAAGCGAGTAGTGTGAGAAAAGAAACTGTTAGCATAGAAGTTACAGCTACATCTAGTTAGCTTAACTGTAAATTGATAAGATCTCACCACCTTAAATTCAGTTTTAATTTTGGAGGTGTTAAAATTGACAAGCCATTCAGGTTGCTTTGTACATTAGCTGCCATTTGGACCTTGTCTGACTGATCAGCCTTACTATCGAAGCAGGAGTAAATGGTAGTGTCATCAGCCTAGATGCCAAGTTGAAAGCTAATGTCATTGGGAAGGTTGTTAATGAAGATTAAAAACAGCATAGGACCAAGGATGGAGCCCTGGGGGGGGACACCTGCATTCAGGACAACTTTCATTTCATGATTTGATAGGAATGACTGGATCAGTTTAAAAACATGCTCAGAGATAATGTAACTTTTCAACTTGTGGAGAAAACCTGAATATTAGACCCTGTTAAAGGCTTTTGAGATATGCAATGGTACAGCCTGGGCTTCACCATTTTTATCTAGAGCTAAATAGACTCTTTCCACAATTATTGTTAGTACATCAGCAGTTGATCTAGAGAAACGAAAACTGTATTGTTGTATGAAAAAAGACCCTGTGATGAGAGAGGATGAACCAATTCAGTATTGATTAGGACCTCTAGGAATTTCCTAAAAAGAGGCAGAAGGCTAATAGGGTGATAGAAGAGTCAGACGGTTCACCAGAGTTCTTAAAAACTAGAATAGACGATGACTTCCAGCATGCAAGAAAGCAGGTGACACCAAGGCATTTATCAGGTCCACATAAATTAAAATGGACAGTGGGCCAGACTAAACAGTTTGATAGTTAATAGCAATGTAGAGTACAATATACACAGAATCAGATACAAAAGCACCAAAAATGTAAAAAAACACAAATAAGTATAAAATTTAAAATCAAATAAATAAAAGAATAATTAACACAGGCATTTCATGATTTAAAAACTGTATCTGTCACTGCATCATTCCAATCTCTGAAGAATTAACTTTTTCCTTTTTGGGATGGTGCAGGTAGACCTTATTCTCAATGGTGGAAATTACTCATGTAAAATCCGCTTGCTGTTTCACAGCCAAAGTGTGTGTGTTTGTGTGTGTATATATATATATATATATATATATATATATATATATATATATATATATATATATAAAATATAGTTTATTTTTATAAAAAAAAAAGATAGAGCATATAAATATAAAGTAAATGTTATTAAAATCATGCTATAAAATCGTCATTTTGTTTTTTTCCTGCCATTTATATATATCTGTGTCTTATTCATTAGTGATTTTGCCGGGAAGTCGTTTGTTTAAAATAAAATAAATTGGTTTTAATTTTTGTTTCTTATTTTATTTAATCGATTATTAACTAGGGGAAAACATTGTTTATATCAAAACAGTTTTGAATTGGTTTGAGAAATTAAAGCCAAGTGTTCAATTTTTGGGTTGAAAAGTTGACATTCTAGCTATTATTTTATAATAGGAACAGGTTTTTAATTGATTATCTTTATTTGGGATTGGTTTGTTTATTTATTTAAATGAATTTAGGTCAATTTATTTTACTATCCAATTTTCGGTTTAAATTTTAATGATAAAATTTATTTATTTTTTAAAAAAAAACAAAACTGTTAAATAAAAAAACAAATTTTTCACTATTAATAAATAAAAAATAAATAAAATAAGAAAAAAAAAAAAAAACAAGCAATATAATTTGATTCAATTCATTTCTTAACATTGAAATACCCACAATGCACGACAACCCCGTATATATATATATAAATAGCATTTGACAATATGTGTATATATTTTTTTTGAAACAGACTGTCACCTTAAGTGTTGACTTTTTTCACTTTTATATTTTATATATATATATATATATATATATATATATATATATATATATATATATATATATATATATATATATATATATATATATATATGTATCCAAGGGTCAGAATATTATATTCACTTTTTAACTATGAGACTTATTTTGGTGGATCTGTCAGAAAGGTGGGCATGTAGCACAGTGGTTATAACGTCTGCTTTTCGACCATGAGATCCAGGTTCAAATCTCACCATAGTTAATTTGTCAGGAAGATGACTTCTTGATGTTATCATTCTGGAGAGGTGATCCTATGATGTGGCACCTTTGAAAAGTGCCTGAAAACTATACCATGTGTTGATCCAAGCCGTGTGAGTGAAAATGGTTAGACAGTACTGTTTGAAAGTCATTGGTGGTGAAGAAAAGCAGGTAAAATGAAAGGTTGAAGTGCTGTAGATGAAAAAAAGGCAGGCTTGCTGTCTTCTCTAGCCCCTGGCTCTTTTAAAATGCCTGAAACTTTATTTAATATTTTTTTCTTTTGCAACAAAACACAAACACACATATGTAAAAGTGGATACTGATGTCAATGCTGAGCAGTGACAGTCTATTTCATAATTGAACATAATATTCAAGCCATGACATATGGTCTATCCCTCATATTGAGCACTTACCCATAAATATAACATACCTTAAAAAGAATATTTTTATGATATATTAGGGTTAGGGAACTTATAAACTTAATGTCTCAGTAATCATTTTTTACCAGAGCTCATATTGCAATTTTGTTGTTATTACTGCTTTTTTCCAGCATTCTGTATTAAGATGAAGATAAATAATTATATCTCAAAAATATAGACAGAAACAGCTGATAAATTTATCTAATTTAACTCGATGCTTTTTAGAATTATCTTTGATCTCAGAGTTCTTAAAATCTTGTCAAATGACAACTGACTCACTTTCTAATGCATCATAGAGTGTGTCAAAGTCTTCGTTGGCCCGTGGATGCATCCGGCGTTCAAATTCTAACTTGATTCTTTTTTCTTTCTCTTGCTTTCGTTGGAGCAATCGCTGCCGTTCAAATTGTCGCCGCTTTTCTCTCTGCATTTTCAGGTTATTCACATACATTTTGGCAAGATATTGACGGAGATATTTTTGCAAGATAATCACCTATAAAAGACAGAACAGCTCTTAGAATATTATTAATAATCTTTGGCTAATATTTACATTCATCTTTGTATTAGTGGCTTTTATCACAATGTTTACACAATCTATACCAGTGTGTTGACTGTACAGTGGTGAAAATAAAAGTGAAACTGGAACTCACATTCCTTTTGGTTCAAAGCACCAGCTGTTTTAATCACAAAGCTATAAGAACATGATAACTTTGCAAGGGAGAAAATTGAATCTATAATCCCATCATTTCATTCCACTTTATTTACAAGTCCAATAATTTTTAATAAATTTATATATATATATATATATATATATATATATATATATAATTACCCTGTCAGTAATTCTGTCAATAACACTTGCATAAATTTCTAACCAAAAACATTGAATTTTTATATTGATTTTCAATGCATTTCTATAGGTAAATCATTGACAATGTATTGTTGTTATACAATAATAATTGTATTCTTTTAGTAAGGCTTATATAAATTTCTGATCATTGACAATCCCTTTCTCCTGATTCTCAATCTATTTCTATAGGTAAATCATTGACAATGTATTTTCACTATACAATAATAATCCTATTCTCTTAGTAAGGCTTATATTAACTACTAACCACTAACAATCTCTTCCTGATTTTCAATCCATTTCTATAGTTATATCATTGGTAATATATTTTCATTATACAATAAAAATCTTATTCTCTTAGTAAGGTTTATATTAATTCCTGACCACTGACAATCCCTTTCTTTCTGATTTTCAAATGCGTAATATCCAAATTGAGCACCAAATCATTTTTCAGTGAATTTTAGGTAAAAACTTACAAAATTTGACATGTGAAGTATACAACTTATCTTTTAAGTTTTAATATTACTGTGAGTTTTTTTCACTCTAAGAACTAGCATCTGAAGTTAATATTCATGTATAGAAGTAGAAAGTAATTATCTTTTTTTCAGGATGGATTTACTGATATCATAAGAAGTCCTTGAGCCTGTTGGTGAGGACAGTAGTTGCAGCTTAGCTCTCAGTGGAGAAGGATGTGTTAACCAGTTGAGTTTTTGGTGAATGAGAGAATATCATGTGTCCTAAATAAGAACATGAAAGAGTTCACCAGGATTGTATTGTGTTCCTCTTAGGACTTTTACAAGTTAGATATTTTTTTTACATTATTCGGACTATTGCCCTCATCTTTTTCACCATATTTATTACAACGTTTCGGCCGTTGTACACTCCGGCCTTCTTCAGGTGGTTAGAATGTCGAACAGAACCCTTTATTTCACTCACTGGGGTAGACTGTTCTAGTTCTACATGCCATGTCTAATGGATGTCAGTTATCAATTATCTCCTGTTAATTTCCCTTTGAAAGTTCTCCACTGCCTTAACCAGGTATTGAACTCATACTCTTTGGATCCTGTCACTGGATCTAACTAATGCCTAAGACACATGGCACAGTGGATAAAGGCATTCTGTAATTTAACCCATAGTTGGGGCTAAGAGATGAACTCATACCTTTCCCAAAAGTATAAGGGAATGAAATGAAGCTGCTTTGGATTTGAACTTGGCTCCCTGATTTCTCATTCTGAACTACTATCCATTGCACCACCCATATATTTTAATATTAAAATAAAGATCAAACTATTTTATAAGACAAAAACAGATTTAATGATGACAATCCTAAATAGAAGATGGCACATTTTATTACCTTTTCCAAAATAAGTTCCTCCTTTTCCTTTGAAGTAAAGTATTTCCCTGGGACTACTAATTTGTCTGTGGACACAGACACATAGCAACCAATTTTGGTCATTTGTGTTGAAGTATCTTGTGCAGTCTGTATCACTTTGTTACGAAGCTCATATGTCTGGGTTGATCTGGAGAATCTAACATTTTCTGGCCAGAATCGAGGCTTTTTCACTGTCTGGACTGAAGCATTATGAAACTCTTTCCCATTGACCTTATGTCGAAATCCACCAAGAAATGGTTTCTTTATGTTGGAATTGTCAACTTCAACTAAAACTGTTCGTATTTCACCATTTTCTGCAAAAATACAACAGAAGAGAGGAAGAAATTTTTTTTACAAAGAATTTTGACTATTTTTATCAAAAGCAGAAAAATGTAACTCATTATTAGTAAAGAATCTTATTTAATTCTATCTTGCTTGAGTTAAAAAAATATATTTCATGTTTTAATAATTATATATACAAAAGTTGGACAATATCTTCTGTTTTCTTGAATCCTGTTCTTTTATTGTCCTTTCTCCTAACCAAAGTCTTTTCGTTCTCTTTCACTTTCAGTAACCCCTGGTGTCTTAGTGGCATTATCACCTTGCTTGGGGTCAAATGATTTTTTTTAAAAATACTTGCATTTTTATTACTTTTTACTTACAAATTTGTGTTACTTAGCATTTATAATCTTAATATTATCTTTTGTATTGTTATTTGATAACTTTAACATTTTATCAGCAAAGAATCACTGATTTACAAAGAAATTGAAGCAAGATTAAAAATAGTTATTATAACCTAATTTTGTGGTATTAATTTCAAATATAAAATCAGTTTTCACTCATCACCTTCAGCTTTTGAGATATACGTATATACATGTATGTAAATGTATACATGTACATACATTCAAGACTGCCAGATGTGTCCTATTTAGGACATTGAGCTCTTTTATAAAATTTGAAATTTTAGGATTTGTATTCTTTTTCAAACAACTTATATAATGGCTGACTTCAGCAGCTTAAACTTGGCCATGCAGCTAAAGTTTAATTGTGGTAAAATTCTCTTCAAATTTGGATGCCTGGTATACATGGATGTAATTATATATATGATCAATGTTTTTGTTTTTCAAATTTTTGTGAGCTAATA
This sequence comes from Acanthosepion pharaonis, assembly GCA_903632075.3. Taxonomy (NCBI): domain Eukaryota; kingdom Metazoa; phylum Mollusca; class Cephalopoda; order Sepiida; family Sepiidae; genus Acanthosepion; species Acanthosepion pharaonis. Next base: position 536,629 of record CAHIKZ030000193.1, on the reverse strand, counting down.
CATAATTCTACAATGGTTTCAGGCACTTCAAAACACCGAGGATGCATCTACAAAGCAAATTCATTCTGTTACATGTGGGGAGGATTTCACAACAGTTGCACGGTGCCAAACAATTTCTTCCCTCCTGAGAACAGCTTACTTTCATTATTCTGACTGTAAAATTGGAGATCAGGACAAATCCTGGGTCCCACACATCTGTTGTAAATCCTGTTACAACGGACTAAATGAATGGTTTCATGGCAAGAAAGCAACCTTCAACTCTTCTGTCCCAATGGTCTGGAGAGAGCCACAAAGCCATGCAGATGATTGTTATTTTTGTCTAACAAATATAATTGTTTTCAATGCTTCTAAAAAAAATCAAATATGAAACCAAGAAGGTGTAGTGAGGCACTCTCGAGAAGTTGACCATGAACCATGTTGATAGGAGGTAGGGACGTTTCTCTATGATGAGTAAATGACAGCAGTTTTGTTTTGGATAGATTGGAATTCACAAGTCATTTTGCCCCACCAATGACCAGGTTAACTTTCATGACCAATGACCAGGTTATTTGGCACCATTTACCATTGAGGCATGAGTAAATGGTAGTGTTGTCTGCATAGATGCCGATTTGAGAACTGATGATGTCAGGAAGATCATTGATGAAGATCAGAAACAGTGTAGGACCCAAGATAGTACCTTGAGGAATACCAGTGTTCATATGAAAAGAACTAGAAGAGAACCTGTTCGGAACAACCTTCATTTCACTGTTAGATAGGAATAATTGGATTAAATCAAATAATATTGTAATACCGTATCTCTGAAACTTACATAGAAGGCCAGCATTTCAAACTCTGTCAAACACCTTTGATATATCTAGAGCAACACCTCAAGTTTCACCATTATTATCAAGAGCTTGGTATATATATTCAGTTATGGCCATAAGCACATAAGCGGTAGACTGAGCAAAGTGGAAACCATATTGTTCGTCAGAGAGCAGATCAAGGGAGGTAAGATGCTTAACTACTTTGGCATTAATTAAAGCCTCAAAGACTTTGCTGAAGAGTGGTAGGAGACTGATGGAACAGTAGTTAGATGTATCAGAAGGGTCTCCAGAGTTCTTAAAGATTTGGAGGACTTCCAACAGGCTGGAAAGCAAGAATTGTTGAGGCAATAGTTGTAGAGTTTGGAGAGAACTGGAACCAGCTCAGGATCACATTTCTTTAGGACTACAGCCGGTATCCTATCACCACCACTTGTTTTATAAGAGTCTAATTTAGAGATGATGTCTAATATCATCAACAGGGTTATGCGCATCTCACTCAGTTCTAGGGGGAAAATCAGGTATGGGTACCCCAGATGAGTTGTGTATTGAGTTGGGTTATTTTTTAGAAGAGTAAAAATATTCAGTCTAGTACTCATTAAATTTAGAACATTATTTATAGGATGACCTGATAATTATTTTAATTTCAAACAAGACTGACCTTCACGAACATTAACGCTAAGAATATCTAGTAGTAATTCAAGTCCACTTAATTTTTTGTAAAGTTTTATAGGATTATTTTCAGGATCTGTAGATTGTAATTCTAATTGGATGGTGCCATAGGCTGCAACTCCAAGAAGGCTTAACGTCATAAAGTCATCCAATATGACTCCTGAAAAGAGAAAAAGAAATAACAGAAAAATAATTAAACATATAAGTCCTTTTATTTTGTATCTATATTCGATTAAAAAAAAAAATAACGTAACTGAAACTTGACTTTTACACTACACAATATGAAGAAATGTGGTATTCCTTTATTCCTTTTTCCTTTATCAAGGAAAACCCCATCAATACTGGAAAGAGCAATAAAAGCTACTGAATTTGAGAAACCTACTTTTGTTTGCATTGTCTTTGAGCAAATGACAGATGTAGGTCTTAGCAAGGATCTTGTTATGATCCAGAATGATGATGATATTTCATCATTCTAAAAACAACCTTTCCACTAGTGATGATTGGTGATAAGGATATTTCATCATCATGGAAATAAAGATAAAAATTTCATCATTAAAAACAACCTGCCCACCAGTGATGATTGATGATGATCTATTTTCGTCATTCTAAAATCTGAAACTTCATCATTATAAAAACAACCTTTCCACCACAAGCAAAGTCAATAGTGTCAGCAGAGTAGAGTTAACAGAAGTAAAAAGAACAACACAGACATATCTCCTTTGCTCTGTAAAAATCCACAGTTAACAGTCTCAAATGCTACTCTTAACAACAAAATTCTTGGAACAAGCAAAAACAAGTAAGCACAAACTTTTAAAGAAACAAAAGAGATAATACCACTGAGAACATTTTTAACACACACAATACCAATATTGTAATTGACATCACAAAAAGAAAAATATACATACTTGTCATTAATGTCAACACATGTCTCAAAGTCACATTGTTTATGTTATTGTTGTACTCATTGTATTCATTTCATTTTCAGTATAAAAAAGAGAAAAGGAATCCTCTATCAACTACTACAAATACATATAACAACAGGTTAACTTATATTAAGAAGCTCAACAATCAACCCTGTTACAGACCATCCTTCTTTGATCCTCATGAATTGGTCCTAGAGAATCACAAAAGACTGTATCAAATAATAAAACCACATCACTTGGGGACTTTCAGCAGCTACAACAACTAAAATGGATAGCACATATAACATCAAAGAGACAATGATGACATAATCAAGATGTTGACTTTCCACTCTTCATCAAACAAAAGGTTAAGAAGGAAAACCCCATCAATACTGGAAAGAGCAATAAAAGCTACTGAATTTGAGAAACCTATTTTCCTGAGAAATTGTTTCAGAGAAAGATTTTATAAATTTCAACCGAAAGTAGCACTGGCTGCTTGGTCAATGAATGTTGCATGTTTCCTTATAAGGAAACAACTAATACTACCATTACCATTGCTAATGATTTTATAAATGATTAAAAATGAATGAAGCCTGTACATCTTAGTAAAAGGTCTGGAAAGAGCAATAAAAGCTACTGAATAAGTAAAAAAAAAAAAAGACATTAACAACAAATATAATGACAATATAAAACAGTTAAACTAGTTTATCAGTCTGCTTTCATCAGAACAAAAATCGAGGATAAAAAATATGCACAGCAACTAAAAAAATATAAAACCCCAGGAATTTATTTAGAAATATTATGGCTGTGCCAGTTAATGTCATTGAGCTTTTTTTTCTTTCTAGTGGGCCTCTGTAGCATCCTCCCTTAGGAGCAAATATTCTATTTAAATTATATATAGATGCGTGTGTGTGTTGTATGTGTGTGTGTGCTGACTGACTGCTCGTATCGAGGTATGCCTGTCTACTTGGGTGGCTAGCCAATCCCTGCTACAGAAGCCTGTTCAGGCACATTTGTCTTTGTTCAACATCCACAGAGACTACCTGTGGTTTATACTGCAAGTATGCTGAGCAAACCTTAGTTACAATTTCTAGGAGAGAGCAATCAATAGTCTGGCCAAAGTACACTTAAAACTTTGGCCATGATGACTCGGGTGACTTCATACCAGCACAACCATTGACGGCTCCCATATAGTTTTATTTATACAATTTCATTCAATCCATTGTATGTTTTTCAGTTATTTTCCATAGGTTGATAACATCAAGAAGTCACCTTCCTGATTAATCGACCATGATGATATTCAAACTCAAGTCTTATAGCTGGCCACACGCCCATATATACCAGGTGTAACAGCAATATTGTCCAAATCATATCACAGCATAATTATCTATCCCACAAAATGTTTATTATCTAAAAAAGCACTAAACTAATTGAGTTTCTTTTTCCCAGATTTTCAGATAAGATATTTAATCATTTTGACACCATTTTTCATAAGAATCACTGAAAGACCCTTTAAGTTATTCAGCTAGAAAGAGAGCAGGTTAAAATTGTTTTGTGTCAGCCCCACCGTCTTCCCAACTGAGCAAAGGTTAGAGAAAAATATCATTCAGGCCATCAGTAATGGTACCAACATTCATCCACTGGCTTCCATCTTCAAAGTCCATTCAAGAACCATCAAGAGAACAGTGAATAAGTTTAAAAAAAGAGGGAACAGTAGAGAGGAAAACTGGATCAGGAGGTCACAACAGGAAAAGGGATCATTATTTCAATTTAGAGCTAAAGTGATCAATTAGAAAAGATCCAACTCAATTCATAAGACGTTTGGCACACAAGAATTGTACATGAAACCTGTGAGATAACTTGTTACCCCAGGATAGAAAGAGGGTTAGAGAGGATGAAGATCATCTTGAATAAGTTGGAAAATGATCCAGGAATAATATATATATATATATATTTGAGCTTTATTTCAATACTTCATGATCGTCTGATCCTTAGCTATGATTAATTAATGATTTTCATTTATGATCGATTTCATTACAATACTTTTGTTAATCTTAGAGAGTAATAGTACATTCTTATTGCACAAAGTAGAGTCCAATAGTGTTATAAAACTCTTGGAGAATTCCAGTAAGATATCTTTAATCATTTCTAAGATACAATGCTTAATCTAACAATTGGACAATTTTGCTGTTACACCCGGTATATATCTATATATATATATATATATAATGTGATTCATATTTGCCTCTCCATATTTCATAATAAGGAGGAAAGAGGAAGTTGTAATGAACTGTTCTCAGTGTGAACTAGATACTATTTGTTTACTTATTTAATGTGGCCTTATTTAATATAGGTTCCAAAGTATATTGGTTTCAACACTTTCAATATTTCATTTAACTGAGATATTCTGTAAAGTGCGCACATTTTCTGCTTTTTTTAATTAATGTACATTTTAACAGAATATCAACAATAAAAAAATTGTTCAATTATTTTATTTAGAGCAATAAAAGCAGACATATTAAAAGGCATTTTATAACAAAAAAGAAACAATTCTTAAAAAAGTGTGGTAACAAAAATATATATTACTGTAAATTGGTAATACCGAAATATAACAACAATTAAAAACAGTTGAACTGGTTATTCGGTCCTCTCTCCTTGGAACAAAATAAAAGTGACTAAAAAATATTACTTGAATTAAATCCCTAAGAACTCAGTAACATAAAAAAAGAGGATTTTTTTCTGTAGAGTGGACACTTAATGAGGGGCAGGCAACTCTTTAACTTATATTACAAAATAATTTTAGCATTTATAACTGGAATTAAATATCCTGAAACAGGATGGCAAAAATATGGGTAATTCCAACCCCATTCTTTTACTGATCATTTAAGAAAAACACTAATGTCATCAAAGATAAAAAATATTTATACATTTATCTTACTTTGATGAAGCATTACAATTTCTTCTGGATCCATTTTTAACTTTCCTGCCAAAAATTCCAGTAGTTTTCCTACTGTCTGGCCCAACACACTGGGCACAGTAATTACTTGTTCTGTGGGCAACAGTTTAACTTTCACTAGAGAAGAAAAAATATAAAAAGAGCATTGTAAGAATCATTAAAACATTCACAGAAAATTAATCTTGAAGAAAATTTAATAAGTTATAATTTTAGTTGATATCATGATGTCAATCATAGAAGACATATATGAATAGAAAAAGGAGTACATCTTTGGAATGAAGGCAAAATAAAAGGAGCCAATTTTGAGAGAATTAGAAGTCCTACCAGGATTCATTATTGGTGGCCACAATCTTAACAACAAAAGTGTTGATCACAGACATAGAAAGAAAACTACAAGCACTTCTACAGAAAGTAGTGAAGAAAACTGAGAAAAAAAGGACTAATCATTAATTTCAAGACAGAATGTATGGTTGTTAGCAAAAGGGACAGCCCAATATGCAAATTACAAAATGGAGATGCCAAAATCAAACAAGTACAACAATTTGAATATCTGGAAAATGCTTTAACAGAGGACAAAAAATGCAATACTGAAATCCGAAGACACATTGACATTGTAAAAGATGACTTCCAAAAGCTAAGCAAAGTATTAAGAAAAGGGAAAATGTCATTAGAAAGAAAGAAAAGAGTACTGAACTATGTAGTATCGGTTCTCCTATATGGCAGTAAATGCTGCACAGATGAAGAAGAGACTTGAAGCAACAGAAATGTGATCCTACAGAAGGATGCTGAGAATGCCATGGATAGAACATGTGAGAAACAACAAAGTTTTAGAGAAAATGGAAACAAAAAGGATAGTTATACTTAACATCAGGAAGAAATAGTTGAAATTCCTAGGGCACATAATAAGGAAAGAAGGTTTGGAAAATTTGATACTCATAGGACAGATTGAAGGCAAGAGTGACAGTGTAAAAGAGGGTGATTCTGAGAGAATTAGAAGTCCCACCAAGATCCATTATTGGTGGTCACAATCATAAAAACATATGCAGATGACACAGTGTTGATAGCAGACACAGAAAGGAAACTACAAGAACTCTTAGAGAATGCAGTGAAGAAAAGCAAGAAAAAAGGGTTAAACATCAAATGGAAGAATATAGAATGCATGGATGTTACCAAAAGGAACAGCCCAACATGCAAATTACTAATTAGAGATACCAAAATGAAACGAGTTCAAAATTTTAAATATCTAGATAGTGTTTTAACAGAGGACAGAAAATGTGACACTGAAATCCAAAGACACATTGGGATAGAGAAAGATGCCTTCCAAAAGTTAAATAAAGTATTAAGAAAAAGGAAAATTTCAAACAAAGAAAACAGTATTGAACTGAGCCGCATGCAGCTCTTTGACCTTTAATATTGCGGCTCGTGGATATATGCCTGCTGAGATCCTTTTTTTCATCACAGTTAATATAAAAGGTAAATAACAAAAATTTCAAGCATTATAATTATTTACTGTGCATAAATTGAGACCCCAGTGGATTAAAACATAGGTTTAATGTTCATGGTTAGTAAAAAATATTTAAGAATTTAAATCCTAATTTTATGTGTTGCAGCTCTCATACATCTGGACTTTGTTGTATGTGACTCTTGCATTAAATAAGTTTGGCCATTTCTGTATTATAATATTAATAAATGACATATATATAGCAGGAAACAAGGTTTATATAGTCATTGTAGTCTTTATATAGCAGGAATTAGCATTTATATAGCTGTCATCGTCCTGTGGTAGGTACAAAATAATAATAACTCCTTTTACCCATCCCTTTAAATTCAGGTGAACTGAGAAAAAAGATAGAAGAAAATTTGCGAGCCTATGTGAAATTTCTTTGGACCAATGCAAACTTTGATTTTGCAGACATTGGCCAGTGACCTGAGAAAAAGAGCAAAACAAATTTGTGAGCCTATGTGAAATTTCCTTTGGACCAATGCAAACTTTGATTTTGCAGACATTGGCCAGTGAGCTGAGAAAAAAAGCAAAACAAATTTGCAAGCCTATGTGAAATTTTCTTTGGACCATGGAAAACCTTGTTTTCACAGGATTTAACCGTTATGATTAGAAAAAAAAATAAAATAATGAGCCTACTTTTGATTTGTCCTGGGTATAACGATAAACTACATCAGCATCCTGGGTAAAACAATAGACTATGTCCAACAGCAAGGCCTCTGATCAGGAGGTTTTGAGGAGCATGGAACCACCTCTTAATTGCTGGCGTTCCCAGGTCCACTCTGACCCGGAGTGGTAGCACCTGTTAGGGTCCCAGCTATAGGCAAATAGTTAACATCTGAACTTGTGTAAAAATAGGCTTTAATACCAGAAATACTTTGTAATAAAAAAAATTATTACCAGCAATAATTTTTGAAGGAAAAATTATTATCAGCAATAAATTAAAAAAATAAATACCAGCAATACAAACAGTTATACATTCTTTGAAAAAAATATGACCAGCTATAGATTTCTTCAAGGAAAAATATTCCCAGAAATATTCATTACAATACTTTTGTTAATCTTAGAGAGTAATAGTACATTCTTATTGTTCAAAGTAGAGTCCAATAGTGTTATAAAACTCTTATATATAAGAGGTATATTGCAAATATAGAAATGGTACGTTAATGGCTTTCAGTTATAAAAATTTTAAATAACCCATTGAGGTTGATATGCCGTAAAACAAAATAAACCAAATCAAACCAAACCTACTTTTGATATAAAATAAGGAAGAAAATTTAAATTAACAAGAGAAGAGTGTCTGAAATTATGTGAAAAGTTTAAATTGTGTTCACACAGCTAGCCTTCAGATTTTCGCCAGTTTAAAATTTTTCACCAATTATATTATTGCCCTTAACCACGCAGCACTTCAAAAAACTTCATTTCAACAATCTGAGAAAACTAAGTATTTTAAACCATTTCTCTTGGTCTACTTTTGAACATATGCAAACCATATATCCCTTGTGTGAAAAACAAACTTTCTTAACTTCATTTTAAACATCTTTTAATATTATTTTGTGTCAGATCATTTAATCTGTTGTATGAACATTTCCTTTTCATGACAATTCGTTGAAACTGTATACTTCAAAAAATTTCTGATTTATTTTCCTGAAACGAGCTACTGACACAACTTCAAGCATTTAAATTCATAAATAAATTCCTCTTTGTGCTTTGTTAAAATTACCTGTCTGTCTCCTTATTATTATAATCCTCCTTCGTTAATCTTCTTGGTATGGGTAAATCAATTGTTCATTTTAATCCCAAAGTACCATACTCCTATAGTCCTTATATAGCATAAAATAATCTTTAGAATAAAGCTCTATAAAAAAAATGAAATACTTCTCATACATACTAATGAATACTGAATTTGGTGCATTACAAACCTGTGACACTTGCATTTGGATCAGGTATATCCGACATAGACAAATCTTCTGTTGCTACATTTTCCTTGCTTTCACTCGTCATGTCTTCTTTGCTTTTCTTTGGCATATCTATAATTACAGATTGAAATATTGATTTACCTCTGGAGCAAACATAATTTTGTTTATATTCAAATAAAAGAAAATGTGTACCTACCATAGTGTAATAATCAGCAACCTTCTCTGTTGGACTGGTTCTACCAGAATAGCACGTTCAGTTTTAACTGGGTACTTCATGGTTTTGCGATAGACTAAACTAAGCTTAAAAAATGAGAGTGCATAGGGGGGTCAAAAACTAATATTTATTTGGGGGCCTATTTAAATTAATTGGTCCCCTAAAAAATTCTGGTTAAACCTTTTACCATTTCTAAATAAATCAACAGAACATGTACATGGATAAATAGAAAAACATTAACAATTATTTTTTAATATAAGATTTAAACAAAACAACTGAGATACAAAAAAAAAAGAATTAAGTTGGAGCAATTTAAAGTTGATTAATAAAAAAAAGTTTTGTGTGAAATGAATGTTTCATTTAGATGAGTTCAGATAAAAGTCAGTATGTAAATGCATGAAAAGAGGGGATTTACACACATACATACATACAGAGTGAGAGAGGGAGATACATTTACATACACTAGACTTGGCTGTGTGCTTTTGTCGGTAGAAACGGGATAGACGATTGAAGACAGTTTCTTTGAAATTGCTGGTAGCTGAAAACAAAATCCTTATGAAAGCAAGTGTCTCTCGAATTTTTCATTGCCAACCCTGTTTTAATTGGTAGATTATTTTTCTTCTCTGTCATGTGGTATGATTCTATACTACGTCCGCAAAAAAAAAAAAAGAATTCAATGAAACTGATTTTGTAATTTTCAAAATGTGAGGAACGAACGTTGTTTCTAGTTCTTGTGTCGGTATTTGTATGTGTGTGTAGCCCACAGTGACTACTATCGCGTGATGGTTAACAAGTTTGAGTAATAATGTAGTAGCTATTTTGGTGGACAAATTGAATATTAAAATGAAGTTTTTATGCTACAATATTAACAAAATTTATTTTAACAAACATCGAGTTTAAAAATGGGAAACGTTCAATAGTGAGCCATTTTTCGAGTTTAGTGATATCCGGTATGCAAGTTAAGTGTATTTTTCGGTGCACCCCACGTCATTAAGGAATGTGACACAAGGTCGAAATCTAATGTGGATTGACCGTCAATACTGTGGAAAAATTGTTCAAGCTCCCTCGGCACGTCCCATCTGTGGGGACATCTGAGGCGCCAGATAATTGATCCATCCCTCTTCCGAAGGGGATATACTGCCCGAGATGATACCACCCTGGGGCTTAAGCTAATATTATTTTCAACTGGCAGAAACCAGGTAAGTATGAATGTTAAGTACGTTAATGGCTTCGTCTAGCCTGAAATGGGAACGTGGCCGAGTGTTTAGCGATGGATAATATATACGAATGCCATCTGCGGTCTGGGTAAAACTTGAGTCCCAATAGACGTTCAAAGTAGGGAACCTCATTGAAAGGGTCTGCTTCGCGATGATGAAACGTTGCTCGCTTGGTTTTGGGGGTGTTGAATGTTACGAGCCGGTTTTTTTTTACCCCATTGATCTGCTTGAGCTAGGATTTATTATCGGTACGTGAACTAGAAATTGGAGATGTCAACATCGAGCAAATATAGAAATTTAAATATCCGACAATGCCAAAATCCGAATGAGCATTTGGATAGTGAAAGATGCCTTACAGAAGCTAAAGAAAGTACAAAGAAACAGGAAAATTTCATTAGGAACAAAGAAAAAGAGTGCTGAACTGCTGTGGCAGTCAATGCTGGACGATCTAACTACGGATGAAGAGAAACCTGGAGGAAGCAGAAATATGGTTCTACAGAAGGATGCTGAGAATTCTGTGGACGGAGCGAGTAAGCAACGAAGAAGCCTTAAAGAAGATGGCAACAGAAAGAAAACTTATATTCAGAATCAGGAAAAGATCCCTGAAATTCCTTGGACGCATAATGAGGAAAACTTCACGAGGCATATCGAGGGGAAGAAAGAGCGAGGAGGGCAGCGAGTCACCTACCTGATGAAATTGTGTGAATGGAAGGTGGAACGGAAAACCGGAGGCTTGACAAAGGGGAAAAAAAAACGTTAAGAGCCACCCGGACAGGAAGCTATGTATAGCGAAGAAAACGGCGACTTACCTCGTCAAACCAAGCGACAGTGCGTCGCGTGTATTCTACGATGGAAAATGTGGCGAAAAAGAAAATTACTTACCAAACAAAAGGGCACGTATTCTGCATGACATGCTGAAGATGGAATATTTGAATTAAAAAAAAACAAGTCCGTCGCAGGAGTCGCTATAAAAGTATGTTCATATGCAAATTACCGAACATCCTCTCCCAGTTGTCGACAAATGGAAAAAAATGTTCAGCCGATAAAAGCAGTTGGTGTTCTCGAATCAGGGATGAAATTCGGGTATTTTGGCTATTTTGTTGGAGAATGAGTTATTTTTCTGACTGGTTGCGTGCATTGTGATTTGTGAGATAGTAGCTGCGAATAGAGTTTTCAGCATTTCTTTCTGCCCTCGATGTTCGAGTCTGAACTTAGTGATTTATTCTCTGTGACGTGGATATAGTCTGCGACAAACATTTCCTTTGTAATCCCAGATCGCTATGAAGAGTCATGATCAGGTACGTCCTGAAGGAACACAGCACACAGAAGAAGAAGATTTCAGGGAGGCCCTTGTTGGCATTTGTTGCATGTGATTGAGCACCTTCCGACGTGTGATCGTGTATTGTAGGTTACAAGGCTTAATGCTTTCTCTAGGATAGTTGTTCTTAACCTTTTTTGAGTCACGGACCTCTTGAGTCACGGACCCCTATAAACACTAGCTCTTCATAGACAGATACTCACAATCTGATTAGTTTCTCACAGTACCTGTACGTGCATATCTACATACGCAACCTCGTGCACACTGTACACACATCACTTTTCAGCTAGTCACGTTTAAAAGAAATTGTGATCAATTAATCCTCACCAGTAGATGTGAAGATATTCAAGCCTCGACAAACCGTGCAAAATGAGAATTATCACTTGTTCTTTTGGAGTGACAAAATATGGCGGTCGTGCAGACAAATGATGACACACGTTTAAATAGTAAACATGGACCCAACAGCAAGTCAAGTGACGCCTAGCAGTCGGCACTGTAAAGTCGTGACTGGGTGCGTTTTCTTTCAAGCAGTGGTAGGATGCGTTTTCTTTTATTTCTGTTAATATAAAACCGTTGATTGGGACAAGGGCGGTATAACGATGATAAATGTTAATGGGCCCCGTGAACCTGCTAGGGCCTCATGGACCCCAGGTTAAAAAGCCCTGCTCTAAGGCTTCCTTCTTCGTAACATGATCCCTCCAGGAGATGGACAGCATGGTCCTCAAGTAACGTCTACGGAAAACGCCTACAAGCCTGCAGATTATAAGCGAACGTTTCGTATTGTTTTGCTTTGGCCCTGCTGGAGACATTTACATTATGTGATTATCGTATTTTGTAGCAGGGGTTCTAAATGTCAGGCAAAATGTGAGACTATCCAAAAATGGTCAGTGTGAGAATTTTCAAATTTTTCTTTGTAGTTCAAATATTATTCACAAGAATATCACAAAATTGTGATAAAATGGACGTCTTGTATCTAGTTATTTTTTTATAAAAACAATTCTTTAATTCTCCAAACATTCATTAAAATAGCTGTGCTCATTATTTTTGAGAATGAAAGTAAATTCATATAACGAAAAGATTTATTGAACTTAATCTCTTTTTACACAGGCAAATGTGTAATATTTATCGTCTTACTAGTCTTTTACCTCCTTTTGGCAAGGTACTAGAGGTTCTAATCAACTCCTAATTGGTTAATCATCTTACTTTACACGGCATTCTTTTAGATAAACAATATGGTTTTTGATTTTCTAGGTCATTTGCTGATATGTTAACGGCTGTTACTAGTTATTTGTCTATCAAGCTTTAGATAAAAATGGCGAAGCTGGGGATGTTCTTATTTAGCAAAATAAATGGTAGAAAATGGTAACCAGGAACTACCCTGCTCCTAGATAATTCGGTTCACAACCCATCCATTCTAACAATTGGCACAAGCACCATAAGAACTCATCCACACTTTAGATAAGGATGGCAAGGCTCGGGGTGTGGCTTTAGATATCTCGAAAGCATTTGACGTGGTTTGGCATTTAATTTAATCCATTAGCTCTTAACAATACGGGTAATTAAAACCGTATTGAACGACCACTCTTGTAGATCCTTTCACATTAAAGCAGGGTCCCCCAGGGCTCTATCCTTAGACCTACGTTGTTTCTTATCTTTATCAACGACTTTTCCGATGTTATCAATTCCCAGCTAAGTATTTATGCTGATGACACAGCTCTTTACTCCTGTCAATCAGTAAATCAGCAGCTGCTCTTGAAAATGACCTCCAGCCAGTTCTTAATTGAGGCAAGGAATGGCTTGTAAAATCTAACGTCCCCAAAACGAAACAACTATTTTTTTAATCAGCTCAGATAACCCTTTTTGCCTTCCATCAGCGTGGCTGATGCTAACCTCTAGAAAATCAACTCATTTCGCCCTCTTGGTTTCAAAGTTTTCCACTGACATGGCGTAGAGTGTTATATTGAATCAATTGCTAGATCTACTGCTAGGAAGGTTGGTTCATTCTGTCGTGCCAGACAATATTTCTCGCTAGAATCCATCTTTCACACTTATAAATCTACCATTCATCCGTGCATTGGATATGGCTGCCATGTCTGGTGTAGAACTCTTACTGTATATCTCGGGATTCAGAACAAAACCCAAAGAAGCGTCTGCAATTTAATCGGTCGTAACCTGACTTCAGTCACTTTCCCACCACCGTAACATGGCCCCCTCTGTCTTTTCTATAAATATTTCCGTGACAATTGTTCTAATGGGGTCTAATACGGTTTTAATTACCCGAATTGTTAAGAGCGAATGGATTAAATTAAATGGCACACCACGTCAAATGCTTTCGAGATATCTAAAGCCACATCCCTAACCTCGCCATCCTTATCTAAAGCGTGGATGAGTTCTTATGGTGCTTATGCCAAAGAGGTTTGGTACCCCGATCACATGAATTTCAGCATTACTAAATTGGCAACTATGTCTAATTGTTTAACCCTTGAATTAGCTAGATGGAACCTGTAGAACTCTCTTCCAGTTTCTTGCCTCCCTGCAACATACGTTAATCGAAAATTTAAATGCAACGTCAACTGACGTCTACTGACTTTTTGAATCCTGTTCGTTTATTGTCCTTTCTCCTCATTGAAGTCTTCTCGTTCTCTTTCATTCTCTTAGTGGAGTTATCGCCTTGCTTGGGGTGAAATTATTTTTTTTTTAATTTGCATTGTCACTATTTCTACTTACTTGCAGATTCGTCTTACTTCAGCATTTATAGCTTCGGCTTTATATGTTATATTGCTATTTGGCAATTTTAATCTTCTACGAAAAAAGAATAATCTGCAATGTTATCGGTCTCAACCTTTCATCTCGGCTTCAGTCACTTTCCTGCCGCTTTAACGTAGCTTGCCTGTGCCTTTTCTAGAAATATTTTCATGGCAATTGTTCTTTGGTATCCCAACCTCATGAACTTAAGCATAACGCTAGTTTTGCAACTAGGCTCCATCAGTTTACTCTTGAAATGGCTTGATATAACCGTAAATTTTATTCTCTTTTCTCGTATTTCTCGTTTGTGGAGCTCCCTTCCGACTTTTCTCGTTCTCTTGTAAACTACGACCTTCAAAAATTTAAATGCAATGTTAATCGCCATCTCCTGTCTTTTTTAAAACCTATTCTTTTATCTTTCTCTTCAATAACGTTTTCTTAGTTTTTTAACCCATGACATCTTAATGACATTATCAAATTGCTTGGGGTCAAACTATTAAAAGAATATATATGGAAAAATTCTTTCCTATTACAGGTAATAAAAAAAGCTAATATTTCGATACAAAACGTAATAATATTGGATGATGAAAGATCACAAAAGTATTCCTGTTCAGACGCAAACTATAAGGTTCCCGTTTAAACAGTAAAATTATAACATAAATTTTAGCGAACTAAGACTTCCGTAGATTTATTTATTAATTTGATAATTTGAGAAATTCACTAGCAAGCGCAGTAATTTTTTTTTTTATCGAAACGTGCAAATATTGATATTAAAAGTTAAAGGGGACCATAACGAAAGATATTACAAACCTTTTTATTGCTCTAAGCAGCCCTTTTGCGACAATTGCCAGTTATAAATATGGAGTGTGAGTAATGACGTAATTTGCGACAGTTGTTGATAATAAATAATGACTAAGCCTGAGTGATGACGTAATTTGTCAAAAATTGCAATCGATTTATAATCTCTAACAAGTTTTACAGCGTTATTTACGAAAATAGATAATAAATAGATAGATAAATAGACTATTTGCCTCCTTTTAAACACGATACAACGTAAGGTCTAATATCAGTCTCCACACGTGTACTTGTGGATGAGGATAAAAGCTGCCAAGCCTTGTCGCATAACTCTACTCCGTTAATGCAATGTAGTACTGTTACTTGAATGCCAAAAATGAGGCATACTCATTTTCTGGCGACACATGACTGATTCAATCGAAAAAATTTTAAAATAATTTTAAAATAAACTTTTCAAAGTAACAGAAACTGAATCTTTATGCTTTGTTATTCGTATCAGCATGCTAATTTTAGTTATTATACCCACAACACTTCGGCGACAACACTTCGGCCGTTGGACTCACAGGTCTTCAAATCTCTCACTTTTCCTCTTTTTTGTTCCCTGAACAACTGCTGCCCAGCATGTAAGTACTTTTGCCACAACCGTAAATCACTTACAAGCATTCCACACCCACAACAAAAACGCTCACTGTTTCTAAAAATTGTTATTTTTGCTGGAATGCATTGTCATTTTAAACAACAAAATTTTTTTTATTTGTTCGTATTTGTATATTAAGAATTATGGTCGCCATTATAAGTTGATATATATATTTGTTCGTTTTTACTGATGTTCTGCGAATTATCTCAAAGAATAATCTTTCATAACATTTTTTTTTAATCTTAGTAACCCTGGTCATCCTGTGAAACTGTTGTCTAACATTACTGACATTTTATTTCAGATTAGACACCCCTTTGATATGGAATGCCAAGTAGACAGGAATTAGCATGTTCAACATCTCTTTGCTTTTAATCAATGTCATAGCTGCTCGAGACATTTGTGCTGTTCGAAATGACTTCATTGCCAACAGAATGATATGAAATGCTTCAAAACAATCAAACCTTCAATGCTAAGCTGTATAAATTAACATTTTTTTTTTACAATGATGTTCACTCGTACAAGGCCCAAGAGCCACTCTAGGTAGAGGGAACATTTTATGGCGATATTTAGGGAAGATAATGGATTTACCCTTTCTTCTTCTTTGTTCTGTGTCCCTTCAAGATGTTGGTGATCATAACGCTCCACAATTACCTATCCTTTATAGCTCAATACATTTTCTTTTTGTTATCTCACCTAAACCAAATTCCACCATCCATTTACTCAAGCTCGCCAGGTAAGTTATGCATTGTCTTCCTGATCTTAAGTATGTGTCTTTTTAGATATCATTTTCTCTAAAACTTCAAAGTTGCTCTCATGTTTGATACATGGTATTCTCAGCATCCTTCTGTAGAACCACATTTCTGTTGCTTCAAGTCTCTTCTTCATCTGCGGGGAGAATGTCCAGCATTAAAATTATGTCTAAAATCTGATAGCAATAATATAATTCAAACTATTGCTATTATAAAATCCTTAAATTGTAACAAGACTTGTTAGTATGTGCCTATACAGTTTTAAAAGGAGTCAGTTACATTGTTACAGCATAATTCAATTAGATTAATTGCTAACTTGAACCTCCTAAAAATGGATGGGTCTATGGTGCACATGGAAAAACTTCTGAGGTCCATAAGTGTAGAAAAGGTTGCAGAAGTATTTATTTATCCATCTACCCATGAATGTGACACAAGGTCAGTTTACTATGGGGAATCATACGCATTCATTCAGTCAATTACAAAAATTACTCCTCATACTCAGTGACAACTTATGTGCTAGCGGCAGTAGTCACCAACCCACCTTCTTTCATACAATGAGGAAGCTGCTGCTACCTGATTGAAATCCCCGGGAATAGAGTTTTCCATAGTTTAACATGGAGAGAAGATATTACACTTTGATCTCAGACCAGAAGTAATTCGAAATATACATGGTGTTTTTTTAAATGTAAATGGTTTCAAAAGTTTAGAAAAGATGAATCAATTCAGCATTATATATGTGCCAGAAAAAGGTTTGTTTAATGAGAACGTGCTTTTGACTAAACTCTATGGGAATAATGTTGTTACAGTTGAAAACTTTGTTGAAAAGCTAATTTCAGGTTATTCAATGGTTCACCATCATATGTGACATCTCGAGAGAATGCCTAAACTTAAACACACACAATATATATTATATATATATGTTAGCTCTATCTCTGATATTGAGCGTTTTCTAATAAGTACCGCGCATATAATATATAAATAATTATATATATATATATTTATTTATATTTATATACACACACTTTTCATAGATAGATAGATAGATAGATAGATAGATAGATAGATAGATCCATTAGCTGCATATCTATTAATTTCTACATGACAAGGGAGCTGGAAAAAATCAGCGGTGAAGAAGAAAGAGAAAAAGAAGTGAAGTAGGAAAGGCAAAGGTTAAGTAAGAAAAAAGTGAAAGAAAAATGAAAAGAAAAGCAAGAGAAGAGATAGAAAGAAAAGAGACAAACAGGTTTGAGTTTTATTACTCCTTTGCCTTTTTGATCTGATGCTTTATTTAATTTTTTTTTTTTTTTTTTCATTTGGAGCATGACATGTACTTTATGTAGGTAGATACATAGGTATTAATATTCAGATTGCGAGGAGCATAAATGTTACTGGCATGGTAAGTGGAATCAGCATGCTGAGATCAAGTCCTGACTGAGTCTGTTAGATTCATTTTCACAATAATTCCTCAATTCTCAGTATTTTTTTCACATGAACCATTATCATCTTTGGAATGGCTAACGATGAATATCTAAGTTGCCTATGTTTATTTCACCATTCATCTGATACAATGTCCCTCATTACTTCAGTCTCATTTCAATCAACAACAAAATCAGTCTGGAATGATCACCATTAAACCACCAGGATCTGCATTAAATTGCATTATTGTGTTCCGTTTCCAATTTGAAAATATATATATTGGAGCTTCTACAAGAGTTACTTATAATTATGTTCTCAGGAAGAGAAAAAAAAATGAAGACCTTCATAAACTTTATACCAATTGAATTTCTGAGATCAAATATTGACAATTAAGTAGGCAACCATTTATCTGACAAGATAATGGTCAAAATTTAGACTTTTGGTTGTGAGACTGGAATGAGACCATGTGCTGCCCAGATCACACTCTCCCACACACATAGATGCACACACTTTATCCATACCAACAAGATCTACAGGAATACAATGCATTACATTTGGGTGCCAACTTGGCTGCAGAAGATACTGGGAATTTGTCAGTTTAGATAGACTACCACTTTTATGGCTCCACTCTGGATTTTATGCCTGGATTTTCTTTCTTAACCTTTTCCATGTTTAGATATAGTCACAAGACAGCAAAGGTTTAAAAATCAAGGTTTTCCTTCTCCTAGACGGATTGCATTCCTGGACTGATCAGCTCCATCTACCCCAAATTATTGACAATTGCTACTACTGTATTTGATGGGATAGCAGACTTACTCTTGTGATGGCAGTTAAGACCCATGTTTTAATTGTTTATAAGATCCATTTTAAATAGTGACATAAGACACTTTTGTAATGGCATTTAAGACCCACTTTTGGATATTACAGGACATTTAATGATATTTAAAAACCCTTTTGGTGATGGCATTTAAGATTAACTTTTAGATGACATTTAAGACCCACAATTGAATGGCGTTATAAGAGTGATTTATGGTTGCATTATAAGATCTATATTTGGATGTTGTGTAAGACCCACTTGTGATGGTATATATTACATTATTGTGATGACGTGTAAAAACCTTTTCCTGATTGCATTGTAAGATATGAATTTTGATAACATATAACACCTTTTTGTGATAGACCTACTTTTGGAAGATATACAAGATACACTTTTTAATTGCTTATATGACACTTTTTGTAATGACATGTAAGACTCTTTTGTGTTAACATTTAAAAGATGCACATTTTAATATCATATAGAGCTATTTTTCTGATGACATATAGGACCCTTTTTCTGATGGAGTATTTTGAAATGGCATATAAGACTCTTATTTCAAATATTAGTTTCATTATTTCATATTAAATGCATAAATATAATTTTGTATTGAACTGAATCAAATAGTGAACATGGATTAAAATCCAATACCATGCAACATTTTTTCCCTGATGAGATGAGGAAGTCTTATATTATTCTTATTTAATGATAAGTCATTTCCCAATCATTCATAAACAGCCTGGATTGGAAATAATGAATAAGCATTAAACAAGACTCAAGATTTCCCATATCAGCTGCCTTATAATATTAGCAACCCAGAGATAAATCCTTTGTCATGGCCGTCCTGGGTATGACAATAAACTACATACGCGTCCTGGGTAAGACGATAAACTACGTCCAACAGTAAAGCCTCTGATCAGGAGGTTTTGAGGAGCATGGAACTACCTCTTAATTGCTGGTGTTCCCAGGTCCACCCTGATCTGGGGTGGTAGCACCTGTTAAGGTCCCAGCTATGGGCAAATAGTTAACCCCCAAACTGAGGTCAAAACACTATGAAAGTGTAAAAATAGGTTTTAATACCAGAAATACTTTGTAAAAAAAATTATTACCAGCAATAAGTTTTTGAAGAAAAAAATTATTACCAGCAATAAGTTTTTGAAGAAAAAAATTATTACCAGCAAACATTTTTGAAAAAAGATATTACCAGCTATACTTTTCTGAAAAAAAAAAATTACAAGCAATACATTTTTGAAGAAAAAATATTAACAGAAATAGATTTTTGAAGGAAAAAAATTTTACCAGCAGTACATTTGAAAAAAAAAATATAACCAGCAATAAAAATCTTGTCAGCATTAAATAACCCATTGAGGATGATATGCCGTAAGCCAAATGTTTGTCATGGACACCAAATACTATAACATCACCTGTCAACAGGGTTACACATCTGTGGTCATGGACACCAAATAATATAACATCACCTGTCAACAGGGTTACACATCTGTGGTCATGGACACCAAATAATATAATATCACCTGTCAACAGGGTTACACATCTATGGTCATGGACACCAAATAATATAACATCACCTGTCAACAGGGTTACACATCTGTGATCATGGACACCAAATAATATAACATCACCTGTCAACAGGGTCACATCTGTGGTCATGGACACCAAATAATATAACATCACCTGTCAACAGGGTTACACATCTGTGGTCATGGTCACCATTAATAGACTGCTTTTCGCCACCGCCTACACACAGTGGTGTAACTATGTTTAGTGATCTGATCCTCAGGGTCTTAGAATAACATTTTAACCACAGGGCTAACTCTGCGCTGGTCAATGCTGGTCCTGGAGGTAGATAATGACTTGAATAAAATAGGTGATTAAATCGATTAACTCTTGTAAGTGACATGCTAATATTTGAACAACCAGGACAATGATTAGTGTTGTTTCAAGTAATAGTTCTTGAGGCCTTATTTTTCTTAGGTGATCTTAGGTAATTTCTGCTTCTCTTTTGACTTCTGAGCCTTCTTTGGACTCCACGCCCAATTATTAGGTTGGTGCATAATTATCAGGCGTTTTTTAAACAATATTTATTACGAAAAAAGAAACATAACAATTCAACAATAAAATTTTTAAATGATTATTCTAGAGCATATGATTATTGACACGCATTTTTATAACCTGAAAATAAAATAATATTTTTATTAAAAACAGTAAACACAACAGCAATTTTTACCAACAAATAACTTACCTACAAAAACACCTGATAATTATACATCAACCCAATACAATGTACTTCCTTCAGTCCTCTCTCTTGTCCTAAATATTTAGTTCCTTTGACCCTCCCTCTGGACCAACATTATTTTTTGTTCCCATGACATGTTAAATACAATGGGTTGACAACAGATTTAAAAACGTTAAATTTTACCTATATCTTCTGTTTTCTCTGCTTCAGAAGTTTCTCTGTCCCTTTCATCATCCGGTGATGGTTTCACTTCCACTGGTTCATCACTGCCTACTTTACTGTCCTTCACCACCACAGTGTTGTTTGGCTCAATTTCAACGAGAGCTTCAGAAGTGGACTCGTCCATCACTTTCTCAGCCTGATATGTTTCAGAGGACTCTTTTGTAAATTCTGTGGTGACAGCTTCAGTTTCAGCCAAAACATCTTCAGGAGATTTTTTGCTTCCCTCTTTACTTTCTTCTTCAAACTCTTGATCTTCTCCTCCAGGATGAAGGTCTTCTCCCTGATCTTGTTCTGCCAGAGGCTCTTCATGGTGTGTTTCTTCTTGAGCAGAAGTATCCATCTCATCAACTCTGTTAACAGGGGATTCTTCATTTTGAGATAACACTTGAGGGAGATTATCCTCAGTGACTAGATCACAATAAAAAAGAAAAGGTATGAAAAATTAATTAAATTATACAAATAAACAAAATTGGTGCACTTCAGTGGTTTTATAAAAAAAATGGTTTGTGCTTAAGATTTTAAGCCAATTAATGTTTGATTAGATTTGTAGTTGCAATTACGACTATAGCAATAGAAGATGAAAAAGATGAATCTATATTATAATGATCTGATTTTTCTTGATTGATTATATAACACAGCAAAAACAGCACATTGTAGCAAGAATTTTGTTAGCCAAACACCAGGTACCAAACATATTTTTAGATTAAATTGTGACTATATTTAATTGTCACATATAAGATAAACTTGTTAAATATTATAAACAAACATTTATCATGAAATACCTTAAAAGTATCAGTATCTTATAGTAATATAATGCATGAGAAAAAAAAAGAAGCAAATTCCCTGGAAAATAAAGTCCGACTTATTTTTTTTATTTGTTGTCTCATTCAGAAAGGACACAGGCATATCTGAAAATTCCAAGTTTTAAAATCTTCCTCTTATGCTTCCATTTGGTCAAAAGGCCTACTAATATACAATATCTCTATCTATAAAAGGCAAGATGTGTGTGTGTGTGTGTGTGTGTGTAACAAATGCACAGCCGCAATTTTTGACGGGTTTGCACCAAAATTTACATGCACATACTCCAAGTTAGCGGGAAGGCCAAGACGGACTTTACATTTCCCAACTCCCATTGATAGTGGAAATAATTGATTTTTTTCATGCTTCTGCGGCAGTTTTCATTCTGATTCTGCAGAACTGGGTTGGGTGTGAAAAAGTATTTGTTGTTAACATTCTTTTTTCATTCAGTTTTTCCAGTTACGACTCCTTTTTTAAAGCTGATCGTTTTGTGTTCATTTTGTTTAGTTCTTTTTTCATAACAGATTTAATGTTTAGTATAGAGCTTAGAAAAAATTCACAGTGTGAGATAGGCAAGAAGTAAGGCATGTAGCAACATCTGCACAGCAAAGCATTTAAAGGCAAGGAAGGGCAAAAATATTTTAAGTCAAGTGATAGCGATTGCTGTATGAGTCGTACGATTTTTTAATCAAGCACGGGCAACGCCGGGTCATGCTGCTAGTTTTTTATAAAGACCTGAAGATGTTGTAAACTTTGAGAACTTCTCATCTACAACATCCAAATTACTTTTCCTATCATTTATAACCTAATAGATTATTTCTATGCAGTAACCATATTCATTCCTACCTTAGGACTGTTAATATTGCTGTTTAAAAGTTGTGATAACAAGAATTAATATGGTTGATTTGGTATCAAATGACCTATTAAAACTAACAAACTTTATCTCTCTATATATATATATATATACAGAAAAAACAAAATTCTGAATATGCATTATTAATGTTAAAATAAAGTCGACGTTGGACGTTTCGGTCTATTTAAGACCATCTTCAGGGACATTTTCATTTAAACATAATTAACATTATAACTTATAACAATTTAACACAAAAGACGATGGACATAAGAGCCCAACTAATTCAAACAGATAACTGAAATTTTATACAGATCAGCGTTCTGTTTAAATATGATCAATGAGTGTCACGTGGGCGATGTTGTTAAGACGTATTCAAGATGATTTCCAAAAAATTAAAATATCAAAAGTCGATTGAAAATTTTTATAAACAGTTAAAGAAATCTCTTCTGTTGATGTTGGAATACGTAGTGATCAATTGGTTCTTATATCTTCAACAAGCTTGAAAGTCCTTCCCGTTACAATGCAAATCCAAAAATGATTTCAAAAACGATGCAACAGTTCTAAAAAAACAGTTCAATAAAAATTCCATTCCTTACTTGATCAATAGATTCTATTATTGTCGTCCAAGCTTGAAATCTTCCACGTTATAAAGTAAATTCAGGTTTGTATTTTCAGTAGACAGTATGTAAGCAAATATATGGATATAAATCCAACAGTATGAAAGAAAAATACAGAAAAAACAAAATTCTGAATATGCATTATTAATGTTAAAATTAATTAAATCTAATTAAAATTAAATGAACAAAATGACGTCGACTTTATTTTAACATTAATAATGCATATTCAGAATTTTGTTTTTTCTGTATTTTTCTTTCATACTGTCGGATTTATATCCATATATTTGCTTACATATATATATATATATATATATATATATGTTTAGTTTTAAGAACAAAAAAAATTTATATATCAGTTTCAGGTCCAATGGAGAGGTAAGCCTTCCCACTGCAGTAGGAAAGTGTGGTAACTGGATGAGTTTTAGTTTTATGGTCCTACCTTTCCTCTCTTCTGCTCCTAAGACTATATAGCAAGTAGATTTTGAGAACTTGTAAAAGAGGGACAGAAAACTGACCTTTTGTATGTTCTGGTTCCTTCTGATCTTCCGCTCTATCACTCACATTTGACTGATCTTCTTCTGGCTGTTCTTGTGGATCCATTGGTAAAATGTTAAACTAGAAAGAAATCAGGGAGAAATCATTATTCATTTAAATAATCATGAAAATAAAATAAAATATTGCTTTTGCAGTATTAAGAAGACAAAAATGAAGCATCAATTAAATCAGGGGGTTACTAACCTTTTTTGTGTCATTGCCCACTTTCACTTTTTACCTGTATTGTAAATACTCAAAAGCATAACAAAATTGTTTGGTAAAAGTTTGTTACTGGTTCGTGAACTGACTTTACAATGTATTAAAAAATACCAAAGTGAGGCAACAAATAATGATGATTTATGTCGTGACTGCTGCTGCTAGTACCTTATTAAAAAAACAAACAAAAGCAAACCTGACTATTGAAAACTATATATATATTTTGTGATGTCAACAAATACTCATTGTCACTTTAGTAATGCTTGTTGTAGTAGAGACTTTGTAATCACAGATATATCTATAGTAATGCCATTGAACAATACTGGTATCAGATGCCTTTGAATAACACTTGCACTAACAGTACTTGTTTGATAATACTTGCTTGAATAGTAACCACTGAATAGTGATCTGAATAGTAATCCATATAGTGATCACTTAGAAGACACACTAACTCCCATATATACATTTCCTTTACCATCATGTGATCTACTTATGCAAAATGGGATTGCCTGTGTTTGCTCTCTGGTGATTTTTTTTTTTTTTCTTTTTAAGCAAGTGAGTATAATTTCGCTCTACCGAAAACTCATTTTCATTTTTCTAATTTTTTAATTCTTTATTTTTTTTTCTTTAAATTTTTATTTTTTTAATTTTTTTTTCTCTCCCCCTACTTGTCAGTGTGTTCAACCATAGCAACATATTTTGTCCCAATCATTCTAACTTATTTGATGGTTTAGTTAGAAATCTCGGTTCGAAAGAAAAATCAGAAAAAATGGAAAATTGAATGTCTTTGGCTAGATGCGAAAGTGTTGGCTAGATACAATAAATCCGGATAACTTTATTTTCTTCAATCTCTTTTAGAATTGACAATGGGACTTATACTAAGTTAAAACTTAAAACTTAACCCCCCCCCTTCCTCTGTTTTTTCGTCCTTGTATGTGTTATATTTAATAGGAATAGGTAGTCTTTCCTACTGCCCGGTCAACACTCCTCCCCCTTGTCTTGGACATGAGTAGAGGCTTACGCCTTATTTCTTGTTTGTGTTCAAACTCCAGTGTTGGCAGTGACACTTTATTCCTATATAATATGTAATTTAGTTTTATGGTCACAGCTAGTTTTATAATTAGGGTTAACATTACAAGTTTTGACAAAAAATTAAATGATTTTTGTTCATAATTATAAAATTAAAAAGTATATACATTATTAGCAGCTAATAAAAATTCAACGAATATTTTTTGTTGTTCTTCATTTTCCCTTATTGGATTTATGTTATTTTGTGTGAAGAACAATTTGAATTCAAAAAACTACAGAAAATACAAAAAAATATTCATTGTTTGCAGGGATATTTATATCTTGCATAAAAACATGACCCGGTTATCCTAATTAGCCTCCTGTTTTTTTTTTACATAGGTTCTTTGCATATCTCCTTTGAATATTTTTTTTGAATAGCATAAGTTGGAATGAGTTTTTAATACTCAAAATTTTATATCTCCCACCAAAATTTCTAATTGCCCACCCAACAGCTGAAATCACCCACCAGTGACAGGCAGGGCCAGATTATGACGTTTTGAGGCCTCTAGGCTAATGAAGTTATGAGGCTCCCATCAAACAGATTCACTAACTTACCAACACCCATCTTGAATTTTTTTTTTACTCATGATATATTTTAGCAACATTTACAGATTTTGAAGTAAACTTATTGCAAATTCTTTAAATAAACCAGAATAGCTATCTTTTGTTTGTCAATAAAAATATTCTTTAAGAAATACTGCTATTTTACTGTTAATTGAAAACCAAATTAGCACATATTTCAACACAACTGTAATAATAAGAAAACACATTTTTTATAACCAGCATTGTATGCAAGCTTGAGGAGCCCTAGGTTGTGGCCTATACAAGCCTATAGGATAATCTAGTCCTGGTAACAGGCATGATGAAATATAAGGAAAAAAAGAGATTGATATTTTTAGTCAACAAACAAATTTTATATACAAAGTTTACAATTGTTTTCCATGAGTGGTTAATAAAGATATGTAATAGGAATAGAGGTTTATCCCTTATTTCATGTTTAGAATTCAGTTTCTGGTTCTTTTCATTCTCTTTCACTTCCAGTATCCCCTTACATCTTAGTGGCATTATCACCTTGCTTGGAGTGAATTGATTAAAAAAAAAGTAGATATGACCTCATAAGTTTAGTTAACAGGGTTTTTAATGTGACAAAATTTAGTGCATAAATGAATAAATAAATGTTTCAGTCTTATAGAAGAAAAATCATAATGTCTATGTGATGAAGTGTCTTTAAGTCATGGAGCCCTTTGTGGCAGACTTCACCACATTAATTTAACTTTAGATTAGGAAACAGGGCTAACACAGAAAAGGATAACCAAAAGATATTGTTACATGTAAAATTTGTATTTAACAAAATGTATGATATCAAACAATCATGAGAAGGAAAGTATGCATTTAAGTAAGAAAAGGTTGAATAAACCAAGAGTTGTCTCTCTTTAACTGTTATTTTAGTGTTCTAAACTTCACTGGAAGAATGTTCATGAGAGTCTCTTGTAATGATTGTTCTTGAAAGATATTGTTGTGTAAGAAGAGTTTATGTGAGTATGTACAAGGTATGTTCAGCATGTGCGTAGTGTTTGTGAGTGAGAAGGTTGGCGCATGGTTTCAACTGTCGTGGATTCGTTTGGCAGCTAAAATCTCACTAATGAGGAATAGAAAACTCTTGCTTAAATAAGTGACTGTAGGCTCCAAATCGCTGCGCAGGAAGAATTATTCTTCATGTGCAAATGATCTGATTGGTTGGCATTGACCAATCAGCAAGTGAGCTTTGGAGAGACTTAAGAAAGCTTCTGTGATCTGCTTCTCCCAAAGTACACAAAATTGATTACTTAAAATTAGAGCGATTTGTAAATTGTCACATTGCTACAAATTGTAAATTGCCTATAATAAGGTAGTGGTGATTAATTAAACCAATGAATGCTTGCTGTTGTATGTGATTTGTATTTTTGTTTGTATGTATGATTGTGCGTAATAGATCCACACACCTTCAATAATTGGTGTGAGACAGTTTGAATGGTTTTAGTTGAAACAGAACAACTGAACTCTGGAAGTGTTCCTCTCTATCATAGACTGGATTAGAAATGATCATGAGTGAATAAAGACATGATGTTTTTCTGAAGTGCAGGGCAGGAACAATCCTGTTTGGTCCTTAAATTGAATCTTTTTCTAATACAATCAGAATTAATGTACACAGCCTTTACACAGAAGTCACACTTCTTACATCTCAGTGGAAACAAACTTCTGGTTACATTCTCAAGATGTCCCATGGCTGTAAGATGAAGGGTGGTAATGACAAGGAAACACACAGGTAACTAAACTCAACTTTTGCAGTAAACATTATAATTGGCAAGGCAGAAAAATAGTTGACATTAATGAAAATCAATACAAAATAATAACTCCAATTACCCACTCCTTTCAAATTTGGATGAACTGAGGAAAAAGGTGGAAAGAAATTCATGAGCCTATGTGAAATTTTCTTTGGTTCAACAAATACATTGCATTCACAGAGATTGACTAGCAAGCTGGGAAGAAGACAGAAATAAATTCATGAGCTTATGTAAAATAGCTTGCAGTCCAGCAGCTCCAATGTTCAAGTTTTTGACAGTGTCAAATTATTTGCCAATTATCAGATTTTAATGAAGCCTGCAGCATTTCAAAGAATTTTCCTTCAACAAGCCAAGAAAGCTAAGTATTTCAAACTCTTGTCATGGCCGCCTTTGGTCACTCCCTAAACTGGAAAAGAACAGGTCATTTCGACCTTGACCTTTCAATTGTGCTCCCTACATGCTGCTAATTACGTGGTAGAGATTAGCTAATTACATTTTTAGTTCAGTTGTATTACGAACCTAGTCATAATATACCTCTAAACATCTTTTAAGCCTTAGTTTTCATGTTGTAAATCTCAACTCATTTTGTAGATAGATTTTACAGTATTAGCTATACCAATTCTGTTGCTAGTCTCCCTTACTAGCGTATTAATACAGCGACTTCTCACCGAATTCAAGGGACAGAGACTGAAACCATGGCCAGGACATCGACCCGGGATGTGTATTAAGTTATGCTCCCATTTTTTTTTTTGTCTGCCAACTTGATGATAGTTGGAAACCTTTCTTTCTCTCTTTACTTCTCCTATTACTTCTGGCTCCTTGCCCATGTTTGACTCTCGGCATTCCATCCCTACTGGCTGCCTACACATCATCCGTAACCTTTCCCATATACTACCTGTTGTAATAACTATGGAAAGTTTCAACACCGACCTCGACCAGTGTCCAACCGTCGACACGACTGGAACGTCAGCATCCCAACTCCAACTGTCAACACAACCAGAACATTGGCATCCCGACTCCAACCGTCAACCCGACCGGAACGTCAGCACCCCGACGACACAACCAGTCTAACCACCACTCTTTCTTCATATAATAAATTTGTATTAATCCTACATATCCTCGTTCTGTCGTCTGTGTTGTTTCACCTTGTCAGATTTAACGTCTTCAATATGAGAAATGTTAGCGGGCCTCTTGTGACCTCATCACTTTGCGATACGAGGGTGCTCAGGCTGTGCTTTCATATCGCCCCCCCCCTCCAGGGGGTCCGCTACACTCTCATCTACTTGTTAACATATGCAACCATGCATCTCTTCTATGAACAACTCTCTTTGTTTTAAACATTTTTGAATATTAATTTGTGTCAGATCATTTAATCCTTTGTGTGAACATTTTCTCTTCATTACAATTTGTTTAAACTACAGACTTTTAAAATTTCTGAATTATTTTCCTGAAACAAGCTACTGAAACAACTTCAAGCATGTAAATTCATAAATAAATTCCTAGTTTTCTTAAAATTACCTGTGTGTTTCCTTGTCATTACCACCCTTCATTAATCATCTTTGCATGGGTAAATCAACTGTTCATTTTAACCCCGAGGTCCCACACCACTATAAATGTATGTAGAGAGACAGAGAAGTTCTACAAGTATCTACTAAGTATTTCTGGTATATTAGCAATTTAAAAAAAATGTGTGATATCCATATATATTAGGTACTACCAACCTGGATGCACTTTTTTCAAAGAGAAGCAAAAAAAGTTTACAGGCTGTTTTTAATAATTTGACAAAAAATAAGGAAATTATTCCATTTAAATGAAATTGTCAGTCACTTATTTGTTAATAAATAAATTGTATATCAAATAGGCTATTAGGGAGAGCCCAGTTTCAGCCCCATTTTGGTAATTTGAATGTACCTTTTAATTGGTGGGGGGAGGATAAGATCTTTTTACAGTTATTTAATGAAAAATCCATGAAGATTTAAGTAAAAAGAATTATGTAAATATACTGAATATTTTTACTGAGCCTTACTGAATAAAATAATTCAATAAAATTCAAAATTCTTTTGATAGTGGGGGAGGGGCTTACATAATTTAATAAAACACATTATTATACTTCCTGACTCTACACTGAATATTTATTTATTTTTTTAAAATTTACTTGTAATTTTCTGATGTGATTTTGAAATTTATCTCATTGCCGTTCATAAGTTTTTTATTTAAATTAAATAAAGATATGTTTGAAGAATCAAAAATTTTTTCAATTTTATGCCATTTTAGAGTGAAAGTTTCAAAAAAATATTTCATTGTTACAGCTGTTAGATTATTTCTTGTACAAAAGTTAAAAAAAAAAATAAATTCTGTGACTGTAATCAGTTGATAGTATCAATTCAATTGTTTTTTTTTTTAAATTTCTTCACCTTTTTTATGACATCAAACAGGTAAGAAAATAATCAAAACAAAATCAATTAATTAAACCCAAAAGTATCATTTAACTAGTTAAGTAATTTATTTTTATACCTCTAATCATTTTAGTCCTGCGAGAGAGGGGGTCCTGTTCATAATATCGATACAGTTTAAAACCGATACCAGACTTTTACAGAGTTATCAGAACATAGATGTTTCTTTACAAATGTCAAGTTTGAAACTGCTTTACATCATTGACTTCTACATATGAAAATTTTTCTTTATCTTATGAAAATGTTATTTTTACATAACGAACAAACGAATATATATAGTTTTATATGTTTTATTTTAAGAGAATATTTTAAATATGCAGTTGTTTGGCAAAATATATATTTTTCTTTTTTCTTTTAAAAAAAGATTTGTCATTAAAGAAAATCAATTTTAAAGTAGTGCAATATTTTTAATAGAAGAAGAAAAATTTACATAAATTAACAAAGTATAAATATGCAGATATCAATGGCGCAAGCAGATTTCCAAGGCATGACATTTGTAAATAAAAACTAATGCAGATAACTCTGTAAAAGTCAGGGATCAATTTGACACTGTATTGATTTTATGAACAGGACTTTATTTTCTAAATTGATAAAAAAAAATATTAATGTTTTCGATTTTGAATAAAGGTCGGGTACTTGAGGAAAGTACTCTTAAGTGGATCTTCAAAATTTTTTTTGAAATACCCCCCCCACCTTTAAAAAAAAACAAAAGCAAAAAACGAGTGGACCATTTTACTTAAGTAGTGCCAAAAAGAAAAACGTCTACGTAAGAGTTGGAATATTTAGCTTTACCTATTTTTGGCCTTAAAACACGGATTATAATCGTTGTCGTCTGCTTCTCTTAAACCCAATCACTAAAAAAATATGATTGCCCTCGTCAGATTGATGAACTTTTTGAAAAAAAAAAAAAAAGATTTCAGCTCGTTTTCATATCTAGAATCAATATTGTAACGTAAATTTACTGAAATCAAAAATATTTTAATTATTTTTGCATAAAGAAACTCACGAACAGCAAGCTGCTAGATGTTTTAGTTTTCTACAAAAAAAAAAAAAAAAAAAATATCCTGTTAATGAAAAATTAGTAGAGTAACCCAGGATTGTTTTACCTTGATGGTCCTTTAAAAAAAAAAAAAAAAAAAAAAAAAAAGGAAAAAAAATGATCAAAATTATTAAAAAAAAAAAAAAAAGAAAAAAAAAAAGGAAAAAAAGGAAAAATGATCAAAATTCTAAAAAAAAAAAAAAAAAAAACTATAGAAAAAGTGAAAAACGCTTACGACTACATCACGTTGAAACACTAATTCCCGTACGATACGCAACGTTAAACTTGGTCAGTACCTAGACCACCTACGGGTGGTGTAATTGATAATGGCTTGAAATTGTTCATCGGAAAGTCGAGTTCCAATTGCCGTTGGGTTCGTTATACTCGCTTACGCTCAAATACTCTTTGAAAAATTATTACTCCACCTCTTCTCCTCACAGCTATGGGCTAATTAGTAAGACTTGTATCACCAAACCATTATCTTTAAAAAAATCATACAATCTAAAAATATTTTCTGGCTTTAAATAACCTGCAAAGGTTGATAAGCCGTAGAAACAACTAAAAAACACCTTTATGCCAAATTACTGATAAAATAAAATAAAAAATGAATTTATACACGCGACACAACGAACACAACAAAAACTTTTCCCGATATTTTTAAAACTTATTTTCCCAAATTCCAAAAGACTTCTACTGTCAGTGCCAGGTAAGACAGCTGATGAAAACGACTGCCGTGTCCGCTTTTCCTAATGTTTTGGGTTGGGGTTGAGTGACAATATTTATTAGTGCAATAACATCGGAACAGCTTGTCTCTCTCTCTTTTTTTTTTTTTTTTTTTTTAAATAAAAAAAAAAATAAAAGAAAAAAAGAAAAAGAAAAGAAGCCTCAACAATATGCACCCCAGGGCCAGAAAGTGAGGAGTAAATGATAATTTTTCGTGATGGAGTATTGGACAGACGACAAGCACCGATTTCGGAGTACTTGTTCTTGGACTCCTTTTTCGCACTCGGTGGTCCTGATGAGGTTTTAGTAAGATAGAAGATAATCTTTTTTTTAAGTTTTAAAGTGCAAGTCCATTATTCAAAAAGTAGTAATAGTATTTGCTGAGTGAATGAAGATTTTGTAAAGATGTGAAATAATTTTTATAACAAACAAAACAAAATGAAAATGTAATTTTAAGATTTTTTTAAGCAATTTTTCCCTGTCTTCCGCGTTAATGAAGTTATAAATTAAAAATACTTACTATATTGAGAGAATAATCCGATGTCTAAATACAGGTTGTCACGATAAAAAAAATATTACTACTGAAAAAAATTAATTCTTTCTTATATATAATAAAAAAATAAAAATGAATTCCTTGTTTTGATTTTTACAGTTCGACTTGTAACAGTCCGGCAACCATATGTAGTAACCATAGCAACAGCTGATAACACCAGCAACAACAATTATGATTGGTTGGCTAAACTAATTAATCGTTTAGAGACGCATCTGTAAGTAAGAAAAAGGGTGGATGTTTTTTTTCTTCAAAAGTTTTATGAATTATAATACAAATTGATAATGTCAAGCTGAGAGTGAAAAAATTAAATTCCTAGAAATGGTGGGCTTCGTCACCGCACTGGGGGTGTGGGGGGGATACGTACTTTATTTCGCTCATTGAATAGCGATTTTTTCAAAATGCTTCGTCAGTTTCCAAACAAACACCACTTCTATATGTGCCATGCTCCTTCATGGCGCTGGCGATCAGGGCTCTCCGCATGTTCCTGTACTTTTTTTGTAGCTTAGTAAATTTTACCTTTTTGCTATATCTTACTTATTATAAAACGCAGATTGTGTGTGTGTGTGTGTGTTTATATATTGGATCGAATTTCCTACATTTTTCAACCGATTTCAACAAAACTTCACAGGACTACATAAAATTACCTTGCGGTGGTTCTAACAGCGCCAAAAATTGGAAAAACACAATTGTTTTTGCACAAAATCAATTTGAAAACACGATTAATCGCGAGAATGAAAGGGGGACAACTCATATCGAGTTATACTTATTATAAAACCCAGGTTGTTTTTGTGTGTGTATGTGTGTTCGTTTATATATGGGATTGGATTTCCTACATTTTTCAACCGATTTCAACAAAACTTCACTTTTTTTTTTAGCAGGTAGTCTTTCTTATTGTCTTGCACACTTTTTTCTTTATTTTTACATTCAGAATGCTTTAAAAATTCCATTTACAAGACAATTGTTTATAATAAAATTCTATTTAATCGGTAGACTCATAACGATTGAAAACAATGTTTTTGTTCGAGTTTGACCAATTCAGAGGAAAAAAAAAGAAAAAAAACTAATTAAGACATGCGTGTCCGTCAACTTCAAACAATAATTTTTGTCAATTTTATTTTTCAGTCTTTATGATGGTTGATACTTGATCTATCTCTTACTGTTACATCCCCGGGATCTACTGCTAGTCTCTTCTAAACCCAGTTTTGCCAGCCATTTTTATATATTCTCATTAGGTAGGTCATGCGCTGTTTTCCTCTTCAATGTGTTCTTGTAAGTGTCAAATTTTCCAAGTCATCTTTCCTCTTTCTGTACACCAGAAATTTTAACTATTTCTGATGTTAAGTAAGTGTCCCTTTTGTTTCCATTTTCTCTAAAACTTTGTTGTTGCTAACATGCTCCGTTCATGATATTCTTAGCATCCTTCTGTAGAACCACATTTCTTTTGTGTCAAGTCTATCCATCTGTGAGGAGATTGTCCAGTATTCACTTTCACCATAAAGGAGGACTGATATTACATAACAGTTCAGTAATCTTTTCGTTTCTAATGAAATTTTCCAGTTTACGTACACTGTCCATTATTTTTTATAATTTTTATTTTTTTGTATTGTGTGTATAATGTGGCGGGTGGGTTAAAACAAGCAATACAGTTTCTGAGGCGGGGGTAGCAATTGATAAAATATTACATAAAGAAATATATGTGAAAATTTATTTATAAATTTATACACAATTATTAAATTATTAAAATGTGAAGCAACTATAAGGAAAACCTTATTTACCATTTACCAAATAGTGTTGCAACCTGAAATGTGTAGGATGTCAAGAAATATCTGAGAATTCATGGAGTCAGGCAAATTTGGGCCTCCATTTATCAGATAAAATTTATCCCTTTTTAGAGGCCTTCATTTAACTTTTCATACTTGCATTTGTTAAGTAAAGTGATTGGTTATTTCAATAACAAAATTTGTCATTATTACAAACAATGTGAATTCTTTTTTACTTGTTCCCATGTTGTCACACATATTTCAGCATTTGACTTGTTCATAGAGATTTATTAACAGTTAATATGATGAACTTGTTATATCAGAGATAGTTTTACAACCAAATCAAAACTTTCATTTGTGTAATAAAACTGAGTTGAGGATTGATTGATGAGTTGGTCGGTTATTTTACCAGCATATCAACATCACTATGGGTCATTAATGCCGAAATCCAAATCTTTTGTCTGCAGCTTCATGGCTTCAACTACAGATGTTTTGTGCACAATTTTATACTTTCAGTGTAAATGTATGTTTTTATAGATAATAAAATGTAATATGCTTTCTTCTAGAAGTGCTGGAAGCAACCTACTTCTTTCAAGTACCCTATTATTCGAGAAACAGATACATTTTTTAAAAGCACCATTAGGTTTTGTACATTATAGTGTGTGTTGCACATTTTCTTGTATTCTTTGCAGTTTATTAGGAGCAATTAATCACAAGAGATGCACCGAAATGAAGTTTCTGCTCTGAGTAAGTATTTGCGTAAGATATGTACATCACATTCAGATATTCAAGGAATTTAAAATAAAAATTAAAAAAAAAAAAAAGTTGTATTTTCTTTTTTACTACAGATTTCATTCTGATTCAATATATAAGAAAATCTAATTTCAAATATATATATATATTTTTTTTTTTTTATTCCAGTTGAGCTCTCGGGGAAGAAAAGTGAATTTGTAAACAGAAACTGTTACTGCTACTAATGCAAGGCTCTTCGATAAAATGAATTGAGTTCTCCCAGTCACTAGCATATTTATCTAAAAAAATAAGTACATTTAAATTCACCTTCATTCCTGCTGTACACCAATGGCTTAGGGGTAGATTCTCCGACTGATACCAAATCAGTCGGGTTTCGATCACAGCTTGAGGCAATCAGATGCCTAACCACAATGATGAGTTGTGGAACAGTCTGTCTGTGGATGACAAATATATATATGTGTGTGTGTGCGTGTCAATGCCCACTGACTGTACCACTACTCTACTAGTTTTTTTTTGTTTAGCTTTAGTCACTTTCTGCTCTAACAAATTAAATATTACTAGCAGTAAGGAGGAGAATAAAAAAACATTTTGAGCATTGGCTCTTACTAGTTTCAGCAATCTCTATGTATTAGAAAATAAGAAAGGGATTGTCAGGGGACAGGAACTGATAATTGGTTCAGGTGTTACTGATAGAATAATGTGCTTATGTGTACAATGTAAATATCATCATCATGGCCTGACTTCATAGAACGAAGATGAAGAGCAAGTCTATCAAACATCTTTGCAATTGGCATGAACAATGTAAATATATTGCTAATGTT
The DNA here is from genome assembly GCA_903632075.3 of Acanthosepion pharaonis. Lineage (NCBI taxonomy): Eukaryota > Metazoa > Mollusca > Cephalopoda > Sepiida > Sepiidae > Acanthosepion > Acanthosepion pharaonis. The sequence continues at coordinate 500,986 of CAHIKZ030000193.1, read as the reverse complement.
TTTACTATAGAAATGCACTGAAAATAGGGAAGAAAGGAATTATTAGTAATCATGAATTGATGCAGGTGTTATTAATAGAATATCAATATTGCTAATGATTTTCCTGTAAAATGAGGAAGGTATTGTCCATGGTCAGGGATTGAGGCAAGCATTAGTGAAAGAATAGGGCTATTATATGTATAATGTAAATACATCACTAATGATGATTTTACTCTAAAAATAGATTGAAAATTGAAACAGGATGGTCAGTGGTTAGCAATATATAATAGCGCTATTCTATCAGTAACAGTCATAATTTCCTAACCACTGACAAGCTCTTGATGTTCAATGCTTTATTATAGAATAATTGAAAATCAGGAAGAAATGCTTTGTCAGTGATTAGGAATTAAGCCCTAAGTATGTGTTTCTTCACTGTTCTCTTCCAGGTTTCAGGTCAGGGCTTGGTGACTGATGACGGTTTCCTGAATCCCATACATCCTCATTTCTTTCGCAAGATCTACTCAGCAACAGGATCTTGCCCTGCTCTTCACTACAAATTCTCATTGACAATCTTGTTTCATCACATGATGTTGAAAATGTGCCCAGGATGGAAGGACCTCCATACCAGAGGTGTACAACATGGAAAGATTGTGGGTACTCACAAATAATTTAACCCTCTCAGGATGAGAAAAAGTTTAGATACAAATAAAGAGAACAGATGTAATTACAAAATAAACAAAAGCAAGCAGATTTTCATGCACCCCCCCCCAAAAAAAAACGGATTATCTCAAAAGACACTGCAGTGATGTTTATTTAAAAAGTAATAATTAGAATTGTAATGAAACTGAAATATGATTAAAAGGGAATTTATACTTTTTTTTTGTTGAGAATTTACAAAAATATTAAACACTATTTATGTATTAGATTATTTACAAGAATAATTTTATATTTACATTCTGAAAACTTCATATATATATATATATATATATATATATATATATATATATATATATATATATATATAATTTATAAACATTTACTAAATTATTAAACCAACTATAAAGGAAATCCTTATTATTTACCATTTTATAAAGTTCTAATCATTTGGCAGTTAGCTAATATTTTGCTCACCATTCCAATAAATAATACATAGTGTAAATAAACAATCTAATAAATAAATAGTATTTAGCATATTTATTGTCAGTTCTCAAGAACAAAGAAAATGTATAAATTTACTTTCATATGCTTAGGTTTTATTACAATTCTAATCATCACTTTTTAAAAACAAACATTACCAAGTTGTTAAAATAAAAGCAAGAAAAAACTGTTCTTTTGATACTTTTTTTTTTTCAGGCACAAAAGGTCAATGTTTGCCAAAACAAAAAATAATTCAAATTGCATAGAATATTTTTAAAAGAATTAAATGAAAAAAAATAATAAAGCATAGTTAATCATGCATAAAGAAAGTCCGTGGGTTTTGATAATTCCAACCTACAACCATTCATGGTTATGATGCAATCTCTATTAATCTTGTTTCAACTTATGCAGTTTGCCTCATAGATAAGATGGCATGATTCAGATCCTGATTGTACACTATATTTGATCTCTTTCATTTGAGTTGTGTTTGTGGAAATTTATTGCTTTTCATTATGGCTCCCAAGCATAGTGTAACTGCTTCAAAGAAAAGGAAAGTCATCACCATGGAACTGAAATTAATTGTTAAATCTTCTGAAAATGGAGAAATAGTGATGAACATTGACAGCTGCATGGCTTAAGTTATTTGTCTGCCACTTAAAACATGTACACATTATATATACATATATATAGAAAGAGAGAGCGAGAGTTTACCTGTAAGAGATAAAGACAATTTCTTGCTAAACTATAAGTTGATGAATTCCTGATAAAAAAGTAAAACAAATTCATGTTTGTTTTCCTTTCATCCCAAGATTTGCTGCTATTTCCTAGTACTGCAAGAGAGACAAAATCATACACTTTGTCATCTCATTTACTGAAAGCCAATCACATCACTGGCCAATATTTGTGTGCGTCGTGTGTTGTTTTTAGTTCTAAGTAGGTTAACAATTGTCATAGATAATTACTTTACTTTTACATTAACATAGGTGAGTGATGTTAGTGCTTATTGATGAAAAATCACAGGTACATTCCGATGCATCACATGAACAGAACTGTTGTAAGTTGAGGACCCCTATATATGTATGTATATATATATATATATATATATATATATATATATATATATATATATATATATATAAAAAATACAAATATAAAGTTTGGCACTTAGCTGATGGGTGATATTTTCAGCATCCCAACTCTAAAATTTCAAACTTATCATACTTTCTTTAACTTAATGCTGGTTTTGGTCAAACGTTTTAAAATGTTAATGTTATTCACATTGTAAATTATTACAAAATTTTAAATTAATTCTGAATAACTTCTTATTAGAGGGTATAATATTTTATGAAAATGAAATATTTGAATGTTCATTAAAAAAATCACAGGGGGGGGGTCGGCCTTGTTGCCGCTTGACCTACCATATACTTTTTTTTTTCTTGTGAAAATTAAACAGACACCAGCAGTTGATCAGAATTTGTATTATATCTGTATTTTTGCTATTTGGGACTTATAAAATTAAATTTTCAAGAGAAATTGTACCCTACACCATGTGTGGAACACTTGAGTCACTCATTTAAATTTTAAACAAGTTTAAATTAAAATAAAATTAATATATTTGACAAAAACCATCAATTATTTTTAAGAAATTTAACAATTTCATAAACATTGAGCGATTTTTATGCCATATTTATTTTTTTTAAACAATGGAGGGAAAAAACCCAAGAGAATAAAAAAAAAAACCCAGAAATATGAAAAGGTTTTCAAAAAAAAAAAAATATATTCATAATATGAGGATTTGTTAAAACAAATAATGCACAATTAATCATCATGCATAAAGAAATTATTTAACATGTCTTAAAGAAAAAAAGAACATTAACATGAAATCTGAATATAAGGATTTAAAAACAATTCATTTTGACAGCAATTGTATACGAATTAAAATAAATTTTTTTAAAGAAACAGGTACTTAATTTTTTTTTTTTAAATTTAAAATTCAAACTATGAATAAGAACAATGACAAAAAAAAAATTATATTTTCTTACTTTTTTCTTATTTGAAATAAGCAGCAATTGGAAATATTGCCAATCAAGAAAGAAAATTCAAATGTAGGACACTTGATTTCTTTTCTTTGTTATTAACAAAGCATAAATAGAAAAATCATTTATATTTACAGAAGATCAGAAATATTTGCAAAGATTTAGAGACATCTAGTTTTTTCTTTGTTTTTCTTTCCTTCTTTCTGAAAGCCAAGTCTACAAACACAGTTTTAGTTGAGCAAAAGTTCAAATCTATTTTTTGTGCCAAAATTACAAACCGTTGCACTTAATTGAATTCTGTGCTAACTTTTATCCCCAAAGAAATCAGATGAAAAAAAAAATGAACTAATATTTACAAGGCTTGTCCTCTCAGTTAATTAGTCTTATGTAACAACTTTGTAATTAGTGTTATACATCAGGTTTTTCTATTTATAGTCCCCCATTATACACAGGGTGTGTACACCTGTCACGCCTTATCAAAGAGGGACACATTCCAGTGGAAGAACACTAATAAGGTTGTGTAAACTGATGACCAAACCGAGAGTAGGAGGATAGTGAAAAGACTAACTTTAGTAAAAACTATAAAGGATAGGAAATTGTGGAGTGCCATGATTGCCAGAAAAGGGAGTGGGAGGTATAGTAAAAAGACAAACCTTACTAAGAGCTACAAAGGACAGGAAATTGTGGAGAGCCATTATTGCCCATGTCCTGAAAAGACACAGCCCATAGAAGAAGAGTGTACACCAACACTATAAATAGATGAGGAGGAACCAGACTGAATGCAACTAATTGCCAAAGACCCCAACGACGGAATAGACAAAGATCTACACCATCTCAACAGACTGGCGGAAGAGGACAGCGTCAGTCAGGCTGGCGTAACCAAAGTGAACCTTGACAGATCAAGCATCAGACAGCCCGATGCGACCAGGTCTCACCTATCTCAATCACTTTTGAGCCATGAGGGAGGTGCTTCTGGCCATGTATGTGGGCTTCTCTGTCATGCAGAGTTCTCCACCAAAATCAAATTCAAGTGAATGGCTTCATCAAACACTCCTCAATTCACAGCTATCTCCGTCACCACCACCAGGGGGAGAAAGGGATTAGGGAGAGAGTATGATGCTCCCATTGCTCAGATGCAAGTGGGTGCTGACTATATATAACAACACACATTGAGTGCTGGGTGATAATAAAACAGTGCTCAATGTAAAATAACATGCATTTGTTCAAATATATATTATGTAATGTTCTTCGTGGCTGAGTGGTAAAGCATACCTGATCAAACAGTGGTTTACACCTAAGGGGACGATGCAGGTTCAATCCCTACTGGAGAATTCATTTTCTTTACTAAGATTTCTTGAATACGCATAGCAATAGATGTAATGCACACTGTTTAATAAATAAAAATGAGGTGTCTATTTCAAAGTAAAGTATCCACTAAATAACATTTGAAGGTGTGAGTGAGAGAGAGAGAATATTTACAATAGCGTTTCATTTACAAATTAGGAACAGTAAGAGATCAACAACAATAACATAGAAAAATTTTAACTAAAATAAAACTTCTTTGTCTAATCAAAGATTCATTCTTTCTGCAGAACTTAGCAACATCAGCATACATTTTTTTTCCTTCCATATTAAATTGAGAACCTTCACTTTCACTTATATGAAACACTTTTTGGCATATCAGATTGTCAGCATCATTTCTTTTGTGCTTTTGGACCATTATTAAGTAAAACAAAAATTGTTCATTTCTAAAACTGAGTAAGTGAAAATGTAAATAAACAGGAACCAATATTTTGTTTATCTAAAAAGTAATAATCTTATCGAGAATAGAACTTGAACCTACAACAGCCACCTGTAAGAGCAATCATTTAGAACAAACCAGAAAAAAATCTAGTGTATCATCTTTTTTAATGCCAAAAATATTTTTTTATTCCAAATGTAGAATTACTTCCCTTAGATTTTATTCACTTACAAAAAAAAAAAAAAAAAAAAATTTCTAGTCTTACATCAAATTTTACAAACCTTGAACTACCAAGAAATATTGTGGAAATACTGCAAGAAGCTATAAAACCAAAATGGTATTAACCAGGAATTATTCCCATTCTATATGAAGGAATGCATGTTGAGAGAAAAAAAAGAATTTTCGAAAGTCTAATCAAGGACATTTTTTCTAGTCTGAACTAGCATTTCAGAGAAATTTTAAATATATCTGAATTTTTATTTACAGAAAATGACTGACTAGAATATAAATAATATTGAATTTTCGATAATATTTCTTTTTTTTTTTTTTAATTTTATTTCTGCTACAAGTTTTTTTTTAAATCCAAGGGCGGTAAGTCCAACCTTTTCATTTTAATAATTTATTCTTGTTTCACAAATTCTAAATTTTCCTGGTCACAAATGTCAATTTTTTTTTTGTTTCACGCCAAGCAAAGCAACAAAGTCACTAAGACACAAGGGATTATTGAGTGCAAAAGAATACAAAAAATAAAAACATTATTAAGGAGCAAGAACAATAAAAGAAGAGGACTCAAGAAGACAGCAGATAATAATTGACATTGCATTTAAATTTTTGAAGATCAAACTTGGTTGCAAAGCAAAAAGCAAGAAAAGAGTTCCAAAAGCAAGAATTGCAAGAAAAAAAAAAAGTTATCTTAGAACTTACGGTTACATCTAGCCAATTCAACTGTAAAATGAAAACTTATTGCTTTTCGTTTTTTATTTATGGAAATATCTATGAACAAAATATGAAGATAGGTAAAAGAATTCAATAGTTGAAATGCAAAATTTGTTCCATGCTGATACCCAAAATCTAGAGCAATTAAAATAAGTTATTCACACAAATAACTTTTAACCAGTTTGTTTCCTGATCATCTACAGATGACACTTTTGAATATGTGACATCACTGGGAAAGACAAGTTGGAGCAGATAAAAGATGAGCACAAGTGAGAAACAGTTTCCAAATACAAAATTCTCTTGGTTAGTTTTGTGTGGAGGGGTGGAGAGAGAGAGAGAGACAGTTTGAGCAAGAAACTCTTGCTTCGTTCCATGTAGCAGCAGACAACAAAAGGTTTAATGGTAAGAAGGGGAAGACAAGGAAATCCCAAGAGGTGGAAATAAGGAATGACTTTGCAAAAGAACACAGAAACAGTTTCTTTAAAATTTAAAGACAAGCAAAAATCATGAAGAGAAATACTGCAAGTAGTTAGTGGATTAAAACCTCGATGAAAGTCAAAAATTGACATTTTGTTAATGAGCTCTGGCATGTTTTTGTTTTAAATCTAGACATCTCTATTTTAAAAGATACATGCAACACAGGCGAATCAAATAACTCACATCTGAAGTCATTTCTACCCCTTAGATATTGGACCTTTCACAAGTACACAAATATACTAAACACCTAAATACTAAAAAGCGGAATATACACTACTTAAGGCATAAAATTTAATCCTATGAAACATATCAAAATCTGAAACTGTCTTTCATTTCTGTTTTCCCAAATAGAAAATTTTTTTCGAGATTGATTAATTTGTATAAAGGGCTTATTTACAATGAATGTTAGAAAAAATCCTTGCATTTTATAATTATTAAACAAGGACGTTCCATTCCAGACACTAAACAGATCAATGAAATCATTTAAGTGGTTGTTTTCTAAGTGTAGCTTAGACGTGGCACAAGGTTGAAAGTATGAGGCACCCAGTAAGGATTGAACTCACTACTCATTCATAAGTGATTATGGATACAAGCTTGCTAACCATTATACCACGTCAAAGTACCCAAATCAAATCATTTCAATGAGAGGCAGGTAAGTCACCAAGAGATGTGTCTCTATTGAAAAACTAAATTTTTCAATAGAGACACATCAGTCTTCCAAGAAAATAGACACAGCTGAAAATGTGTGTGTATATATATATATATATATATATAAAGAAATATAGTCTTAAGGTGTGGTATATTTATGGGATAAAGTGCTCAATATCAGAGATAGAGCGTGTGTAAATTTAAAAGTGAACATTGAAGTCAACACTTAGAGGTGACAGGCTGTTTCATGCTAGATGCAATTGTCAGGCCAATGTGGCCTAAACGATTGTGTCTAGCATGAAACAGCCTGTCGCCTCTAAGTGTTGATTCAATGTTTCTATATATATATATATATATATATATATATATATATATATATATATATATATATATATATATATTGTTCATGTAAATAACGATTTTATAAACATGTAAATGTTCTGACTGTGATAATTAATAAAGCTGAAAGAATTGCTTAAAATCCAGAAATAGACTTGAACACTTTATTCATATCTATCTGAGATGGGGGATGGTCTTTAAAGGGAATCTTGATGCTCAGCTCATTAACAGAAGACTGCTTATAGAGTCAAAAATAAATCCATTCCATTGTTCATGCTACACATTTCATAAATTAACCCAGATAAAGAAAGTCACTTCCTATTAATTTCCCAGTTGAAACTTCTGAAATGTGAAATACATTTTGTCAAACTTACACAATTTAACAAGTCCGATGTCCAAAACTAAACAAAAAGAGTATTCACTAGTTTTACTGCATTTTATAAGTGTTGCTTTGTACATATAAATTAATACTAGTGTAAAATAATTAATCTAATAATTAAATAAAAGCAGTTTGATCGACAGATCTTATTCCTACCAATGTGAAATAAATCATTAAAGGCTTAGAGAACTATTTTGTTTTTATCTGCAATAGTTTGAGCAATTAAAATTGTTTCATCAATCTCTCTCTTTTTGACATCATAAAGTATTTCAAATTGAGATTCTAAAAGGATAAATGACAGCTCTTCTGCTTTTAACATTAACGCGTGCACACACACACACACACACACAGAGAGAGACAAAAAAAATGAAAGTAAATTAAAAATTGAATTCTCCTTAGCTTATTTTTTTTTTACTTCTTATTGAACAATTTGTAGCAGCAAAAAAGTGTTTGAAAAAAAAAAAAAAAAACATAATAAAAATAATGAAGTAGCTTTTTGAGCAATTTCAGTTTAGACAATTTTGCTTTGATTTAACTAAAAATGTAGGAAGTGTGGGGGAAAAAATGAAACAACAACTGAACAAAAAGCTCACATTTTGTAGTTGGTTTTCAAGATTCTTCATTCAATTTAAATTTTTAAAATTATTAAACATTCTTTTTTTCTTCTTCAAGCAATAAACAAAAATGTACAATTTGGTTTTCAATTATTCAGGTTTCAAACTTGAGATCATTTCTTAAACAAAAACAGTAAATATATTTCTTACTGGCATTTCATTTCCAATACAACCCCATTAATACTCAGGTTAGGAAAGGGAAGTTTAAGAGCTCAATTTTACATCCCTGCCAACCAGAAGTCACTCCATATAAAATGAAATATTTTCTGTGAACATTAGATAGGAGGTATAAAAGCAGATTGACAGTCTATTTAAAAAGTAAATTCTTTTATAGTGTCTTGTTTGCTAGCACCATAACAATATTTGCCAGAAATGTGAAATTTAATACTCCAAAAATGAGTATTTTACATATACGAAAGGGAGCAAGAAGCGTTTTGAAGTAAGTTTTTGAAAATGCAATGATCTGTAAAGAATAGCCATGTTAAATGCCATAAAGAGAATTTCAATGAACTTGAGTGGGTCTTTCTTTCTCAAAATAATTGTTTATTTTTCGGATCTATATTAAGCAGAACCTGAGAGGATATATTAAATGATTGAATAATAAACAGTCTCCAGAATGATTTTTGCATTAAATTTAAAAGCCAAATCAATGACAGAATTTGTTATCATTATGCGATCACACACTGTTACATAATGCTATAAATTTATTATATTCCATTTCCCTACACCTAAGCAAACATTAACATATATCCAAATGATAAAAAAATAAATACACAAGAAAACTAATGAGATGTCAGGATAGAGAGAAACCTACCAATTTGTTCTATAAAAAATAATCTTAAATCTTTATATGCTGATAATTACAGTGTTTTTGGTACAGAAAATTGTGCCATGTGGTTTATGAAGTGAGTTTTAATCTCAGTATTAATGGGGTGGTAAAAGATGCAAATCCTAGTCAGATGAAAGCAATAATAAACAATAAAGGAAAGAAAAAAAAAAGAAGCAAGAAACTAAATTTTAAATTTACAAACAGCTTGTAAAAAAATTTTCTTGTTTGATCAGCTGAAATAATTGAAAAATATACAGTCACTATACAATTATTCACACAAGACTTTCCTTCCCCAAAACAATAAAAGAATAATTTAATATTGTTTTCTTTTTAAATATCATAATAGAAACATTTGAAGAGAAGTTCAGAGAAAAAGCAAGCAAAAAAAAAAAAAAAAAAAAAAAATTACCGGTATTAATAAGTCAAGAATAAAAGGGTTAAAAAAAAAAAAAAACACACACACCATTTTTTTTTACCCTTTTTTCAATCTGAATGGAAATATCCAAATGATATTTGTAATGTAGAATCACTTGTTTCCAGTCAGTTGAGATGCATGAGCAGTTAAATTCAATTATTTTGTGACTATCTCAGATTCTGAAACAAACATACATATATCTGTTTTTTTTTTGGGGGGGGGAATTCTGAGACAGTAGTTGCAACATAATTATATTTACATATTTTTAAAAAAAATAGTCAATAATTTATGAAGCTTAGTAGACAAAATTATTTGCAATTGTAATGAAGCCAACAGATCTGAATCTACATTAAAATCATCTTGGTTGCAACCACTTAATAAATAGAAAGAAAACCATTTGTTGGACCAGTGGTCAAATCAGTGTGGGTAGCTGGCTGATTATTGCTCAGGAAGAGATAGAAATAATAAGTTAGTATCAAATATAGATTCCCAAGATAAGAAACCATCACAAAAATCCTTATCTCTTGCACACCTCATAAAAAGATGACTTACTATGAGATTCACAATATACAGGGCCAGTGCATACTACCTACTGACCAGTAAGTGGTGGGGGCATGATGATTGGGGGGCCCCCAGACAGTGCTTTGTGACCCTTGCTATTTTATAAACATTTACTTTTTTTCTACCTACATTTATATACATTACAAATTAAATTAAGCACAAATGACTATTAAAGGATGAAAAATTTTCATGGATTTTGACATCATTGTTTTTTTTTTTTCATCCAAATCCATGAATTTGTTTTGTTCATGCTAAGTTTAAAAAAAAAAAAATTCACTATTTTTTATCCATAATGTTGAATGTGTTAAATTATTCAACCTTAACAAGAAAAATCTCAAGATGGAATGATATGTCTCTAATTTATATTAAGATACATTATATTTATTTTCAATTTTTCTATTTGAATTGTTCATCTATATTGCATATGATCCATTATTGTATATAATTAGGTTAGAATAAAATTTGTATTTTATATGAATACTACCTTATGAAAATTGAGATGTAATAGAGTAGGGTGCCCTATATCATAGATTAGAGAGGTGGGTACAAGACCCTTGCACCAACCCTGCCAATATATACAAGTTCCATACAAAAAATGAATAAATGCTACATTCTTGAAGAAATAAGAAAATCAACTTTCAAAAGGTTTCTATTTATAAAGATTTTTTTTTAAAACTATGTTTTATAAATAGATTTCAAAATGAAAAACAATTATTAAATTTTAATAATTTTAAAATGAGAAGTATTTAAAATTTTACAGATACTGAGAGGTCATATGACATTTATAAAAGTTTTCAATAAGATGCTAATTTTGCAACATGTGATTGAGGTTGGTATATTTATTGAGTTGGTCAAAAAGTTTGTTCAGTTTAAGTAAATTTTCTACTTAACCTTGCATTAGTCACATGAGGTGTTTTGTTATCCCAAAATTTTTAAAGTACTTGTAATTCCTAATTAGCAACTTGTTTCTTTTGCTCCTTCCCACTACTCTCCTGTCTTAGTGAGGGTGTGTATCATGTGGTATGGCGCAGCTATAGCTCAGTTGTCATGAGAGGCAGTTACCAGTGGATTATCCATTTTCAGAAATCCAAGATGACTAATGCTGGGTTAATATGTGAACAAGCATTTTGGCCAGCCTAATACTGTAAATTATGGTGTACGATTAGAGTTTTCAAGAAAACTAAAAAAATATTTTTGGGTCACTGGTAGCCTACCATATGTTTGGAGGGAGTCAACCTATACTGTAAGTATAGGACTAACTCAGAATTTTGAACTAAAAATCTTGAGGTCGACTTGTTTGCTGCAATTTATGGTATGTTCTACAATCACAGAAGTAATATACAGAGCAACCTAGGTTCCCAAATGTTTCACATGTTGAACAAATTGGTTTTTAAACAGAAAATTCAAGATGAAAGTGCCTTGGTTATTGAACAAAATTTTGGTTCTCAAACAACATTGCCGATCAGAGTTAACCTGAACAGAATAATTTCTGAGTCAACCGCCATGTTGTATGTATTCATGTTTTGTGCTCTGCTTTTCTTTACCAATTTTATTGTACTCTGACTTTTTCTCTACATTGATTCCTATTGGAAAAATAGTTTCAGTTTACGAACATTTTGGGTTATGAATGGCCTTTAGGAACAAATTAAATTTGTGAACCGAGGTGCCACTGTATTTGGATTACACTAGTTATATTTAATTACCATTAATGTGGTTGAGAAGAGTTAATTCCTCTTGACTATGTAAGTGATTTTCATAAAACTTAATAGTTGGTGTATTTACTAACAATACTCCCACAATTGTGGTGGGGAGTGTGTCATAAAATGGTGCATTTGGAACAGTGACATTAAATGCTGTTCTAATTATCTTTAAATGTCTTTGCATTAAGAAAAAAAATATTCCATTACATTCACACAATTGAAAAAAAAAAAAAAAAAAAAAAGATCTAAAGAAATTCCTGTTAAAACAAAAAAAATAAAACAGAAACAAAAAATGCATCAAAAAATATAGTCACAAAATGTCTTTCATCATTAGAGCATTAGCTGAGCAGATTAGATTTGTTGATTTTCAGCATAAAAAAAAAAATTTGTGAAAAAAAAAAAAAAAAAAAAACTGTTTCTCTGATACTTTTTGTGGAGAGTCCTTTTTTTCTTTTTTTCTTTTTTGTTAAACAAAAACGTTGTCATGGTTGATAGTAAAGGAATTAACAAGCCAACTAGTGTTGCCCTATAATTTAGCATTAACAACTACAGTCTTGGTATCCACATTGATGCTGGCCATTGGCATAGTAGGAACTTCAATGTGCTGAGCTGAAATAAGAAAGAAAGAAAAAAAAAACTAAATGATAACTGCACAAGTGGTATTTTGGAAAACAAAATTTATATTTGTAGGGGTTTTATGAAGTATAATTATTGAGATAAAAATGTTATTACAAGTATCAGGAGAAGAGGTTTCCAAACTGATGCATTGCTACATTTTAGTATCATTAATTGTTAGTACATTCTTTAATTATTTGCTTAAATTTTCATTGAAGGATTTCCTTTTATGGACATTTTGATTTATATATTTGGCTTGTTTAATAAAATTAATTTCATTACTTACCTAAATTTGATTAGAAATTATTTATAAATAGTTACTGTGGTTAAAAAGGAAGTTTTAAAAGAAAATATGGTTGAATAATTTGTTTTCTATGGCTTATCAACCCTTTGCAGGTTATTTAAAGCTGGAAAATATTTTTAGATTGTAAGAATTTAGTTTTCTGGAGATAATAATGGTTTGGTGACACAAGTCTTTCAAATTAACCCATAGCGTGGGGGGAGGGGAAGAGGCAGATTCCATACCTTTCCCAAGGGTATTTGCGCCTAAGTGAATATAACGAACCCAACAAGAATTGGAACTGGGCTCTCTAATTAACAATTCTTGGCCATTATCCAGTATACATGCATCTGGTATACCCAATTGGTCACCCATCTAGGTACTGACCAAGCTTGACATTGCTTAACTTCAGTGATCATATGGGAATTGGTGTATCAATGTGATGTGGCCATAATTTCTGGATGATAGGAATTTTTCATAAAATAATCAAAAATGTTTACAAGATTTCAAAAAAGATTTTGTCTTCAATACTTTATCCAAATTATGAATTTCAATAATAATCTTTTCTTTTAATTCATTTTTTTTGGGAACATCTTTTCAAAATGATGCAGAGAATATATTTTTAAAAGAAATGTTTGTCAGAATTTTTGAGTCAAGGAATTATGATTTTCTTCCACTGTGGTACAGCTTTGCCCATATGACCAGCTGAACAGACACAAAGTCAAGTGGGCCCTAAATTATATTATTGGAGTCAAAAGTATCAGGTTTTCTTTTTAATGGCTAGAAGATAAAGTCTTTGAAGTCTTGGGTTCAAAATGACAATGCACTTGAATGAAGGAGAAAATAATAAAGAAATAAATGAAAAAGAGGATCAAGTGGTATTTCGTTGGAAACCAGATGTTTCCATTAGTAGTCCTATCAATCACATAGGTAGCAGTCACTCAAGTGAAACAAGAAGAATCAAACGGACCTTGGTTTCACCCATCTACTACCCACGAGAATACAAGTCCAATTGAGAACCTTGTTGAAATAAGCACCAAATTATTGAGAATTGGATTTGTGTCTTCATTTCTTGCTGTTGATTTTATCTTCTGTTTCTTGTGAATGTGCAGCGAATCTTTTTCAGTCTTTCAGGCGAACTCAAGGTGAAACATAATGCAGGGAATGATTTGTCCAACTGGTGACAAAGAGGGAGTCTGTTGTATCTTCATACCACTGCCCTACTTATATTCAAGATTACGGTCTTCAGCTTGGTTGTTATAGTCATTAAGATATTGGCCATATTTGCTGTAGTTGGTAGCTTTTGGGGATATTGACACAAACCCTTTATTCAATCAATAAGAGTAAATTGTTCTCATTTCACTTTCATAATTCATCCCTGTGATGCTGCTCATACCTTTTCCACTGAGCTTGATTTTGAATGCTTTGTCCTCCCTCTGATGGCTGACATAGCTTGTAGCAAACTCACAAATTCAGAACCATAAGCTCAAATAATCACAAATTCACTCTTCAACCTAATCAGCTTCCTTCTCACTTGTTCACTGGATTTGAAGGTAGGCTCACTAATCTGTAGCCAGCATATCCAGGTTATTCCATCGACCCTGTAGCCAGCACATCCGGACTATTCCATCGACCCTGTAGCCAGCACATCCGGACTATTCCAGCGACCCTGTAGCCAGCACATTCGGGTTATTCCATCAACCGTTTTCTGTTATAAATGATGGAATGAGTCTGCTCTAATTTTTCTTTACATCATGGAGCCAATTGCATTGGCAGATGCACACCCTCAATTGTTTTAAAGGTAAATGGATTTCTTCTGCACACTTGATTATATAACTTATGACTACAAAACTCAGGGATTAAACTAAAGATTGCCAGGTAAATAGATATATGTGTTTAGCCAACACTCTTATCCCATAAGACAGAGAATTATCAAACAATTAAAAAGACAAATACTGCTGTTACTGCTGTTGCTATTATTATTGCATCCTTGTCATCATCATATTATAAACACCCTTGCAGTGTGCCTGGAAGCTTCAGTAGTAGAGGTTAATTGCATTTGAATTAGCAGCAAGAGGCTTGGCCCCCCTGCTGTTATTGTTTTTTCCGTTTTTTTTAAATCAGTGCCATCTTAAGCCAGGCAATACAGCCATTAGCATGCAAAGGGTTACAGGGTGTGGAGGAATTAGGAACAGAAACATTAGTAATGAGTAGAAAGAGAAAAGAGTAATCAGGAGAACAGCAGATAGCGATTGACATTGCATTTAAATTTTTGTAGATTAAAGTGGGCTGGAAAGCATAGAGATAGAAGAAAGTTCCACAAATGAGAAGTGTGAGAAAAGAAACTGTTGGCATAGAAGTTACAGCTACAGCTCAACTGTAAATAGATGAGATCTCAATGCCAGTCTAGTATTGTCCTTAAACTCCTCAGTCTAGGTACTATAGTGAAGAGCTCATCCAAAGAATTATCATGAAAGTATTTGTAAAAAAGGCACAGAGAAGCAACCTTATGGCAGTGTGCAAGTGATTGAAGCTGAGCCACCAGATCTGGGCCAATAATATTGCTGATTCTTCTTTGGATTGTATCAAGGAGCTCCAGGTGAATAGCAGGGGCATCGGACAATATATAGCAGCAATATTCTAAGCATGAATGAATGGTAGATTTATAGATATGTACGATAGATTCCGGAAAGAAAAATTGTCTCACCCAACACAAAAGTAGTTCCCTGCTGGAGCTGCATTTAAGCTCTGCCAATTACTCCTTTGTCAGTTTTTGTATAAGGTGCCTGAACAAGAAAATGCTGTTACTATTCTCTTCTTTTGTATTTTGTATCTGCTCTTAAAAGTGATATTTATTCTTGGCATCATTGGAAATTCCAGTGCTCCAAAAACATCAGACCCCTTTTCCATGTGATCCAAACAGGAGCAATTACCTACCAGCCAGCTTCCAGGCCTCTGAAATGAATCTGCAAATCTTGGGCCGAGCCATTTATTGGTATGATTCTTTTTGATTTTGAGTCAATCAAAATTGTTTTCACAGTTTTTGCCGTCTCCTTTTGTCTATTTAAATGCCACTAACTTTGCCTGCCTTTTTTGAGTGTGTTTAAGTTGCTTGGTCTTTTCATGCTGTTAACACAATTATATAATTCCTTTATGTAAACAAAAAAAACTGTTTCTTTTTTTTCTCTCCCTCATTTCTAATTATATTTAGGAGTGAAGTATGAAAATGGTCTCAGGTATACCAAAAAAACCTGTTTAACCTGTTAGTGGCAGCTTGCATATTGTTAGACAGTCACAATTTATACCGACATGATGACTATAGAAAATTTAACACTTCAAAGGATATATTGAAGGATATTCGGGCAGGGGGGAAACATAAGTAAGCTACTTAAGAATTTGGTAAAGAGTCAAATGTTACTTAGAACAACAGGAAACAGAAAGTTGTGAAGATCTATGATCATTCAAGTCTTGAATAGACACAGCACAAAAAAAAGACAACTTGGATGAAATATAAATAAAGGTAAGAAGTATTTTTAAATAGTCAATTTTGAATAATATAGGTCAAAACAGTCATATACTTTGGCATTTATAAATATCCATACAAATCCAGTTAAAAACTGAGAACATAAAATCTGTTCTGCTTTAAAACTCAATTTGTAGGATGATTGTGAATTTACTAAAACTTGAAAATGACATTTACTATTAAGGAAAAACTAGCCTGCTTAGGGCAGTAGTGCCTTAGTCCCATTCAAACTACTATTCTTGAAGCCTCACTCACTTATCTTCATTGTCCCTTCCACTTTTCACAACAGCCTGAAAAGTCCTCTTTTGGGATCACCATCAGCTGCCTCATGTTCTCCTTAATCTCACTTATCCTCATTGTCCCTTCCACTTTTCACAACAGCCTGAAAAGTCCTCTTTTGAGATCACCATCAGCTGCTTCATCATGTTCTCCTTAATCTCACTCACTTGTCCTCATTGTCCCTTCCACTTTTCACAACAGCCTGAAAAGTCCTCTTTTGGGATCACCATCAGCTGCCTCATGTTCTCCTTAATCTCACTCCTTCATCCCAGTGTCCCTATCACTTATCAAAACAGCCTGCAAAGTCCTATTTTGGGATTGCTATCAGCTGCATCATCGTGTTCTCCTTACTCTCCTCCACTCATCCCCATTGTCAAAACAAACTGTTACCATTACTTCTTCTATTGCATTTTTTCTTCACTTCATTCACAATTTAAAATTTAATTTCAGTGGCAATTTTAGTTTTTTTTAGAAAAACCAGGATTTTAAGGCAGTCAAATTCCAGCTTGTGGGCTGGGGCTAACAGTTCTGGATTGTTAAAAAAAATAATCTGCATGTAATTTGAAGAATCTGATATTCAAAATGGCCGGATACTTTCTGGACAGTCTTTGAACTCCAAGATTTTCCAATTCTTGCACTGTCAATTGCTAATTTCCTTTGACTGGATACCATACACAGCCAACATTTTTAAGTATTCCCCTTGCTGAAGACCTTCCAATTCTGCAGCATTTGGCACAAAAATTTTATCTGGGCTTCATTTATTCAATTATTCCTGAATGCCTTCTTAATCATTCCAATAGTTTCCACTAACAAATGCCAAAGTTTCAAGCAAAATTTGATGAATATACATTGTGAATGTCACAGTCACACAATATACAAGAGCTCAATGGCATCTCTTCTGGTTGGTAGGCAGATTACATGAGGTTTTCACAATCAATTTTTGAGAGATTCAAAATGGCTTTCTTTCCAGACAAACCATATAGGCATAGATATATCTCTCTCTCACACACACACACACACAAAAGAGTTCATGAAAAATTCTATACATACCAATACTTTCAGTTACTTTTGTTAGTACCACTGTGTTTGGTGCCATGTAAACAGCTCCATCCCTGAGAGTTTAAAAAATAGAAAGAAAAAAATTCTTTAAATTCAACATTTGATAAATACATATTTACTAACAGATGACATTGTATCTGATGCTTTTTTCCCTTCTGATTCGCATAGACCAAGAATAAAAGAATTTACATTCCTCAGAGACTAAACAACATTGCTGGATAGCAGGCATTAGTGTGGGGAGGAGAAAATGATTAAAAGGTGTAAATTTCAAAATGAGAATGTAATTGAGGAGGCATTGTTATCCTAGATAATCAAAGAAAAAAGAAATGAAGTCTTCTTGCAAAAAGTCCTTAAAATAAAATTTTTCAAAGATTTTATAAAGACAGAACATTAAAATGGTGATTTTTTTCTTTTTAATAACAAAAAGAATGTAAATCAAAAAATATTTGTAAGAAATCAATATTTTAAAAATAAATAAAACAGTGCAGTTCATTTTATATTTAATGTTTTGCTTAAAATATTGCCAAAAATTTCAATTTACCTCTTTTCCTTGTGTAATGCATTTATGTTGCATAATGCCATCAATCCATTGTTGAGCAGATCAAGAGACAGGGTTTCTGGGTGCTTGATGAGCTGTTCACGCAGCAAACGAGCTACAACCATTTGAGCTTCTTTTGTGATCATTTTTGCAGGTTTTGCCATTGGTTTGTCATGGGCAATTGATGGCAGGGACAGCAAATGTTGGCATAGCACCTTGGGAAAGAAACAAAAACAAAATATAATCATTGAAAAATGTTTACACACTGAATATGTGCATGTGTGCACACAGACACATGTTCTGTTCTGAAAGAAGATAATTTTTTTTAACCTCTTTAATTACTACAACTGCCTCATCACATTCTCCTTAATCTCACTCACTTATCCCAGTATCCCTTCAATTTTCCAAAACAGTCAACAGACTTTCAGGGGTCACCATCAGATGCCTCATCAGCTTCTGTTTAATCTCACTTATCCCAGTGTCCTTTCCACTTTTCAAAACAACCTACATTTTAATAATTTAATCTCTTTAACTGAAGAAATAAACAAAAAAAAAAAAAAAAATACAATGATACTTATACTATCACATGTCAAAAATCATGACTTAACAGTTTAATATTCAAAAATTGTCACATATATACATACATATATATATTGGGTTGGTGCATAATTATCAGGCGTTTTTGTAGGCAAATTATTTGTTAGTAAAAATTGCTGTTTTGGTTTACTTTTTTTTTTTTTAAAATAAAAATATTATTTTATTTTCAGTCAATAATCATACACTCCTAAATAGTTATTTAAAAATGTTATTGTTGGTTATGTTTCTTTTTTTCCTAATAAATAGTGTTTCAAAAACGCCTGATAATTATGCACCAACCCTATATATATATATATATATATATATATTAAAAAGAAGAGGGGTGCCGCAAACGTTTTTGGTTGTAATGTGGATTTATTGAGAAAAATATTATACTTTGTTTTACATAATTTCACGACACGTGTTTCTGGTCTGGTCTCATAACCGTCTTCAGGTGAAAGTGGAGATTTTTACATATTAAAATAATTAATTTTTCTTCATGTTCAATGTGGAATATTCTCGATATGAGACATTCTGTGTGTTGGCAATCCGAATTTTCTTTCTAGAATTGTCAATGAAGAGTTCTGCGTGAAGGGTCATAAAACAATTAAGGTTTGTCCAGCGAGTAGTTATCGGCATTTAATCTTTTAATGTTTTAGTGACCTCTATGTGCTCTTGGATCTGTTTCTATTTTTATGCGTGTTCCTGTCAGCATGCGTGTATATATGCGTGCGATATTTCCTTACTACGAGGAATTCGTAAACTTATTTGTACTTATACACGCATACACACACATACGCACATACACACTATCCCACCACAAGTAGTCAGTACACACACACATATACACATTTTCCCAAGCTACATGGAACCAGTACACACACATACACACACACACACACACACATACATACACATGCACACACACACACACACACGTACTTCTTAAGTTGTCAAGTTTATGCACTTAAATGCACAAAATGTAAGAAGTCATATATAGGCATCAGCCAACAACTGAACAACAGGGTCTCCCTACACAAAAGCAATATAAAATTGACAGACAACAGAAAACTTTTTGTATCACAACACATTTTCAAATGTAACCAGGGTAAGTTTAATATCATGCCGATATATCAAACAGACAATTACTCGTATCTACAAATACAGGAAAAAAAACTTTATAGACAAATTCAAACCCGAACTGAATAGATCGTAACCCCCCCAAAAAAAAAAAAAAAAAAAAAATTGAACACAGGGTGACCAAAAACAATGATCGCTCACATACATGGACGCACACTCATATACGGGAGACACGAGGAGATATATATATATGTGTATGTACACATACATACATTTATGTATGTATATGCGGATGTTGACAACTTAAGTAAAAAAGAAACAGTTTAATAACAAATAAAGTCCTGATATTAGAGTTGACTGTAAAGGCAATTTTAGTCAAGTACTTACCCAGTATCCTAACAAGAAGGGTTCAAACATGTGGCTGAAGAAGACAGTGTATTTGTTAGTGGATGTCTTTATTTGAACAGCTTTGTCCTGTACTGCAACTCCACAGGTGTGTGTTAATACCAATAAAGCCTGTTCAAAATCCTGATGGGAAATACAATAAGTTCATCAATGATGATATATTTAGAGGAAAAAATGCAATGGTTAAAAAATGCTTATAAGGTACATTAATATTACTTTATAATAGGGTTATTGTAATTATATGAATAATTTATCATCCCGGGGATGTTTACATCAAAACAAATAGCCTAGAGCTTTCCCGTGTTAAATTGAAGTCAAATATGATATCTGTGATGGTAATGGTAATATTAGCTGTTTCCTTATAAAAAAAAAAAAAAAAAAACATTCATCATCCACTGATTGAGAAGCCAGTGCCACTTTTGGTTGAAATTTATAAAATCATCATCTTGAAAGAATTTTTCAGTAAAATAGTTTTCTCAAGTCCACTGTTATTACTCTTTCCTGATAGGGGAGGGCTTTTGTTTGAAGTAGTGTAGAACATCAGCATCTTGATTATGTTATTTTCTTTTCAATTTACGTCTTCTATCCATTTTAGTTGTTACCTCAAGTGATGTGGTTTCTGTTATTTGGCAAAGATTTTTTTATTTGTAATTCTATAGCACCAGTTCACAAGGTTCAGAAAAGGATGGTCCTCATAAAGGCCTACAGGCTTCATTTGCTTGAAGCAGCGTTTAACCACTGAGCTGAGAAAGAGGTAGCATATTGCTGAAAAGATACTTTTGAACAAGTTTGGTGTCATAGATACTTGGAAAACAAACCAGTAAAGAAGTGATGCAAAGGGAGAATTTAGTAAAAGTGAAAATAAAGGTCAGAGGCATAAGAACGTACCAAATGTTAGATTTAAAATTGAAATAATAAACATCAAATAAGCTTTCCTTCTGGGCTTTATAGAAAATTGGTTCTTTTGTTGGTAACCAGCTATTGAGACAAAGATGCCACAAATCCATAAAAATAGACATCTAATACACACAAAGTAATGAGCTAGTATGTTGCCAACTCCCTTTGAAAGATTTAAAAAGGGGGTGAACCTTCTGTAACAACTGCAAAGCAAGTCTGCAATAAATTCAAGGAGAAATGAAAGAGAAGGCAATATGAAATTATCATTTTTGTATAGGAATTCTGCAGATTCTAACTTCCTTAATAAAACAATAGCATCATTATACCACAGGAATTGAAACAGGATCTTTTAGTAATTGAAAATAGGAATTAATGATGGCTCCTTCAACAAATAATGTTCATACTTTATTGTTCATTACAGCAGCCTGTTGATATTTTCACAAAGTCTGAACTGATTTTCTTTTTACTGGGACTCGTAAAAATTTATTTGATCAGCAAGCAACAATTGTGAGAGCAAATGGGTCAATCCACAGACACACACACACGTTTTAAAGAGAAGCTGCAAACGTTTTTAGTTATATATTATATTTTATTTTTCATATTTTTTGCTACATGTGTTTAGAGTCTTGTGACTCATCAGGTGGAGAATGGTTATTTCTACATATTATTTAAAGGAATTATTGTTTTCTCATGTCTAACCATTGTCTTTTGTGTGTGGTAGTAACCAAATTCTTCTTGGACTGGCAGAAAAATATTCCTGTGCTTAAGCGCTAATAAAACAATTAGGATTGATCAGAGAAAGGGAAAGGAAGGGGATCTTTGTTCTTATCGTATGTATATATACTATTTCCTTGTAATAAAACAATATGTATATGTATGGAGAAGAAATATATCTACACATACTAGCAAAAAACACACACACACACAATACACAAAATGGAGAAAGGTGTAAAAAGATACACAGGACATAAAATGATAAGAGCAAAGACCTCATTCCTTCCCCTTTCTCTGACCAATCCTAATTGTTTTATTACAACTTAATTAGAGGAATATTTTTCTGCCAGTTAAAGAAGAATTTGGATTACTATCACACACAAAAGACAATGGTTAAACACAAGAAAAATTTAATTCCTTTAAATAATATGTGGAAATAAACATTCTTCATCTGATGATGGTCACAAAACCCAAAACTCATGTAGCAAAAAATATGGAAAATAAATATATAAAAAACTAAATAACTAAAAACATTTGCACTTTTCTCTTGTTGGAAAAACTCTAATCTCTCCCTATCTATATATTTTTTTTTTCAGGAGAAACAGAATACAGAGAACTGAGGCACACATTGTATCTTGTGGCCACTAAACAGCTCTCCTCAGATTTTGAATTCAGAGGAGTTCTTCTCTTACTGGTTGCCAACAAAAACTTTAGAGCCCAGTCTGTTTTTCTATTTAACCCACAGCAGGTGGGAGAGAAGAAATGGATTCATATCTTTCCCAAGGTTATGTGTACATAATGTAACATGTTTGACTGGAATCCAAACTCAACTCTTCAATGTCTCATTCTGAGGTGCTACATATCACAACACCCACACATCTACCAACATACGAGAGAAAAGTTGTAATGGATAGTAGTCTGATTGTTCAGAATACTATCCATTAGGAGCCAGTTAGTAAATAAAAACAAATACATATGTTAAACTATTGGTAAAGGGATAATGAAAAAACCAAAAATGAAAACATCGCCTTTAAAAATTCTAATGATGTTCCAGGCTTGAAAGAAAGAAAAACATTTCTTACCTGTCTTGTGTTACCAGGAAGAAAGATAAAGTCTCGACTAAGTAGTTTTTCCAAGAAGGTGTATTTTTCAAAGAGATCATCTGTGAAATACAAGAGTAGTGAATATAAGATACCTTTTTTTTTTTCTTAATTTTTGTAAACTAAAAAATTATTTATCATTGCCAGTTTAGATAGAAATGTAAAATGAAAGCGTATGGATAGAAATAAAAACAAAAAAAGATAAAAATAAAAACACTTGCCTAAAGAGAGAGTGTCCTGAGTACAAGCATTGATAGGTAGAGTGATCAAAGCCACTCGGACAAAGACATGCATAAGTTGATTACGATAGGAGGCCAGCATCAAGTGGTGAGCTGCTGTGTCCATCAGACTGTCAGATCCTTTCCTTTCTGCTTGTCGCATTTCCACTATGTCCATACTATTCACAGTGACCAAGTTCTTGTGAATTTTCAGGCTTTCCTGGATAACAGTCTCAGCTGGTTCATGTCCTGATAAAAACAAATGAAGATTTAGATATAAAAAAAAATTGAAATGTCTACATAGAGTTATATGAAATATAGTTGAAATGGCTAGAAGTTCTATGCTAATTGTTTCCTCCATTGCACTTCTTGCTTGTGGAACTTTCTTCCAGCTTCTTGCTTCCCAGTCAGTTTTGATCTTCAAAAATTTAAATGCAATGTCAATTGTTATCTTCTGTCTTCTTAATTCCTGTTCTTTTATTGTTCTCTCTCCTTAATAATGTTTTTTTTTCTCATATTCTGTAAGACTCAATAATCCATTGTGTCTTAGTAGCTTTATTGCTTTGCTTGGGGTGAAATGATTATAAAAAAAAAAAAAAAGTACATTTCTCAAGAAATGCCTTGCAGAAAAGACTGGTAATCCCTTTGTTTTCACAGCCTAAAATTAGCATTCTTTTCAAAATAAAAAATAAAAATCCTTTAAATATTAAAATAAATTTCTATGAAACTAGCGCAACACACACAAAAAGATTATATCATGTAAGATCTGAATTAAATAAACTGTAGTAATAAAAAAAAGAAAAAGAGTCCCAGAGATTTAGAAAAATGAAAATAATGTTGGAAGCTGCAGGTTAGATTTAAAACTGAAATGATAAACATCAAATAAGCTTTCTTTCTGGGCTTTATAGAAAACTGATCCTTTTGTTGGTCACCAGCTATTGAGACAAAGATGCCACAGATCCATAAAAACAGGCATCTAATACACACAAAGTAATGAGCTAGCATGTTACCAACTCTTTTCAAAAGACATTAAAAAGGGAGTGAGCCTTCTGTAACAATTGCAAAGCAAGTCTGCAACAAATCCAAGGAGAAATGAAAGAAAAGGCATATGAACTTATCTTTTTGTGTAAGAATATGCAGATTCCAACTTCTTTAATAAAACAATAGCTTCATTATACCACAGGAATTAGAACAGGAGCTTTTATAATCCAAGATAGATATGGTTGATACTATGGCCTAGGGGTCTAAGAAGCTAGCTTAAATCCTGATTGGATTATACTGAGTATAAGTATTTTTTAATATTTTATTCTTTTCAGAATATCAAGAGTTAACTCACTTTTAACTATTCATGATTTGGGACAGACCCAAAAATGTTTGGGCATTCAGTTATATTTTAGTGCAAGAATATCCTGTACTTCTTACAACTGGCAGCACCAATTTCATAAGTAGCAAAAAACTTAGATTTTTGATCTAAGTGTGGAGAATTCATATTCACTTGCTTGTGAGGATTTTTTATATATATATATATATATATATATATATATATATATATATATATATATATAAACTTCAAGTGCTATTTTTAGGGATACACATATTTGAACAAACACTAGGTTTACTTTAAAAGATTATTTATTTAAATTATCAGCCTGTGTTAAAAAAAATGTGTCTGCTGGCTGGATTCAACCTTGCACCCCCCAACTTTGCAGAAGGAACTGTTTCATCAAATATGCTTTTACCGCTCAGCTACAAAGAGTTTCACAACAAAGCAAGGTTCTATTTTGCCTTTAAAGCACATTCACTCATTCGGATTTTTCTTGAAATGCATATCTGCTCAGTTTTAAATCTGAAACATAATGAATTTTATTTTTTATTCTTTCAAATGCTATTTTTAGTAGATACCTGTATTTGAATAGAGGGTCAATTTATTTAAACAGTATTTATCTCTTCTACTGGTGTTATTTGTTACACAACAATATTAAATCAGTTGGTCTAAAAATGCTACAATAGCCGTAACTGCTTAGGTTTTAAAACCAGAAGAGAGGGAAAGTTAGCAAGAGGATCTTTAAATGACTTACCTGGCCAGTCAATGTATGCCCCAAGATTTGATGCCTGTCGTTTAAGCCATTCCACTTCTTTGACAAGTTGCTTAACGGAGATTCCATCTTTATTCTGCATAAGCACAGCTGCAATCATTGACCAAGGATTGATAACAAAATGCCGCTGCTGGTTCAGCACAACTTGAATACTCATTTGTGAGACAAGATTCTGCTCATCAAAAGACAAACCTCCTATAAATCTAAAAGAAAAAAAAAAAAAAAAGAAAAAAGTTGATAGGAATTGCAATTAACAAAGAATATTCTTGATCGCACATTGTTTTTTATATATATATATATATTCAAAAAATAAAAAAAAAATAAAAAAAATGAGGAATACAGTCACAGAATCATCATTCAAGTTTTTTTTTTTTTTTTACAAAAGTGATAAAAAATAAAACAAATAAATTAGAGTAAACTGGACAGAGGTTAGTACTTATATTTACTAAAAGAACATTTCTATTCCATTGGTGAGATGCAAGTTCCACTTAAGAAGCTTCTTCCCTCAAACTTTACTTTGTGGAACCAACTCCTAAGAGGATCTTTCCCACATATCCCCATAAATTGTGCCTCTTACTCTGTAAATTTCTACCTGGAGTGGCTCTTAAGCCTTGTATAGGGTGAACATTATTGTTAAAAAAAAAAAAAAAAAAATAAAATAATAGAACAATGGTATTAATTTGTACCATCTCCATGCAGTAATGATATACTGCATTTTAAGGCATATAAGTCCCCATCTATCTGCTATCAATAATTAAAAAAATAAATAAATAGCAAAATTGAAAAAGGTACACTGCATGTTACTGGAACTTCATCCATGTTCCCTCTTCAGCCAGAGTGAAAACAAGTTTCTTTTTATGCATTTATTATAAAATTTATGAAATTCGAATATTTGGGAGAAAACGTGCCTCTTATATCATTAAATAGAATAAATTCACTTAAAAAAAAATTAACCAAATATGATAACTGTTGTTGCTATGATGTCTAAACAACAACAACTAAAATATGTTCATATTGCATTTGATGCCATGGAGCAATAAAATTAATTAGTTATTATGAACTATATTTTTGTGACAAGTGTCACTGTATTTCTAATTTCTCTTTTAACTTTAATTAAACAATGCAATGTGTCTCAATCTCATATTTTGGGTAATGTGTGTGTGTGATGTACAAGGAAAAGCTTTAATGACAATAATACTAAAGATGATAATTTAGCCCTTAGTCGATCTTGGTCAATGGCAATCAATAAAGTAACCACACCCCCACATTGGCTCTCAAGCTTCTTCAGACCATTATGGTTACCATCTAGCTGTCTCCTCACTCATTAATGCTTGGCTTGTTTGTTGCTGGTATCGTGATGATGGGCACAGTTCAACTCAACTTAGCTGGCGTTTGTTCATGACCATTCACTCCTCTGCCATGTTGTGTTCTTGATCTCAGAGGGTGAAAGGTTGCTGATGAAACAAATTGAAGTGAAGACAGGGAGCTACACAAAAAAAAAGAATTCTTTGGAATAAAGAATTAACTTAAAATTTTAACTTAAAAATGTAATGACAATTTGGTTTATATATGATTTGTTGTATACAGTGGTTTTAAACCTTCCCACTACCATTATGAACAAATCCCCTGTTGGAGTTTGCAGTTTGCATTAGTAGTAATTTAAATTTTTAAGTTCTGATTTTTGGGGCTGGCACAAGGTCTTGGTCAAGATGTCTTGGCAAAAAATGTGGATTCCAGTAGCAGTAGTGGGGACTCTCCAAGTTGTCCAAACCTCCAGCTTATATGGGGTTCTGTGTCCAGCAGGGGGTGGGGGTTGACCGGGATTTGTGTTTGGTTATCTTCCACCCTTAGCATTAATCTTTTCCTAAAATTCCATATTCTCAAAATGAGTTTGCCCAGCCCCCTTTTCAGAGTGGTCAGAGGAATCAAGCCACTCCTTAACATCTCATACCATTGCTCCATATAAGTGGTGCTAATCTCTCTCTTCCTGCTCCCACTTTCTCAGCATCTAACCTCAGCCACATGGGCTGACACACTGTCCCTGTGAAGAATCTAAACTTTCAGAATGCATATGCAAAAAGAAATTTTGTCCAGACCAATCATTAAATGTTATTTCGGTGACCACCCTGGTTTTTCCTAATCAACAACATGTTTTTCTATTTGATGCCTTCAAGGATACATTAAAGGTTTCTTCTCATCAGTGGGAAGTGGAAGTGCTCAGGAGTTCACTTACTACTTTGAAACAGTTTTTCCACGCATTTTGTTTCTAATTTTCTTCCTGCGAATTTCAACAATTATCATCCAGTTAGTCGACTCTTTCCTCTTCCTTTCTTTCTTTCCCTTTTTGTTTGATCAACCCCCGGAGATCTTAATGCCACAATACAAATAACATTAAAATTTTGACATATTGAAAATAAAAAAAAATTAAGCTTTTCTGTGACTATGGAATAGAGAGGAGAAAATTTATTAAAAATTTATTTAAAAGTAGTGTATAATAAAAAAAAACAAAAAAAAAACACTGCTTTAATAACTATCAATTATTTTTTTTTACAGTGATGTTCACCCTGTAGAAGGCCCAAAAGCCATTTATTTAGGTTATAGAGTAAGAGGCACAGTTTATAGGAATATGTAGGGAAGATAACCTGTTCAAGTCTAGAGTTAACAGTTAAGATTGTAGTAATCAGGGAAGCATCCTCTTGGGAGTCAGTTCCACAAAGCAGCAATTTGTGGGAAGAAGCTGCTCAAGTGTAACTTATATCTCACCAATAGAAAGCAAAGGAAATGAAGGTGGTTCACTGCAATGTACACACATTGCAGTGAACCACCTTCATTTCCTTTGCATGGCAGGTCTTAGCCATAAAGGTTAGAACTGATGTAAGGAATGTAGTTCATTTGAACACTTTCCATGAAAATAGTGATAGAGCAGCAAGTGACTTGCGACATTTCATCTGTGAGAAAGGGGGAGTAAGGTGGAAAATAATCACCCACAAGGACGCAGCAATGCTTTTGGACTATCAAAACTATAAAGTAAAGACAGGGAAGCTCCTGTCCATATATGGCAGCAGTAATCTAGGGAGGCATGGTAGAGTAACAGATTGTGGCTCAGATTAAGGAATCGGTGAGCCAAGTTTGAATTCCAGTCTAATTCATTTCATTAACTTATGTGTTAATACTCTTGGAGAAGATATGAATTGAACTCTTCTCCTCCCAGCTATGGGAAAATAGGACAGACTGGTTCTATAGCTTTGGGTGGCAACTGGTCTACTGCAGAAAGAAATGGTAACCTACAGCAGGAAAATCTTCTGCCTAATCAGTCACGATCGCCCAATCATGTATCACATATGGCACTTAACTGACCGACTCCATTTTCAACCTGATCTGGCTCTTTTGAAGGTAGAGGATAGCAGGAGGAGGAGTCAGCTATTTTCTAGAGTGGCACAGGGAACTCACCATTTTTAAAGTATCTTATGTAAGTACAAGTTCAACTTGAGATCTGGGTTGGGCTTAAGTTCCAATAGGCACTCAAGGCACAAAGCCACCCAGAGAAAACACGTGTTCATCGCAATAAGTGAAACATAATCTAGCAATCTGAAATTGCGGGATAGAAGGTCACATGGTTCTGAAGGGCAAGCTCTAATTCCCATTCATATATATCCACATTTGTGACTTACCTTGGAAGTAAGTTGTGACATGAACGATCTATGACACCTTCACAATAATTACTAACAGAGATTGGTTCTCCAATATGAACATGGATACTGCCATAATCATTAAATAACACACCTCTTGCTTGGAACAAACCCTGAAAAGAAAAAATAATAGATAATATTGTACAAATACAGTTATGTTTATATACTCCCTATACTCAAGTATAGTGTGAGTTTTTATGATCAGTTTTTTATATAAAAAAATAAGGGGCCACATTATACACAGGTAAATTTTTTGAAGAGGTTAAAAAAATCCTGCATTTCCAGTGACCAGTTGCACTATACACAGGTAAATTTTTTCCATGCCAAAATCTTTGGGGGTTGCACTATTAAAATGACTTATACACAAGTATACAGTGTGTGTGTGTGTGTGTGTGTGTGTGTGCATATACATATACAGTGTAACCCGGATATAAGAGAGTTGTTGGGACCGGAGAAGAAGTCTCTTATATCCGGGTTTCTCTTATATCCGGGTTTGGTCTATTTTGTTTAGATAAGTATGGGAACACTTTGGGACCAGAGAAAATCTCTCTTATATCCGGGTTACAATATATATATATATATATATATATATATATATATAAAAAAACAACAGGGTTCCTAGACTAATGATTTAATTCTTTGATAATTGCTAGATTTCTCTGAAATATTCCACTGAAATTCTCCAATTTTGTGTAACAGACAAACAAACAGTATTACGTCTATAGACATGCTCAGACACAGCTAAAAAGATGAATGAACAAAGAAACAGTTTCATTCAAATTTTACTAAATCTAGAAAAATATATACCACAAAAATAATACTTATTTATTTTTAAACAATTTTATTTTCAATCTAAGAAGGAAAGAAAAGCATGTAGTAAATATGTAATTAGATGCATGTCAAGTAACATTAGAAAATTTGCTGCTTTCCCCAACATTAAATCAGTATTCCCTGATTTCCAGGTTGGCTGTGAGCCTTGACAAAAGGTTTACACATATCAAAACTTACTAGGTAGAAATAGGAGGGGAAATTTTCAATCTATAATCACAACCAATACCAATTGTTATCTTATTACTCTCTCTCTCTTAATACCAAAAGATAAATTATTAGTATTGAGAAGACATTTATCAAAATGAAGATTTTTCTTTATCAATATATTTCATCCCATCATGGACTTTATATCAAGGCAAATTTGCCTTGATAAAGTCCATCAGGGGATATATATATATATATATATATATATATATATATATACTTCCAAAGTACAGGATGTAAGTCAGTCTAATAAGAACTTATTTGTTTTATTTCTGATTTTGCATGGTTTATTTTAGCAGTTAAAAATATCCTGTTCAAGAAGGAAATAAATACAATATGAAGGAAACCTTGTCATGAAATAATGATTGTTTAATATTTGTCATAATCCTAACTCAATGTTAACATTAAAAATATAAAAATACCAGATTTGTAAATTTAAATATAAAAAAAAAAAACAAATAC
This sequence comes from Acanthosepion pharaonis, assembly GCA_903632075.3. Classification (NCBI taxonomy): domain Eukaryota; kingdom Metazoa; phylum Mollusca; class Cephalopoda; order Sepiida; family Sepiidae; genus Acanthosepion; species Acanthosepion pharaonis. Next base: position 470,629 of record CAHIKZ030000193.1, on the reverse strand, counting down.
AAAAAAAAAAACAGCTAAATATTACATTCACTAATATTATTTATAACTAGGGGGCTTATCTACCATAACTTGAAATGAACATCTATGGATCTTGAATAAGTTGCAATGAATGCGAGTACCTTAAAATACTTATAAACATATTATAGGCTGAAAAATGCAGTAATACCATTTTGTTGGCTGTACCAGAAGATCCCTACAAATACTTATCAAAATTTTGCAGTTATAAAACATCTGAAAATTAAAAAGGTGCACAATATTCAAACAAGGTAAGAAAATCTACTTACATAGGTTGATTCTTTAGGCTTAGGCACACCAAGTAATTCATATGCGTACAACTGCTCTTCTAGAATTCTGCTGTAACTAATACTGATGGGTATAATCTTTATGTCAGACACATTTGCTTTGAAATAAACTTCTATGGCAGCAGACAACATGCCTAAAGTAAAAAAAAAAAAAAAAAAAAGCCAAACTTGAAAAAAGTAAAAAAATTAGAATAGAATCAAGTAATGAATTCAGCAAGAGAAAGAAATTGATAATTATAGAAATAAAATAAATATAAAAATGACAAGAACCAATTAAAATAAAAATTGCAAACGGTTATGATTGCATGTATCATCTATTTATAACTTAATTAGTGACAATATATTTAAGTAACTTAATTACGCACAATATATTTACTGTTGATAGGAATTTCTGTCATCAGCAGTAAATGGTTTACATCATAAAAATATTAAACTAAACACAGACAAGCAATAAAAATAAAAAAAAAAAACAATTTATACTGGAGAAATAAAAATGATTAAAAAAGTTATTTCAAAAGTTAATGTCTAAATTAAAACTATAACCATCAGTTAATTCAGATCAATTGCTTAATAGAAAAGAAGAAGAAAATGAAAAAGAAGAGAGAGAGAGATTACTTTAACTTTGGTATCTTTTTAGTAAAGAACCTAACAAATTATTTTGTAAAATATATAAATTCAAAATATTCAATAAAATTTCTTTCTGGTAGGATTCAGCCATGAGTTTGGGGAGATGAACACTTCCCAGTGGACATCTCTCTTGTGCTATGAGAAAAGAGACAATAAAATATATAAATTCAAAATATTCAATAAAATTTCTTTCTGGTAGGATTCAGCCATGAGTTTGGGGAGATGAACACTTCCCAGTGGACATCTCTCTTGTGCTATGAGAAAAGAGACAATAAAATATATAAATTCAAAATATTCAATAAAATTTCTTTCTGGTAGGATTCAGCCATGAGTTTGGGGAGATGAACACTTCCCAGTGGACATCTCTCTTGTGCTATGAGAAAAGAGACAATAAAATATCAATGGGCAGAATTTCAGTTGGAATTCCTCTTTCCATCTGTGCATTTCATCATATTTTTTTTAGGAGACATTAAAAATGAAGTATACAAATGTTAACAATAATAAAGAAAAAAAAATACACACCAAATTTTGGACAATAGGATTTAGCTGTTCGACTCCTAGTTCCTTCCGGGAAGAATTCAACTGGTCGGTCACTGTTGGAAATTTGAGTCTGGACATATTCGGTAAATACTGCCCAATAGAGTTCATTATCACCAAAGGTACGGCGAATGTAGAAGGCACCAGAATTTCTCAGCAGCCAACCAAAAAAGTTCATACTCATAAAATCTACAAATGACATGAAAAGAGCAAAATGAAAAGTAAAATGGGAACAAAACATTTTTAATTTGTATTCAATATAAATGCTATGCAATGAGAGACTAGATTTTAAAAAGATATTTATGAATTAGATTTACTCTGATAAAGTATACATGTAGTTTTCCAATATTTAATTAAGAAACTATCAGTTATTGATTTTTTTGTTTTTTTTACATCTTGAATTCTATATTTTTTAACACTAACTTAAACAAGACTGAACATTATCAGAAAAAATAGAGTTGAATCTTAGATATTTTTTTACCATACCTTCTTGTGATCTACATAGCTTCTACATATGTTACTTATACAACTATGAAGTGTAATAAATGAAGTTAAATATAAACAATGTTAAGACTTCACTTACCCATAGCTGCAGCAATTGCAGGGGGTGGCAGATCATAATGAAAGAAAACAAATGAGATCAGAAGGAAATCCATGTAACTTCTATGGCTGGGCATTAACAGTACAGGATAGTCCTTGAGCAAATTTCTCACCTTGATAAAAATCAAATAAAACAAAAATTATTTTAAAATATTTTATTTGGATAAAAATGCACATATACACATATATATTTTGTATGTAACATCTAACATGCATCATTAAAATTCAGAACATGGAATTATTAAATTTTAAACATTTTAAATACATTGGTGTAAGCATCAGTTATAACAAATTTAGTATAGGAGAAAAGGAAATCGAATACTGGATAGGTTGCACTTGGGGTTCATTGTCCAACATTATAAGATGCTACAAAGCCAAAATATTAACCTGTGTCATTTTCTTAAATAGCCTCATTAGAGTTACACTGTCATACAGATGTCATGCATAGCTATCCAACTCATTCATAAATATCTAAGCCAGCATTCTCAACCTTTTCACCCTTCTTCCGCCCTTGAAATAGTTTTCATATCTCAAGAAACTCCTGTATAAAAATTATTATATACCATTATCTCTTTTATATTTCTTATAGTTCACATGGTAAGCATAATATATGGACACCTACATATATTCTGTATTCAAGTGAGTCACTCAATGATACATGAATCCACCACATACAGGTCCTGTCCACTAACAAATGAAGGTGGCTTCTCACTGACACCATATAGATACAAATAAAAAAAAAATAAATATATTGTCACTAATTAAGTTATAAATAGATGATACATCCAATCATAACTGCTTGCAATTTTTATTTTAATTGGTTTTTGTCATTTTTATAATTATTTTATTTCTATAATTATTCATTTATGTTATACTGGATCACACCTATTCTATAGTTAATAGACTCTCCCACATATAATAAGTAGTAGTAGTAGGAGAAGTCACGAAGTCACTTAGTGAGTTGGATGGATGGATGGATGGATGGATGTTGGATTTAACGGCATGTCAACTCCTATTTGGGTCATTTTATGCCGAAGACTTATTAATTTATGAATTTAAGATGGTTATTTTGTATAAAAGGTTGAAAGGCTGTTGTCAGTGAGTTGGTCAGTCAGTCGATGTCAGACACTAAGAGTATCAGCAACCACCACTAGATTTCTCTGCATCATTACCTATTATATCAAGTTCCTAACGTTTTGTAAGTCGAACTTTTTTAGGACCAACTTAGTGAAATACAAGCATCCACTGTGAAAACACTCTACAACACTTGGCGACGAGGATGAGATCTCATACGGAGGGAAAAAAAATTCGTTCACCATATACAACACTTGGCGACGAGGGATTCAAAATTCATTCAGTGGAAGAAAAACAAAATAATTTGTATGCCATGCAACAATTTATTCATTTCTCTTGCTGAATTCATTACTTGATTCTATTCTAATTTTTTTTACTTTATTCAAGTTTGTGTTTTTTTATATTTTTTTTTAATACATTATTATAATTTTAAATAATATAATAACCAAGGATTTTCCAACAATATGCCATATGTGAATATGGAAATTACAGATATAAACTTCAACAAAAATTATTCAAACATTCATTAGTGTATTTATCACTGTTTCTTGCAGAACCTAGCAACCTTTTGCAGAAGCCTAGGGTTCCAGGTGTGACGTCACCCCGGCCTCTCTCTGCCCCCGTGCTATCCTGTGACGACCAATGTGACTTGGTATTGGTTGCGGCATCAAATGTGACGTTCTAACCCTTGGCCGATTCAGATGGGAATCTGGTTAGATTTGGTATCAGTTTTGTCGTCCCCAGCTTACCTCCAACGTCTGGTTACCGAAGTAACTGCTTTGATTTCTAGTCTAACCTACCCATGTTGTGATTTGATCTTGGGTAGACGAAATCAATCAGTCGCTGGGCCATAATGCGAGCTGAATTCGAGCAAAGGTGACATCGCACAAGTATATGTAAAAGAAAATAAGGTAACAACTCAAAAAGTTCAAATGTGTTAAAAAAAGAATAACAAATATTTTTATATCTGGTTGCTGAATACAGGACTGCGTCTTTCTCCCAACCCGCTTCTATGGACACGTGACACTTTGCGCTTGTTAGGCGAGTCTTAACATCTTAAGGTGATTTTTCAAGAAACTGGTTTTTGATGTCTTCAGGCGATATTCATAAAACTTGTTTTGGTGGTGTGAGTCTAAGTCGTTCTTTAAAATTAAATTGTTCTTGGTTAGAAGTCGAATGCATGGATCTTCAGTCAGCTTCCTGCGAGGCTGGTCTCAGAGCTCACAGCTCAACTCTGTCTACGTCTCCTCGGAACTCTGCCGAACTCTCTAACTCCAACTGCCGTCTACTCGCTGCGACTGTTTATATGGACGCTGACCAAAACCGAGTGTGGCTTATCGTGGTTTGGGTTCCTCAATAATTCTAAGTCCACAATAAGGATTTTCTTTGTTTTTGGACAGGAAAATTTATCACTTTCCATTTTTGGAAGTCCATTACTTTCTGTCTTAGAGGGGTTCTTAAGGGAATCGTCCTCCCCAATTCTTCCTTTCTCATATTGGTATCTCACACCAATCCCCTCAGAGGCATCAACAGACCTCCCCTCCTTCTCATATGTTTACCTTCGCCCATTGCTCACGCCACCACTCAGCCAATGACGCTCAGCAGCGTGGATGTTTACAATTATCGCTCAAAGGAAAAAAAAAATTATCTTTCTTTTTTTTTCTTTTTCTTTCTTTTCCTACACCAGACCCATACGACTCGTAGTGTGGTCCTTAATCTCTATCTTAACCGAATGTCATCTGGAATTTATCAACGAGATTTTCACCAGCACCAAATGAGTGGTCAACTGGATGTCTTCGCACCCTGTCACCAATTATCTGTCCCGGTAACGAACTTTTATCATGTCCAGGTCTGGACAATAAAACAGGTGGTCTCTTTCCAAAACAAATGATATCTCCGAAAGAGAGTTAATGGTTTATTCTTTCCCTTTCTCTCTGGGGTGGCCTCAGCTGATGCCTTTCTCGATCAGTGCGTGACCTGATTACGATTATCTTCCAGCTACTGTTTCGTAGGCCACTTGACCAATTTGAAATTTTCATTATTGCCATGGACAGATTGCTATCTTCTTTCGCCGCGTCATAGCATAAATTAATTCTGACATATCAGAGGTCTTACAAATTTCCTATCTTCTGCAAAAAAAAAAACTTTTTTTCGCGAATGAAAATAAAATCTTTACCAATCTTCTTTGTTAAAAAAAAATAACATCGCTCAGTACGTCTTTTCGTGATAGCTTCTTCTCACCTTAATTATTTCTCGCTTTTAATTTTCACGCAACCACTAAATAGTGTCACAGAGGGAATACTAGTTGAGAAGCACCAATTTAGACTGTCTACAATAACACTTACACACCATTTATAATAATGTAACTAAAACCCTTGAAAATGACTAATAGTTTAGCTGAAAGCACTTGGAATCAAAAAATATTAGAAGAAAAATATAATAAAATAACAACAAAAATATTGTGTTGTATTAAAGAGGGATTACTGCACAAATAAACAACTCTATATATATATATATATATATATATATATATATATAGTCAGTACCTAGATAAGTGACTGCTTAGTAATACCAGTTCTGTAAGCTTGGATGTGTGGATGGTTTTAATGACAAATATGGCCAATACATGATGGCCATGTTCATCATTGATGTTGGTATCTCAAGGTTGTTTTTTTTTTTTTTTAGTTGGAAATTAAGCATATGGCCATATTTTAGCAACATTTAGACATTACTCAACCTTTTTACCTTCTACAAATTTAAAATTAAGCAAATATTACTCAAAAATGCATTTAATACTGTTTTTCGCAAAACCCCCAGCAACCTCTTGTGGAATTCTAGGGTTCTGGGAGATCACTGGTTGAGAAACACTGGTCTAAGTTATCATCTATATACAACCATTTTTTCAGATCAATTAATCAATAGTTATAAATTACTTCAAACAATTAAAGATTAAATATGTAAACCAACAAGAAGATAATATTTATTATTTACCATTTTATAAATAACTATCAAACAAGTTTTTATTTATAATTTTATAAAAATATTAATGAACTTTGTCAATTGATGAGAATAAATATATATAAATTCATTCATATACAATAATAGCAGTGTCAAAGGAATAACTGTCCTTTTAAGAAACAGTTTTTTATAGAGTAAGGTTACACCACTGAAATAGAAAAGACTATAATAGTAAACAAAAATAGACATCCAAGAGAATAAAAAAAAGATAATGATTGAGTATTGGGAGTGCAAAAAAATAAAAAATAACCAATATTGATTGAAAAAATATTCATGTAAGTAAACAAATAAGCATTTCATAAAAAAAAAAATGATCAGTTCATTACTTACCTTTTGTATACCATCTTCATTGACATAAATATGATTGTAAAGTTGCTTGAATATTTTGACTAGAAAGAAAGCAAATCCACGAATTGCTCCCATGTTGATGTTGTGCCCCATCTCATCCAAGATAACGGCTGCTTCGGTGGTCAGTTCAGCAATGGACTTCCCCGATTCTTGTGACAACTGACAACCAAGCAAAAGAAAAGAAAGTCAATACAGTTGGCCTCAAAAGAAAGCAATTAAAAAATAAAGTTTATCTGCAACAGTCATTTTTATTTTTTTTATCTCTTTTATTCAAGAAGAATGACTGGAGTTATTTTAAGAATGCTTATTAAAATAAATATTAAAATGTTTTCTTGTCATTTGTTTCCTTTTAATATTAACAAATAAATAACAAAATCAAAGAAATGTAGTTCACTCTATGCACACATGCACACAGTTTTAATAGTGTCCAGTCCTCAACTAACCATTTCAATTAATTTTATTTGCTTTAAAACTTTTAACAGTTATTATTATTCTATAATTAATAGAGGATTATTCCTTAATATTTTTTTTTATAATACAGGATTGTTTAATTGTTGTTTTTTTTTTTTAAAATAATTAATACAGAACTTTTTATTAATTTATTTTTTTAGTAATTAATACAGAACTATTTTATTTATCTTTTTTAATAATTTATATAGAACTATTTTTTAATTATATTTTTTATAATTAATTAAGGCAGGATTGTTTTTCATTTTTTTTAGTAATTAATAAAGGATTTTCTTTTAATTTTTTAAAAAGTTAATATAGGATTTATTTTCAATATTTTTTCTTTATAATTAATATAAGATTTTTTTTCAATTTTTAAAAAACTCACAAGATTAAAAATAAAAATATATATAATTAATACAGGATTTTATGGTGGACATAAATGGATTATTGATTTCTGTCTTTATAGTTTATCAACCCTTTGTGGGTTATTTAAAGCTAAAACATATTTTAGAATGTAGGAGGTTACATACAATACCCAGTGTTCTCAAGCAGTCTCCCATGTAAATACTGACCAGACTTGACACTGTTTAACTTCACTGACCGAATGAAAAAAAAATTTTTTTTTGTGTTTTCAGCACAGTTTGACCGTAAAGATTAATAGGTTCAGAATCTACAACTTAACACTTTCAATGGCAACATTATTTTATTTGGAATTTTTTTACTGATGTGTTTAGGCCAAGAATAAAACAATAGAAACTTCCTAGAAAATAAATAACATTGCTGGAAAACAGCTATTATTAGTTACATTAGTGTATAGAGAATAAAAAGCACTGAATGTACTAAGTATTTGTTGGATAAAACTAACATTGATAAAAGACTGCATATCATGGGCACTTGGTAAGGATTGAACTCATTTCTTATGGTTTATGAAATTGAGATTGCCAAATTGTGTGACATTTGAAAGTTCAGCACAAATAAATTTTGGATTGACTTTTTTCATCAGTATCCCAAATTAGTGCAGCTAATTGTAAAAGTAACTCCAAAATGCCAAAAGTAGTTAAATTCAAAATTTAGTACAGCTTAGCTTTCAAAAATAAACCCATCTAGCAACCTTTTAAGATGTCAGTATGTTTACCCCAGTACTATTACAAATTCTTCTCAAATGCACTATTTAGTAATTCAACCGATAAAAATAATGTCTTTCTAACCATTTTAGTCATTTAACTGTAACTTAAACTTTGTAGAATTTATAAATGTTAGCAATATTCGAAATGAAGTAAAAGAGAATATTAAAATATTATAATTAAATATTATAATAGATCATCTTTATTTCAGAAATAATTTCTTCTTTGTTTTATGTCCTAAAATATGTTACATATTAAAAAAAAATAATAAAAAAATGCATTTGTTCTGTATTTCTCAAGGAGGTTATAACATCAAAGTATTCTCAATTTTGACTTTGGGAAAAACAAAAAAAAAAAACATAAAAATTTAGTAAATTAAAAACAATGATTTTTTTTTTCTAAACATTTTACCCCAAGCAAGGCAATAAAGCCACTAAGAGTTCCACATGTGAGAACTGCAAGAGAAGAAATTGTTAGCATAGAACTTATGGTTACATCTAGTCACTTCAACTATAAAATGATGAGACTTAGCTGCCATTCTAGTACTGCATTTAAATTTGTAAAATTGAAGTACCATAGAGGAAAGCTCATCAGAAAAATTACCATGAAAATATTTTTTTAAAAAGCACAGGGAAACTATGTTACTGTGGTAAGAAAGTGATTGAAGCCAACATGCCAGGCCAGGACCAATAACATTGCATATTCTTCTTTGTATTTTATCAAGAAACTCTAAATACATAGCAGAAGCATCAGACCAGATATGACAACAATATTAAATGCATGGACGAATAGTAGACTTATAAATGTGTAAGATAGATTCTGGTGAGAAAACAATTGTCTATAGCAACGTTTCAAGCAACAAACCTAACAATTGATTCAATATAGTCATTTCACTTTCTGGTCATAAGAGAAATTTTTAAAACTTATATCAGATGATAAAGAAGGAAATACATTTTGAATAAAACAATTATGTTAAATGAACATGCCCATTTAATAATAGTTGAGTTTTTGTTTTTTCACTCAATCAGTGATTATTTAAAGAAATGCTGATCAGAATCACTTTCACCCTCTTCCCACTGATAGAAACAATTTACAATAACATCAAAATTTTGCCAAGATGAAAAAAAAAAAAATTTAAAAATAAACTTGCTTACCTTCTCCAACACATACTGAACTCTTTTACTCTTCAACACATGCTTTTTGATATCAACTGGTGTTCGAGGAGTGTTATACCGATATGTCGGCACATCTTCTCTGGTTCTTGTAGACCATCGGAGATCACTGGATGATCTTCGGTCATCCAGGATATCTTCATACATGTCCTTGTGACGTTCAGACACATGCTTTGGATTATCTGGAAGAAACAGAAAAGCCTTGTTTTAGGTTATTCAATATTTATATGGGGACAGAAATAAGTTAAATTTAATAAAAGAGGAAAAACAAACAATTGAAGGACAAACATTTTAAAATGAAGAAATTTTCTAGTAGTTTTAATATTAAGGTTCTCTTTTATACACCAGCCATATCAGCAGTTGTAAGCATGGCTTTAAGTAAATGAATAGAATTTTGCTATTTTAAAAGTTTTTTTTTTTTTTTTTTTTATCAGATTGCAACATCTATCAGAGAGATGAAATTTAAGTTTTTATTATTGCATTATTCCAAAATTTTAACACATCAGCAGTGATGTAATGGAATAACCTGTCAACCCCATGAGTGACTACACTATAGGAAATAACTACCTATAAGTAAGTCAACAGATTACAGAGACTAGCTGAAATCTTTTTCGGCTATACAGTCGAACTCTCTGCCTTCGGGCAGAGAGGAGCCTGAATGAGGCTCTGCTGAAGGGCAGAGTCTCGTTTGGGGAGGTAGACTGAACCTGAACCTGTTTATACAGGTTCGAAAGGGAATATTTTTGGCTTAGCCACATCTACCCTGGGTGGGGTAGTAGACATTGACTAGCTGGAATCTGTTCCAGCTGTGCTGTTGAACTCTCTGTCTTCGGGTAGAGAGGAACCCAGACAAGGCTATGCCGAAGAGCAGAGTCTCGTCTGAGGAGGTAGACAGACCCAAACCCATTTGTGCGGGTTCTACAGGGAATTTTTGTTAAACTTGGTCTTGTGCCACATCCACCCTCATGGGGTGGAGCTAGTAAATATTGACTAGCTGGAATCTTTTCCAACTGTGCTGGTCGAACTCTCTACCTCTGGACAGAGAGGATCCCCAGACAAGGCTATGTTGAATGACAGAGTCTCATCTCGGGGAAACAGCTACCTGACCCTGTTTTATACAGGGTCTATGGGGAATTTTTGGCAGAGTCTACAGGCTTGGATTACCCCACATTAAACTCAACCTTGTGCCACATCCTACGTGGGGAGGCTGGTAAATACAGACTAGTTGGGATCTGTCGAGTATGACTTGCGTGAGAATTACCTACTTTCCAAATGTAACACTCACTATTGGATTGACTTGCAATGACCTTGTGCATAACTGTTATCTTTATTCTTATTGTACTATTTTTTTTTTACAATAAACCTTTACTTATTTTATCCACCTTGTTTTTCAAGTATATATTCATATTAGCACGGTATATAACAAGCAGATAGCTATTAATGTCAACAACTGAGCTCAAAGTTATTAATTAAAAAATTAGCAATTAATGTATAATATTATCCATAACTACATGTACAAGAATGTCATTTTTGATAAAGGTTAAAAAATAACCATAAATACATAAAAAATGCATATATAGTCAAAAATTCCTTTTCCCACAATATAGGTATTTGTGCTATGTTATAATGCCTATTAGCTAAACAATAATAATACTGAATAAGTTTTTTAAAACATAAAAGTATATCTAATCACATCTCTCTAATAGCTGTCACGATCTGTAAATTAAGAGCAATTATTATAAGTATTGATAAGTAAAATCTCTAATCCTATAAATCAAATTTTAGAACAGTTTCTGCTTTTCTTTAAATATCACATCAATTTTTAAGAAATAAAGGGCAATTATTATAAGTATTGATAACTAAAGTCTCTAATCCTATAAATCAAGTCCTGAGTATGACAATAAACTATATTCAGCAGCAAGGCCTCTGACTGAAATATTGGAGGTTTTGAGGAGCATGAAACCACCTCTTAATTACTGTTGTTCCCAGGTCTACCTTGTCCCAGAGTGGTAGCATCTGTTAGCTACGGGCAAATAGTGAACCCCTAAACAAAAGCAAAAAATTATGAAAGAGTAAAAAAATACATTATCATAGTAAAAATATCAGCAATACATATTTATATAAAAGATTACCTGCAATAGCTATTTATAGTAAAATTACCAACAATACATTTTATAGCAAAATGACTATCAATACATTCTATCTGTAGTTGAAGACATACAATTGTCGTCAAAATATATTTAGTTGATGCTACCAGTTATTATGTATTACATGTTATATATATTTGTGCAACATATTTTCCCTAAAGGTCCTATTTACATTTTCTTGCTTTGTTTATGAAGAAAGTTTTTGGCTTACTTTAGATCCTATTACACACAAGTTTAACTTTGACATCTGATGAAAAACACTGATCTTTCAACATTTTCAATTTCAGGAAAAACCAAAAGCCTTCTGGGATAAGGAGTTATCATTATTTACATTTGGACTATTGTCCCCATCTTTGCTGTTATCACAACAATTTGTCTGTTGTGCTCTCCGACCTTCATCAGGTGTACTGATTTGGGTAATTTACAGGGAATTCTGAACTGAACCCTTTATTTAATCTATGGGAGTAGACCATTCTTGTTCCACTGCCTATGTCAAGAGATATCTCATCTAGTTATTATTTTTAGTACTGCTCAGTTATTGCTTGCCCCATTTTTATTGATTTCAAGTGTGCACTGCCAGTTCAGGGATTGAACTCAAAATAACTATGTCACTAAATTTACAAACTAACATTTTAATCCACTAGGCTATTGTTAGTAGAACAAGAACAACCTACCCCTGTAGATCAAATAAAAGGTTCAGTTTGAAGTTACCTGGATCAACAATCACCTGATGAAAGCCAGAAATGGCTAAAACAGTGTGATAACAAAGATGAGGACAATAGTCTTATATAAGTAATATAAACAAAAGTCTGATTATGCCAAATTGGTACTGTATGGAGGATGTGCAACAATTGTAAATTTCAGGCTTTTCAATATTTATTTACACCATTTGTTGACTGCATTATAATGATGTAAAAAAGGTTCTCTTCTAGACTTTATTCTGCAGATGCATTGTTTGAGTGCTTGCAAAGTTTCATCGTTTTCAAACATCTGTAAATTTGGACTGGTAGGGTAATGGTAAAATTATCCATTTCTATACAAGAAACATTCGACATTCACTGACTGATAATGTTCTTATTCAACAAAACATTGTCAACAGAATACAAAAAAACATTTAAACATTTAACTGGTTTTCATATAATTCAACTTATATGCTACTTAATATATTTTCAAACATGTTTCTAATCCACTATTATTGATGCCATTGATAGGAGATCTTACTCATCAATCAACCTGTGTATTACTTTTTCAATGAATATTCTTTCAACTTGATTTCAGTTGCTTTTTACCAGTTATCATCCCAACATTTTGCAGCCATTAATAAGCCACACAGGTCAGAAATACAGATGAAGCCTCCAGTGAGACTCAAACTCATCCATAATGGTCTAACATTTATAATTGAAAATCATTGACATTAAGAAATTGTCAAAGGGTTTCATCTAAGAAATTTAAAAAGAAAAATTATTTGATCAGCAGACTCAAGATAAATATCTATCATCATCAGTTCCTCAACTGCTTCAATCATCAAGGGAGGGTGCTGAGGGAATAAGAAACAGACAACCTCCTCCAAGATGATCTGCTGGCAGTGGCCTTCAGGAGTTCCAGCATTGTCAAGTTGTCAGGTCTGTCAACTCTTTGTTGTTATCTGACCAGCCCTTGCATTGCCATCCCATACTGTGTCTGCCTTCAGTGCCTTGAATGATGGTGTTGCACAGGCTGTCATTCTGTGTGATGTGGCCAAAGCATGACATCTTCCAATGCTTAATAGTGGTGAACAGAGATTCCTGTTGGTCTACAAGACTTTCAACTTTACTCCATACAAAATCATTGATTTTGTAGGAGATGCAGATGAGCTTTCTCAGAGCTTGAACTTGGTCTGGAAGCTGATATTTCTGGAGAAAACACCCCACGGTCACAGCACTTCTATCTCTATCGGAGGCAGACCTGTCTGCAACCTGTGTTTTGCAAATGATATTGACCTTATGGTAGGCAATGATATTGAGCTGCAAGACCTGACTAAAAAACTCGTTGAAAGAACTGGTGCATATGGAATGGAACTAAACACAGAAATCCAAAGCAATGGTGAATAGCACAAGCACCACCAGTGTCAGCATTACCATGAATGGTGAACCACTGGAGGAAGTTTCCAGTTTCAAATACTAGGTAGCAACCCTCTATCAAAAGCTGGTACATGCAACACAGAAATACACACATGGATCACCAGAGCAAATGATGGCCAGACTGCATAGGATATGTAAGAACAATATCAGCTTCTAGTTCAAATTTTACAAATATTAATAGAAACCACAAAAAGTAAAAAATAAAATAAATTGATGACTTTGAAGTTCCATAAGCATGACCCTCAAAATAGGACGGTAGTGAGATTCACTGGAAGGTTAGAAGGTTAATGTAGGGATCAAGGAGGTAAATTCCAAGATCATACAAGCCTGATCACAGGAAGTTATGTTTGTGAGGTAGGAAACAAATGTTCCCTTAGAATAAGGTTCAACATCCCATAATATAGTGAACTGAAAGATACAATGGTGGATACATCATTAAAAGAAAGAAAATTAGTTCAGTTCTGTTGTCTCTTATTTATTATATTGCATTATGGGATATCACATGTAGGTTGTCCGTTTTGGAATTAATAGCCCCAATTTGAAGTGGCTGTTCATTAAAACTTATAACAGAAATAAATATACCAACAACATTCATTAATTTTTCACCTTATTTCTGTTTCTCCTTATCACAAAGCTCAGGTCATTTTACACTTCATGAACATTACTGAAACATGATCTGGAAATAAAGAAGCTCCCTCAACAAGATATAAAATCCTGTTCTCTTAGGAGTCTGTTGGATATAGACAGTTCCTTAACAAATTGACTACAAATGCCCAAAGAGATGTCATTCAGATTTAGTCATTTTTCCTCATCAAATTAACTTCACACTATATTGCTTACTATCTAATAGTAGTTCATGTAATATTCTTTAAGTTGATTAAGTTTCTTAGATAAAACATTGTTGTTAATTTTAAACTCATTTTTCTTTCATTTTATTTCTTATGCAGTTTATCCCAAATGCTCAGATCATTTATACATTTTACAAGTAAGCAGAAATATTGGTTAAATTAAGACTAGTAAATGATATGTAGATGAAATAAGATGAAGAAATATGTAGCTATGACTAAATTTAGATGATGTCTGCTTATTGGCTTTTGTAGGCTAATCAGTAAGGCTCTATATCAGACAGATTCCCCAGAGACACAAATTCAAAATCTATCAGAAGCTACTTTGCTATTTCCAATTATAGACTTTTACAGTCTACAATTGTTAATTTTTGGCTGAATTTCTGGGATAAGGGGTTATTATTTACACTATTTACATTCAGACTATTGTCCTCATCTTTGTTGTTGTTATCACAATGTTTTTGCCATTGTGCTTTCTGGCCTTTTTCAGGTATATATTGATCTGGGTAACCTATAGGCAATTCCAAACATCTACAAAGGTAGACTGTTCTTGTTTCACTGTTCATATCTAGGGATATCATCTAGTTCTTATTTTTTAGTATTGTTTAGTTATTGTTCACCCATTTATTTCTACTGAGTGCAAGTACACACTGTCCAACTCAGGGAATGAACTCACATATGTCACCAAATTTACAAACCAACATTTTTATCCACTAGGCCATTGTGGCAGCAATCAAAACATGGGCAGCAGCAGCTGTTAAAACATGACAGCAGCTGCTGTTGCAGCCTAATCAGCAGCTAAGTTAGGTTTAAAGCTCAAAGTTCACTACAGTAAATTGTCCTATAGGATTGGGCAGTGTGTACTTGCACTCAGTGGAAATGGGTGAGCAATAACTGAACAGTACTAAAAAATAAGAACAAGATGTTATCCCTAGACATGAGCAGTGGAATGAGAACAGTCTACTCCTGTAGATTAAATAAAGGGTTCAATTTAGAATTCCCTGTTGGCTGCCTGATATAAACCTGAGGAAGGCCAGAGGGCACAATGGCTGAAATGTGATAACAACAAAGATGAGGACAATAGTTCAAATATGAATGGTGGAAATAACCACACATGTCAGTATCACAAATTAACCAAAGAATTGTAATAAAAAACAACAAAAGTAAGATGAAAGCAAAACTAGTAAAAATTTCGTTTTGTATAAAATAATTTTAATATTCTGAGGATTTTTAAATATGTCAATAATTTCTGTTAGGTACAAACATCATTTGATTGAAGGAAATAAATGACAGCCTCTTGTAATCTGTATTTTGCTTTACAGGCAACAAGTTAAATGTTTGTAGGTGAATGAAGTAGTTGAGTAGAGCATTTTAAAACTATTTAGATAGTTCAGATGAAGAACTAATTTACACTAATTAATTAGTCAATCAAGTTGAACTGTCAATTATTGAATCAGTGTAACAGACTTAAACAAAATTAGATGAATCATTATTAAGGCACTGCTCATGACAAGATGGAGAGCTTGCAAAACATCAATTGGAAGAGACTTTTGATCTGAAGTATCAGCAAATAGAGCTTTATGACAAACTGACTTCCATTAGAAACAAAGAAAAGAGTGCTAAACTTATGTCATATCAGTCCTCCTATATGGCAGTGACTGCTGGACAATCCCCACTCATAAAAAAGAGACTTGAGGTAACAGAAATGTGATTATACAGAAGTATATTGAGAATATTATAGACTGAAGATGTGAGTAATGAGGAAGTTTTAAGAAGAATGGATACAAAAAGGGTGCTTATACTTAGAATCAGAAAATGAAATTTCTATGAAACATGAAAGAGGGCTTGGAGAATTTAACACTCACAGGACATGATGGCAAGAAGGACAGAAGAAAATAGTGCCTAACCTACCTAATAAGCTTGTGTAAATGGATGGCAGAACAGAGATTAGAAGGGATGGTGAAAAGACAAACTTTAGTAAGAACCACAATGGATAGGAATTGTGGATAGCCATAACCACACATCCCGAAAGCACATGTCATATAGAAGAAAGAAAGAAAGAAAGAAAAAAATTTCCCAGTCCCCAGGGCAATGAGGGAGGTGCTGCCACAAATTTGGAATCTCTGGGACTAGACTTACTTCACTGCATGCCGTGAATTGCTTGAAGATGTTGCTGATGTCCCACATTGTAATACAAGAACCCAACAAAGAAGAACAGATACTACACTTTTAATCCCAATCAGAAGGTTTGACAAATACAATCTGATCTTGTGTTTACCTTACTCACCCACTCCTCCAAAGCAGGATGTGAAAAATGATTAATTTAATGTGGGTTGTCTATATGAATACACATGGGCAAGAACAAAAATTGCTCAATCCCCACAATCACTGTCATGCAGGTGTCAGCATGTTTTGACCTTCTCTATTTATGGGGGAGGTGCAGCTGCAGAGCTGGAACCCCCAGAACTAAACTTCCCTCTTTACTTTTACAGCAGAAGAAAAGAAATACTACACTTTGATCCCTGCCTCAGCACCAGAAAAAGACCATTTAATCCAATATTTAACCACCTGTCCAGGGTGGCAGGATGTGACAAGATTGGTTTAATACACTGTACATACAGGCCAAGGACAAAAATTGCTCAATCCCCATGATCACTGTTATGCTGACATTGGGTTGAAATCTCCAGGAACAGGCTTAGAGAAGAGGAAGGACATATACTACACTTTGATCCCAAGCTGAAGGCCAGGAAAATGCAGTCTGATTCTAAATAGAGAAAGAAATGTAATGGTCATACATAAAAACAAGCAGAATATATATTTTAAATATCATCTACCAAATATTAATAACCATGCAAAAATCGTAAAACTCAACTTGTAATACTCAACTGACTTGTGATTTCATTTTGATTGCCTGAAAGCAGAAATAGACATTAAAATTGTTAATCCGAATTGCTATTTATGATGTAAAAAGTATCTTATGTTGCCCTCCAAAAATATGTCCATTATTTTAAGCATATACAAGGTGTGACAATTTAATTCCTGGAATGACTACAGTGTGACACAGGAATAATGAATCAAGCAAACATTCGTACCCAAGCACATCTGCTTTCTTGAAATGCAGACCAAAGGAGTCATTTGTTGCCAAACAATAGAGAAAGTTGTACATGTCCATGTTAGCAGAAAATGACTGAAATAAATCAGGAGCAGTGGAAGTTTTGTGTAAAGACTGGTAAAAAGTACTGTATTAAAAAAGGCTTATAGCGAACAGACTATGGAGAAATTAAAATATTTTGAGTGGCACAGGTTTTTCAAGAAAGGCCAAGATGAACTCGAACCACAAAAATTGCAGTCAAAAAAAAAAAAAAAAAAAAAAAAAGCAAATGCAAACATTTATTTGGAAGTACTGAAATTTTTTTTTTTTTTGATGGATTGATTTTTTTTTTTTTTTTTTTTTTTACAGCTTATCAACCCATTGCAGGTTATTTAAAGCCAGGAAATATTTTTAGATTATAAACCTCTTTTTTGGAGACAATAATGATTTACTGAGACAAGTCCTACCAGTTAATTTCTAGCTGGAAAGGAGAAGAGGTGAATTCTTAACTTTCCCAGGAGTATTTGTGTGTAAGTGAATATAACAAATCCAACTGTAATTGGAACTCAGCTCATCAATTTCCAATTCTGTGCCATTATCCATTACACCACCTGCACATCCAAGATTCAAGCACCTGATATTCCCAAACAGTCATCCTTTTAGGTACTGAGCAGGCTCCATATTGCTTAACTTTGGTGATCATACAAGAACTGGTGTTTCAACATGATATGGTAGTTAGCCCAAAATGCTGAAAGGGTTATAAAATCTATTTGGAGAAAAAAAAACTCAAACTCCACTGACTAGTGAATTTACTATGATGATAAAGCTTCTGTACATGATATGCAAGAATTTCAAAAGTTCTATGAAATCCATGATAAAAAAGGGTCATCCACCTTTTTCACTAGACTTAGCCACTGTGAGTGTTGGCTATTTCTAAAATTGACAGAACAAAGATTTGCCGCAATTCTTGACATCCAATAACATGAGAATGAATAGTATTCCAGAAAACAAATTCAAAGAATGTTTTCAACAATGCAACTATTGTCTTGCATAGTGCATAGTTTTGCAAGGAAATGAAAACTATAGGTGACAACAGTCAATAGTGTCCAAGTAAGCAAACTTCATTTTAACAGGAACATTCTGGGAATGAAATGGCCCCACCTTGTATTTGAACATTTCTGTTAGCAATTTTTATTACAATTGCCTAATACCACACCCTTTTTTTGACTTCACTACCATTTACGAAGCATGCTTAAAAAGAACAATAGTGCTTTATTGGACTCTTAAACCTGAAAATACTTATCTCTACTCTTCTATCCCTATCATACTTCCTCTTGCAGAATTTGTTTCACCTCTATCTTGTCAACTATACCTTTTCCCCAAATTATCTTGTTCTGTAATTGTCAAACAGTCTTCCCTAGCAAAATTGTACTAGTCAGCTAATATTTTGAATTACCTACTATCCTAAGTACTCACTGCACAAATCCTTGAAGTACTTTGTTTACACAATAATAGGGAAACTTCAGTTTATGTTCTAATGTTCCAGCTTCAAGTGCAAACACACAAACCAACAGTTGTTTATAGATTTCTTAAACCTACAATTTTCTAGTACAACATAAACTTGTCATATTTATGCGAATTATTGTAATTTTTTATCCTTTTTTTTTTTTCATTTGGGTATGAGACACTAGTTAAATAGACTTGTCCACTTGTAAAAAATAGCGAAAATCTATTTGGGGAATATTGTTAGATTTTGACAAATGTTGTGGCTTAAGAAAGGTCTGCTCTAATATAAATGAATGCTAATATACAAAAATTTTTTCCCAAAAAATGTGTTCCCAATTTTTGGGGGTACTTATGGGTTATCTATCACCACCTTTTAAATTAAATTTCTTACACATTGGTGATCTTTTATAATATTATATGTGTTAACTAAAATGTTTTTTAGTTGTTTTTTTTTTTTTAATTTTAACTAATTGTTGTTATACTCTGTCGCAATTAGAGCTCATTCTGATTTATTCTGCACGGTTGGATGTGATTGCCACAAAGGCAGAAGATAAAATAACAAAAGTCATTTTCTGCTCATTGGGCTCCATGCACCACATCTAATCTACAAAGTAAACTCCAGCAGTGGCCAATTGCAAATATTCCTGCCAGTGAGGGAGACACCCCTTGAGACTTCCAGACCTGCTTAAAAGCAGGCTCTGAGGACAACCAAACACAGTCGTGGCCCAGCGCAGCCACCAGCCATCATGCAGGGCACTGCTTCTACTATCGTCATGGCCTTGTCACCATGACAACAGAGTTGCAAACCAGCCACTATACTACCGTCACTGTCGTCGCCATCACCGCCACCACTTAACATCACTACACAAATCAACAACTATTACCACTTCCTGGCTTGACCTACCACCTCAGCCTCCCAACACCTGCAGTCACTTCGGCCTACCTTGACTCATTTACAAGGAATTCCCTTCACAGTCAACCCAAGCAACATCCACTCCACAGAACAGCTCTACCTTGACTTGTTTACAAGACATTCCCTTCACAGTCGATACAGCGACCTTTGTTCCACAGAACTGGCCGCCCAACACTTGCCGTCACCTCGGCCTACCTCGACTCATTTACAAGGCATGCCCTTTGCAGTTGACCCCAGCGACATCTGCTCCACAGAATAGGGCTACCAAGATGTCACCCCGTTTCACCACAACAGGTCAACCAACTGATAAGACCTACAATTGTGACATCCATCAACCAAACGTGCACCAGCCGTAAACTCTAACCTCGGCCACGTCGGCATAAGAAATGGTTTAACTCCTGACACTATGCATACACCTGATCGCTATTCCTGTACAGAGAGTACCAACAATAAACGTTGTTTCACTCTTTGTTATTCCTTTCTCTTGCTACCATACGCTTATAACAATGTTTTTTCTTTCTTTTCAGACTGCTAAATGAATCTTAGGGATAAGTATTTTATTTTTTTACATATGTGTATTTGTGAAAAAAGGACACATGGCACAGTGGATAAAGGCGTTGGTTAGATCCAGTGACAGGACCCAAAGAGTGTGAGTTCAATACCCGGTTAAGGCAGTGGAGAACATTCAGAGGGAAATTAGCAGGAGATAACTGATAACTGACATCCATCAAACATGGCACGTGGAACTAGAACAGTCTACCCCAGTGAGCGAAATAAAGGGTTCAGTTCGACATTCCAACCACCTGAAGAAGGCCGGAGCGTACAACGGCCGAAATGTTGTAATAAATATGTTGACAATAGTCCGAATAATGTAAATAATGTAAAAAAATTAAAGTTAGTGGATAAATAACACACAAGAAGTACCTTTCTTTTTGGGGTGGGGTGGGGTGTTAAAGTGTCGACCAATCTACTGAAGTAGTTGCCGGATAATTTTATCATTATTGTTTCTTAAGAAATTTAATTCAATTGTTGTTTTTGTTTGTTTTTTAATGTCACTTGGCGATAAATAACTAAAAATGTTTTTTTCCTAAGCAAGCCGGTCGGGTAAAAAACGGTAGTCAAAAAATAAAACATCCTTGTCTTTTTTTGTGTGTATGTATTGTAAACAAAATGCCGGTTTGTGAACTTTTTTTTTTTTGACAATTACCATCTGTCTAGACTCTAGCCTAACGTTACTAAATAAATATTTAAAAACTGTTCGCAGGAAAATGACGTTAAGAAAAAAAAACTGAAAAATCAACATTTATTTCTTTCTCCTTGTGAAGAATAGCATTCTTATTTATTGTTTACTAAAAAAAAAATGGATTTATGGTCAAAGAAAATTACGAAAACTTTTATAGCATGTTAATTAGATGTATCAACTTTACTTTTAAAGCTGAATAAGAATCCTAATAAAATATCAGAAAAATAAATTAAATAAGTCAAACAAAACAAAATTATACTTCAAATAAAATTAGTGACACTCCCGATTCACGTACGTTTTTGTTTGTTTTTTTGCTGTTGTTTTTTTATTTAACTTTTTGCAAATGTAACTATACAAAGTTAAAATTGACTATTTTTTTTTAAAATTTTATATATAAAAAAAATAAGATAATAACTACAAGTCAAGACTAAAAAATCTTAGCTATTGATAAATAAACGTACTTTTTTTTTTTAACTGAAGCCGACGAAAGGGCGTTGGACACATTTTTACTTTAACTACGAATGACCAAAAAAGAAATAAAATTATATATCAATATTTTCAAGAGTTAAACATACGAAAATTAAAGAGAAAAAAAAATAAGTGTTCAAAAATATTAAATTTATAAAGAAAAACAAAACGGTGTAAAAAAAAGAAAATATTGCGGCAAATTTTGTCGGCATACTAAGTCACAAAATAACATCTTTTAAAAGATTATCATTCAGAATGGTTATTTAGTGTCTTATTTTTATTATAAACATGAAAAATTATAATATAACGAAAAATCTGTATAAAACTTATTTTAAATATTAACGATAAAAATTCTAGGACATGACTTCCAATTGTAAGAAATAAGTTTTTAAAAGGACCAAGTTGGTTTCCCATATAAACGCACCATTAGATGTCACGAAAACTGAAACAAAAATATAGTGCCGAAAATAAAAGCAAAATCTAATTTTTAAGCCATCATTATATTTTTGAGAATTCCCAATTACCTTTCCTTATCCAAGAGTTCCGAGACTGTTCCGATATTGAATCCATTTTGTATTTATTTTGGAAGAGCTTCTTTACTACAGACGATTTCAAAATATCGCTTCCATATCGCCAGCAAAAGAAACAGGCCGCTTATGCTATTGTACAAAAAAGACACAAGGTTAAACTTGTAGCAAAAATAAAAAAAAAGAAAAAGATTGCCCTTGAGCGAAATTGCCAATGAATTAATTAAATAATTTTATACTAATAATATTTATTTCTTTTACAGTGATATTTTATTTGAAATTTAATAAGCTTAAAGGCATGGTTTAAAAATTTTTAAAAATCTAAGAACGATAACTCTGCTTAACGTTTAAAAATAGATTTAACTACCATGAGTAATTTTAAAGATTTTTTAAACTAACTAAAAACACTAAATAATTTTTAACCTAAATAATCAAGAAAAAAAACTTAGGTTTTACTTCCTCTAGATGAGACGACAAAAATTTTGATAAACTATAATTTTAAATATTAATAATAATAAATCACTCTGTAGCATTTTTTTAAAAATTTTTACTGGTTAGCAGCCATCTACTTCCGTTGTCAACATACACTCAATGCAAAGCTATCATTGACAGTTCGCGTCGTTGAGGGAAATCGTTTTTATTTTATTTATTTATTTATTTTTCTTGACGCATATATATATAAAGTAGCCGCTAAATAACTTTTACAACTTTTATGAATGTTAATGCTTGGGTTATTTATTATTGAACAAAACTTTTATTTTTAATTGTTCACATTCACAGCTTTAGTATTTTTTCATAGGTGTCGTGTATCTTTCTTTCTTTATTTATGTACCGTGTACATTTAGGACGGAGGCGATTATTATGGTTTCTCATAATTTCGTATCCTTTATAACTCTTTGCACTGTTTGTCTTTTTTTTTTTCCTTTTTTTTTTTTTTTTTTTTTTTTTTACTTTCCCCTCACTCCCTGGTCTGGCATCTTCGATATGCACTGAGTGTCAAATTTTTCAAGCCTTCTTTCCTCATTATGTGTTCCGGAAATTTCAGTTGTCTCTTTCTGATTCTAAGTATAAGTGAGCTTTTTTGTTTCCATTTTCCTTAAAACTTATGCGTTGCTTACAAAAAAAATAAAGTGAAGGACTTTTCAAATCTTTTATTTGTACTCTTGGGCGGGGGTGGGTTGGGGGGTTTATGCCACCAACAAGATGGGTTTATTAATCTGTAAAGGGTTGATGGTAATGCGATTAACCCACTTCTTTTTTTAATTTCACAAATGTAATAAAAAGCAAGCAAACAACAAGAAAAATAACGATATGAAAATATTTTGGTTCAACAATAAATATTTTTTACCAATAGAAGGTACAAAATTGTATGTTGAGAGTTGTTTAAATTGCTTCAAAGTCTTTTTGTGTGTGGTGTGAAGTGTTTATGAAGATATTATATGAAAGATTAAGAGTTGAGAAATTGTGTATATAAAAATGGATAAGTTTGATAAGGTATTTTTGTGTTTATACGAAAATAAAACAGCATGTTTTTGTATCTGTCTATATTTCTGAGATGAGGTATTATGTACATTATTTACATTATTCGGACTATTGTCCTCATTTTTGTTGTCATATTTATTAAAACGTTTTGGCCGTTGTACGCTCCGGCCTTCTTCAGGTGGTTAGAATGTCGAACTGAACCCTTTATTTCGCTCACTGGGGTAGACTGTTCTAGTTCCACATGTTTAATGGGTGTCAGGACACATGGCACAGTGGATAAAGGCGTTGGTTAGACCCAGTGACAGGACCAAAAGAGTGTGAGTTCAATACCGGGTTAAGGCAGTGGAGTACTTTCAGAGGAAAGGAAATTAACAGGAGTTAACTAACTGACATCCATCAAACATGGCACGTGGAACTAGAACAGTCTACCCCAGTGAGCGAAATAAAGGGTTAAGTTCGACATTGCAACCACTTGAAGAAGGCCGGACCGTACAACGGCCGAAACGTTGTAATAAATATGGCGACAAAGATGAGAACAATAGTCCGAATAATGTAAATAAAGTTTGTTTTTGCTGTTGAATTTTGTAATATTGTACTCGACTTACTGTTCTGTGTATGAAGTTGCCTCTCTTTGATTGGATGTGTCATTTGATTTTTCTGTTGAGTTTATGTAGTTGAGTGAGTGTACATCGCAAGCTGTGGAAATGTTAAGTAAATTTAACTTTAAGCCTGGTAAGATATGCGACATCAATTCGTGTGTCGAGTTGAGAAAATTCATAAGACTCACAGTATTAACTCCTTCCCCCCACTTGGACGAGATGTGATACAAGGTCTTTATTTTAGGTGGGGACCCAGACGCGTACGCCCGAGACAAGGACAATAATTTCCCTCGGCCCCCGCAACTGTCGGTGGCGCTGGCCTCGGTGCGAGCACCGATCCCTCATAAGACTCACTGTCGAAGTTGAATGATGTTTCGTATTTATTGATATTTCGAGTCACGTGGGAGGCTCCAAGAAATTTGGTGCAAATTTTGTATCTGCTTAGGATACACACTAAACCGATATGATGCGTACGTAGTTGAGAACGTATGACATTATGATTTTTTTTTGTTTATTAGCTAATCAGAAAGCGTTTTTAGTTACTTCTCGTCTGGAGCCGATTTTAATGGGTTGTTTTGTTGGGCTGCTTGGATTGATTTGAGATAAGTTTCGCTCCGAGCCACTTTTAATGGGTTTTTAAACAAATGTAGAAGACTGATTCTACAACTTTTACAAGTGCTTTTAGAGGTGCAAACAAAAAAGACAAAACATCTACTCAAAGTGAAATTTGTAAAAAGAAACAAACATTTATTAAAATTAACAAAATATTTTTATGATATACAAATTGTACAAAATGCACTATATTTACAATACAAATTGCACATGATACAATATATTTACAATATAAATTTTACTTGTTCGCCTCAAGGTAGATCAACAGTTCTTTGCAGTACAAATATGTTCTCTCAGAAAACAAGAGTTCATGAAAAGAATTTTTTTTCTTAACAGCAAAGGAATTGTAGTTACTTTTTTTTATGATGTGGATGATTTTCCAGCAATACTTTTTTTTTTTTGGTGTTTATTTATCGGGAACTTTGGAATAAAACAATCTCACTTAAGGGTATAAAATAAATAATATATTTTTCACTTATTTGCTTTTTAGAATGGGTCCTTTGGTATTCGGTGTAGAAAAATGTTCGTTTATAAGGCGGATATTGGTAGAAGCCTGGAGAAATGTTCGTTCCGATTCTGTAGTGGGTAGTTTCAAAGTCAGATATTGCGCGTAGTACTAGGCATCTTAGAAATAGTTCAGTGTCAATCTACTGTGTTTTTCTCGGTTCTAAGAGGGGTAGAAATATGAAATTATGAGTATAGCTAATGTAATATTTTCTATTTTTTGGAATATACTGTGGCTATTTTTGACGAATAAAACTCTTCTCTATTATGGTATTAGTGTGTTTATGTAACAAATTTATTATAATTTTTATTTCAATGAATAATTATATATTCAGTTCAAATTTTTGTTTAATATATTGTCGGAGTTACCTCCTCCTTCGATCCTTAAACCGGCAGAGGAACAGGTCATTTCGACCTTGACCTCTCATTCATGCTCCCTATACACTGTTAACCCGTGGGAGAGACTAGCAAATCCCCTTTTTAGTTAAGTTATATTACAAACCTTGTTGTAATATACTGCTAGTCATTTTTAGGCCTTAGTTCCCTTTAGCTAACCTCGCCGTATTTTATTATAGAGACTTTACTGTTAGCTTATCCAATTCACTTGCTGGTCTCCCTTATCACAAGGCAGTGGCTTCTCACTAAATCGGGGTCGGCGACTTTATTTCCTTTTCTTTTCTAGAATAAATCAACATATATCATACATATCCTCGTTCTGTCGTCTATATTGTTTCACCGTCAGATTTAACGTCTTCAAAAATGTTAGCGGGCCTCTTGTGATCTCGTTCACCCTTGTGTGATACGGGGCCGCTCAGGGGTGCCCGCTACAATATATTGTTACAGTAATGTTATGTATTTTCAGCTGTACAACAATATTTTACATAATTTTAACACTATAAGCATTTTTGCATTGGAGTGTGTAAATACCCGAAAGGACTAACCATTTTCGGAAATCCGAGGTGCCTTATGCAGGGTTATGTTGTCGTAGTTACCTCCTCCTTCAAGTTCGTAACCCTTTCACCAGAGGTCTCTCTTTCCTGGCTATAAATAGCCAATGACCCTTCGGCTCGATCTCTTTTTCCCTTTCAGGCCTGTGCACTAACACCCCGAGGTAAATTTCTCTTCTTCCTGGAGGTTTTCAACTATCAACCTCGAAATGTATTTGCTAACAAGGGATAGCGTGCACACACGCACGCACACACAGAATATTCACACACACACGCACGCACATACAGAATATTCACACACACTTTGTCCTTCGTACTGTTTCCCTGTATTGTAACTTGTTATGAATATATATTTGTTGTGTATACATATATTATCGGTTTTGTTTGCTTTCTTTTCCTTCTTCTTTGGACTTAATCAAAGTCCAACCTTTATATGTAGTTGAGCCCGGCGGGCAGGAGTATCTGAACCATACAGGCGTTTCGTCCACGTCTGACTTCTCTCAACAAACCGTAACCGCCAACTTAACATGTCACGGCCCCACTACAAATGGTGACCTGGACGTGATTTTTCCACTCCTGCTAAAAAAACACACAAGACGATATATATGTACAAAAACAAACAATTTCTTATATACACACCTTCACAAAAAAAAAAGCCAAATAGGGAAAACATTGAAAAACGCACGCCGTACACTAAAAAACAGCAATTACTACTATTCAAGGCGAACCTGAACTCTTCCACCACTGGTCTATATTTGCTTGACCCTTTCTTTCTCTCGGCGACGTTTGACCCAATTTCGCCCAGCACACATGCTTAAGGCTTTACCGAACAAAAAAAAAAAAAAAAACAACGCCATTTTTTTCTACCAACCAACACTATCCTCTTCTGGACTGAAACAGAAAAAGTGTAAACCCAAACCACTGAAGACGACTCACTGTCTCAATTTTAAACAACATTCGTGATTCCGACATGAAAGCAACACTCAACTTACACCACGTGGCGATATCTTCACGCCACTGCTTGCTTCTCATTCTTCTCAAACACACGTGGACATTCTATTCAACACAACTTCAACTGACTACACATCCACTCACATTGTGCTAAACATTGCACATATTTCAAAGGTCCAATGCAGTCTTAAAAGGCAATTCACCGTCCTTCTTCTCATTCTGCAATTACGCGACCCAAACAAACCGAGATTTTGCCAGAACGATACTCTATCGTCAATAATACCAAATTCTCCCGACCTACATTCGACACTCGGTAGAAATTGAGCTCAACTTCACGAGTACGCTGCGTCTATTAACTTTTGTGCGCCGATTATACCCACACGAACCACCTCGTTTTTCAAACCAACTACAAACAAGCCAGCAGACAGGTGCATAAATCGACACAACCAATTCAACGTGGAGCATTGTAAAAAAAGACAAATTTTAATAGCAACGCAGACCACTACCGACGCATTTTACAGGACGTGCCCAATTCTAACTCACTGAAATATAACACTGCACCCTGAGACAACACTACATTTCGTCGAATCACGAATCTCAACCACACTTCGGACACATTTTCTTTTCAGCGCACAAGAACAATATTCAGACTTTAACGAACCTTTTTTTCTTTATATATTAAAACTTTTCATTTCCTTACAACTTTTAATCTGGTGGGGGGTATTGTCGGAGTTACCTCCTCCTTCAAGTTCGTAACCCTTTCACCAGAGGTCTCTCTTTCCTGGCTATAAATAGCCAATGACCTTTCGGCTCGATCTCTTTTTCCCTTTCAGGCCTGTGCACTAACACCCCGAGGTAAATTTCTCTTCTTCCTAGAGGTTTTCAACTATCAACCTCGAAATGTAGTTGCTAACAAGGGATAGCGTGCACACACGCACACACAGAATATTCACACACACACGCACGCACATACAGAATATTCACACACACTTTGTCCTTCGTACTGTTTCCCTGTATTGTAACTTGTTATGAATATATATTTGTTGTGTATACATATATTATCGGTCTTGTTTTGTTTGCTTTCTTTTCCTTCTTCTTTGGACTTAATCAAAGTCCAACCTTTATATGTAGTTGAGCCCGGCGGGCAGGAGTATCTGAACCATACAGGCGTTTCGTCCACGTCTGACTTCTCTCAACAAACCGTAACCGCCAACTTAACATGTCACGGCCCCACTACAATGTAAACAATTTTGAGAAAGAAGAGTAAAAAAAAAATTTTAAATAAACCTTGAGAAAACAGCTTTAGATAAAAGTATTTTATTTTATTTTGGATACCAAGAAGGTGAAATATACAATAGAAAGTCCAACAATTTATGGGTATTTGCAAAAAATATATAAGTTCTTTGATCTTTTACTATGTGTACGTGTAAGAGAAAAAGTAATATTTTTTTCCATGATGGTAAGAGCAAAAGAACCATATGATTACGCCGTTTGAATTCATAAAACGCTACTAGGTGGAGCTGTTGAAGTCTATAAAAAGGTGTAGAGGACCGTGTCGGCGATGTTGAGTAGAAATAGAAGAACACACGTGACTTAAGAAATTTCCTGCTAGCCGGTCCAACTACATGAGAAAGTTGGACTTTAATTAAGTCCAAAGAAGGCAAAGAAAACAAACAAGACCCATAAATATATGTAAACAAATATGTATTTATAACAAGTTACAAGTTACATGGACAGTTACATGGAGAGAGTGTGTGTGGTGTTTACTATGTGTGTGTGTTGTGTTGAGTGTTTGTACGTACGTGTATTGTTCTTTTTAGCGTGTTCCCAGAATTTGGGAAACGCTGTATCTGTGAGAGCTCACATCTGCGAGGTGGTAAGGCTGAACACCTGAGAAAAAAGAGATCGAAGCGAAGGGTTACCCAGTATCTATCGCCAGGGGAGAGATACCCCTGGTGAAGGGTTAAGGAGCTGCTGAGGAGCTAACTCCGACAAAGGCAAACATTTCATGTCTCACTCTTTGCCCCACTCACCTTGCTTCAAGATACAGTACCAAATGGTAATCACTTTTCCTCGGTTCACTTACTACTGACACAACACTTTCCAACGACGGCGTTCGGACGTGTTTCAGCAGTCCTACTCATGAAATAAGTGAAATGGTCGTTCCAACTCAACGCAAAGCTGACTTGAGCTCGACCATTTTAACCATTGTTATCCTAACTTATTTCTGAACCAAAGAAGAAAACGCACATGCCCAAGAGACATACAGAACTTTGTTTCACTAGAGTCATCATAAAAATACCTCCCCCGTAGTAGAAACACAAGCTTTTGTATGCTTCTATCTTTAATTGTTTACACATATGAACACGCACCTTCACCTAAAATACACACACAAACACGCAATCCTACAACCTGTTAATCTCCAAACCGCTGATACTCTTAATGAAATGGTACTGCATCGAAGACATATCGCTAATCACCAGGTTACATTTCAATTTTTAGTCCCTTGCGTGTAAGCAGCTTTGGGATAAAACAGTTTTTAAAATTTGTAAGTGATCACATGTGTCGTAGTTACCTTCTCCTTAATTTCCTAGTTTTTGAAACCGCTACCTGGGGACGCTCTCCATATACTATATAAACTTGGCGATACCTTGCCTCACTCTCTTTCCTTCTCACTTTTCAACTGATACGACACGATGTAAATCTCTCCTGAAGATTTGTGTTTTCCCCTTTGTGTGTGTGTGGGGGGGTGCTATTCGTTTCCTTCAGGAAACACTCATGAACATTACACACACACACACGCGTACGTACGAACATTCACATTCACTTACACATACTTTGAACACAAACTTTCTACGTTCATTCATACACACTCATTATCGTCTTTAACAATTGTAACCCTTATTGTATGTCAATACACATATACATGATTGTACATTTTTATATACCGGTCTTTGTTGTTTTATTCACATTTTCCTTTCGCATTTCTTTACATACTCCGGGTCCGCCATGTTAGTTATGGGCTATTTCAGGAGACGCACGTGATTGTCTCAGAACGCGTACAAACAGCCCACTACTCATTACAGCTGCCTTCATACCGTTTTGCATGACAAAATCTGAAACGTAGAATATGCCGTGAAAGAAAATAGATACTGTCAAAGTTACATTAACAAGTAAGAGAATCAGTGGCAGACAGTTTAGTGTGCCAGCTTTCCCGATTGCAAATGGACACCTAATGGCGTGGGCTTGCAATATCAAATAAAAATGCAATAAAGAGATAACTCTTTTAGTGATAAAAAGCAATAAGAACTTTATAAAGTCATCTGCACACTATCAATTACTCAAGTCCAGTGTGAGAGATCAAATATATTATAAATATGATATAATATAGATATTAAAGATCATAAAGACAAGGTTAAGAAATTCGCTGTTTGAGGAAAATTTGGAATCATATATGTTGCTCCCCCATTGAAAAGGGCTTGTTAGATGAATATGGGTGCAGACGCAATTATTGGTAGATGCGAACAATCATCTAGTGAATAGAAACGATTTTCTTTTAATATGGCGGACTGCATGCAATGCTCTATTGTGCTTTTGAACTGTCTGTTAATGTGTAAATCGTTCTCTCGAGTGGTTTCTAACACATTATTTATCACCTCTCAATTGTCGTCTCCGTCTTTAGGCTGAGAGCGCTCAGGGGCGTCTCCGTCAAACAGAGTCGCAAATGAGGAAAATTAGACTGAGAGGTGCCCAGCACTGGGGAACAGCTGCCCGAAGCCGAGCCCTCTCATTGCACCATTGTGCTTCTGAACTATCTGTTAACGTGTAAATCGTACTATTTAAAATATCAACCAATTACTTAAAATTTTAAAAATATCAATTATAACATTCTGTATTTACATTTGGTATCTACTATCAGTAATATGTACAGTACATGTACACACTAATTACTAAAAATACACATTTTTTTCTATAAAAAATTTAATTGTTCCCTTCTTTCCATATATATTTAAAAACTCAATTTAAATTTTGTAAAATTCAACTTGATCATATGCCCTAAAATGAATTCTGGCCAAATTGGTGGACAAGGAAGTTTGACTTGCTGAAATCTTTCAACAGTATTGTAAAATAGGATAACAGCCAGATAGGACTCTTCGTTGCAACAATAGGTTAACTATCTAATGAAGTATCTTTTTAGCATTCTGCTACTACTTGATTGTATTATATTGTTATTATTTTCGATTCAGCGAATACTATTGGTTGAAAAAGATTTCAATGCATTTTCTGTGTAATAATTTCTTTCGACGGCAATTTCATGCAATCTGAACACCAAAGAAACACAGAAGCCTTGAATAATTCTCCGACTTCTGATTGGCTAATATATGGGAAAAACATTACAACGCCTACGCACAAGTGTTCAAAGTCAATTTACAGCGAAAATCTGGCTATGTGTTCCCGAGCCTGTCACGTGATTCACATTACTTATAAATACTTGGACACATCTTCACTCTTCCTCTGTTTTCGTCTTCTCAGGCCCACAGCGATGTAAGCTCAGAGAGGTGCCGTTTTCTTCCTTAGGGGAAAACGCTATGAAACGTCATCATGTTGCGGACTGGTGATTGTGTTTAAATTGATCAGAAGGAATTTCGAGGCCGTGTTCTACAACTTTCGTCCACAACAATTATTTAGAACAAATACTTGGAACAAATCATGCAAATAAAGTTGAAAACAAGACAAAAGTTGAATGCATAACAATAACATCAATTTATATACAATTTAATATACTGTGGGTTTAAGGTTTGATGGATAAATGAGGATTAGTGTATTTAATTGTGTATTGTGTTATTGTGAATGTTTGGGTGCGTTTGCGGGTATTGATTAGATTTGTTCACAGAATTAAACTGTTTGTTTGATCACGTACAAAAATGTTCGTTAGTGTATGTACGTAAGTGTGTTTATACAAATATTCAAAGTTGTTCAGAGTTGCGTACCTTTATCTGCTTGAGAAAAATAGATTGTTAGTTTCTGATACTTGTTATGTAGTGAGAAATATCACTTTGAAAGTATAATAAGTGAAGTTTGAGAAATGTTCTAGAGAGAGACATAGAGTGTGCGCGAAGGTTGCTGAGTCAGAGAATATTTTTACGCGGCAAAATCAGAGTTTTCGACTGGCGTGGAGTTGATGGGCATCTCTCTAGGTGTGGAGGTCTGACTGGTGAATTGGACTGAAATTCGTCCTTTTATTTAGTTTGGGAAACCAAAGTAGGCTCCCAGTGGCCTGGCGGGAAAACAGATTTTTGACCATGGATACACATTCTAGGGTCGTCTCGACCAATAACAAGCCGAGTTTCACAATGTGTCGTGTTGATTGGTCAAAGCTAATTTTTATAGAAGAGTCTATTCTTAAACGGGGGTGAGTAGACAAACATTGACGATTCTATAATCACACACACACACACACACGCACACACGTACGTACGGACATCGCACATCTACGAATATCGCACATCTATGCACATCTACAAGCATTCACTCCTTCAACTACAAGGACACACAAAACTTATGAATTTCTAACAGTGAGATTTTCATCAGCAAACAGCACGCCGCCTGAGTACGTATGATTTTCGACAACTCATCTCAACCGATTTCATCCATTTTCGGTGAATGAATTTGAACGGCAAGATATTTCAATATATTTATGTTGATTTTCAACTCGGGAGTATTAAATTAAAAAACTAAATTTTTTTTTGAATCGAGACTATGCAACCTGCTACATCTTTCTTTATCGACGGGTCGCCAAGACTACGACTGGTGTTAATCTCTTGAGAGTGCCTCTTCATAAAAAAACCGTGAAGATGACGACAATTCTCACCACCTTATCTCCACTGTTCAGTATTTTCAACAACTTCAAAAATATTCAGAATAAGTTGTTTTAACAAAGGCAGAACTTTCAACTTTCCCCCAGAAAATAACTTCTACAAATTTAACCAGCAATATCTATTGACAAAGAACTTTCTTCAGTTTCCCTGAAGATTTTTTGATGGAAGTTGGATAGATGTTTAAAGATAGTTCTTTTGAAGTTGCCGGTAACTGAAAACGAAATCCTGATGGAAGTTTTTTTTTTAAAGAGAAGTGAGGAAAAGGACAATAAAGGAACAGAATTCAGAAAAGCAGAAGATGGCCATTGACGTTGCATTTATTTTAATTTTTTATGTGCCGGATCCCTTCAGGGCGTGGGCAATCATGGCTCTCCACAATTTCCTGTCCTTTATAGGTCTTAATAGATTTTATCTTTTTTGATATTTATCCTAAACTCTGTTCCGCCACCCATTTCCTTAAGCTCACTAAGTATGTTATGCGTTGTTTTCATCTGTCCCTCTTGCCTTCAAACTATCCTGTGAGTGTCAGTTTTCCAAGCCACCTTTCCTCATTATGTGCCATAGAATTGTCAGCTATCTCTTCCAAATGTTGAGTATAAGTTTCCCTTTTGTTTCCATTTTCTCTAAAACTTTGTTGTCTCTCACGTGTTAGATCCATGGTATCCTCAGCATCCTTCTGTAGGACCACATTTCTGTTTATTTATGTTTCTTCTTCATCTTTGTGGAGATTGTCCAGCATTCACTGCCATATAGGAAGACAGATATCACGTAACAATTTAGTACTCTTTTCTTTGTTTCTAACGAAGTTTTTCTGTTTCTTAATACTCTGCTTAGCCTTTGGAATGCATCTTTGGCCATTTCAATTCACCTTCGGATTTCAGCGTCGCACTTTCTGTCCCCTGTTAAAATACTTCCCAGATATTTTTTTTTTTTTTACCTGTTTGATTTTGGTATCTCATATTTGTAATTTGCATTTTGGGCTCATCCTTTTGCTAACAACCATTCATTCTGTTTTTTTTTTTGTTTTTTTTTTGCTTTTGTTTTTGTTTTTGTTTCAGTTTAATGTTTAATCTTTTCTTCTCGCTTTCCTCCACTGCATTCTGTAGGAGTTTCCATAGTTTCCTTTGCGTGACTATTATCAATAATTGTCATATCATAATCATATAATTCTACTTGTTCCATAGCGCGTATGTTACGACCTGACAATTCCTCATAAATAATGGAGTCTTACGTTTTGATCACGAGGAAAAACGGAAAAGACATATCAGAAATATTCGTTGTCCGCTGTTTTGTTTCAGTGTAAAAAAGAAAGTAAGATAAGATAAAGAAGGCAACAACACTTTCATGTGTTTAACATCTGCCTCAGTGATATGGAAAAAACCTTTTAAATATTTTTATCTGCTGACTTGTTTAAATCATGACCTGCATGTATACTTATGATATTAAAATATTTTATTAAAGTTGTTAAGCTCAAATATTTAACGCTTCATATCTCCACAGATATTTTATAGCTGTGGAACTCGCAGTGAATAAAATATTATGATACATTAGAAAATTCAAATAGGAAAATCGTGCAATTTTAGTTATTATTATTATTATTATTATTATTATTATTATTATTATTATATTATAATTGTACTTGTTTAGTTCGCACCACCGTTACGCCCTGTCAATACTTCATAAATGATAGACTATTCCATTTTGATCTCGTGATAAGATGGGGAAAAGAATCTACCTGGTTTCAATAACAAAATGAACGATAGATAGATAGATAGATAGATAGATAGATAGATAGATAGAAGTGTTTAATGTATCCTGTCAATACCTCATAAATAATGGACTATTTCCTTTTGATCTCATGATAACATGGGGAAGAGAATCCACTTGATTTCAATAAGAAAATGATAGATAGATAGATAGATAGATAGATAGATAGATAGATAGATAGATAGATAGATAGATGTGTTTAATGTCTCCAGCCAATACCCCATAAATAATGGACTATTCTGTTTTGATCGTGAGGAAAGAGGAAAGAGGAGTAAAGACACAACTTGGTTTCAGTGCGAACAAGAAAGAAGAAAAGAAAGAAGGTAAGATAGAAGTGTTTAACAAGTGTTTCAATGAAATGGAAAAGGTTGCTAATTTCAAATCTTTTCATTTATAAAATGATGAAACCTTGTTGCCAATTTAGTACTGCACTTAAATTCATAAAATCTAGGTACCATAGAGTAAAGTTCACTAGAACAATTACCATGAAAGTATTTATAAAAAAAAGGTACGGGAAAGCTACGTTATGTCGGTGGGAAAGGGACTGATACCGAGACGCGAGCTCAGACTCTTCTTTGTATTTTATCAAGAATCTCTAAATACATTGCAGAAGCATCATACCATATTCAAATCAAGGGCTAATGGTAGACTTATAAGTATTTAAAATAGATTCTGTCGAGAAAACATTGAAAAAAGTGGTTTATGAGGGATCAAGGAGTCTATGAAGAGGTCGATGGTTTAAAATGTTAAAATGATACGAGTCTCCCTACTCTACTACATCTTAATTTTCATAAGGTAGTATTCGTATAAAATACAAAGTTTATTGTGACCTAATTATGTTCAGTATTGGATCATATGCATACTTCAACTAGAGAAATTCAAAATAATTATATTGTATCTCAATGCAAATTAGAGATATGTCATGATAGATCGTTCCATCTTAAATAAATCAACAATGCTTTGCGGCAGTTTTTAATATGAACTTGAGATTTTTCTTGTTGAATAATTTTAACTCACTCAGCATTATGGATAAAAAATAGTAATTTTTATTCAGCGTATTTTTTCAAGACTTAGATTGAACAAATTCACGGATTTGCACGAAAAATAAAAAAAATGGCGTCAAAAATCCACAAAAACTTATTTTTCATCCTTTAATAGTCAATATATAAATGGAGGTAGGGAAAAAAAGGCAAATGTTGATAAGATAGCGAGAGTCACAAAGCACAACCAAGGTCCCTTATTCAGACTCCCCCACCAGCTAGAGTTTGCGGGTAGTACGCACCAGCCCTGTATCTTTTTACAAATATATTTAGAAAGGGGCGAAGAAGTTATTCTAAAATATATGACTCGGCCTTTAACAAAAAAAAAAAAAAAACTTCCATTAAGTTATAAATAGTATGAATAGTATGAAGCTTAGAAATTGCTAACATTCCAGTTGAACGAATTGTTTGTGTTGATACCACTTAGCATTGACTACTGGTCTTAACCTAGTTATTGCCATGTGTCCTTATTCATCAGAAATCTCTCTTTAAAGGATTGGCTATTTTTCTTCCGTCTTTAATCATTTCGCGCCAAGCAAGACGATAAAGCTATTGGGACACAGTGATGGGGGTTACAGGGAGTGAAAGTAAATGAGAAGAGAATTTTGAAGATTGTAGGTGACAGTGAAGCAAGAAATCGTTCCATAGGCGAGAAAAAAAATGAAGAGATAGTTGCATCTAGTAAGTTCAACAGTAAAACAGTAAGACGGTAGTTACCAATATAGAAGCATGGTTCATCCTAAACTTTTGGGAAAATAGTTATGGAAGAGAAAGTTCCGGTACTGACCTGACATCTCAACTTCAGTTACTTTCCCAGTAACCCCTTGTACCTTAGTGGCTTTATTGCCTTGTTTGGGGAGAAATGATTAAAAAGGATTAGAGAACATACTAAGTTAAGACATCTCGACTTCAGTCGCTTTCACACGTAATCTAGCTTCCTTATGACTTTTCAATTGTAATCGCTCTTATGAACTTTCCCCTGTGGTACCTAGACTTTATGAATTTAAGCGCAGTACTAGATTGGCGGCAAGGTCTCATCAATTTACAGTTGGACTGGTTAGATGTAACCGTAAGTTCTATGCTAAAAGTTTCTTCTCTCACACTTCTCGCGTGTGGAACTCTCTTCTGACTCGATGCTTTCCAGCCAATGTTGATCTTCAAAAATTTTAATACAATATCAATTGTTATCGTCTTGATTCTTCTTCTTTTATTGTTCTTGCTCCTTAATAACGTTTCTTTTTTTTCTTATTCTTTCACACTCAGTAACCCCCTCCCTGTGGCTTAGTGGCTTTATTGCCTTATTTGGCGTGAAATGATTAAAAAGGATTAGAAAAAATACTAAGTTAAGAAACGCCGTAGAAATAATTAAACGACAAAAAATGAAGGCGTTAGACATACATGCATGTCAGATTTCATTCTACAAGTCAATATTTTAATAATAAAATTGAAATTAATTGATAAAAGGTTTCAAGATATATTTATCTGATAAATGTGAAAATCAGCTAAAATATCTATATTAACTTGGTTGGTGGAGAGGCGTTTATCTTCTTCTATGTAACGTGTTCCTTCAGGACGTTGGCAATCATGGCTCTCCACAATTTCCTGTGCATTGTAGCTTTTAATAACTTTTGCGTTTTTGCCATCTCTCCCCAAACCTACTCTGCCATCGATTCATTCAAGCTCGTCATGTAGATTGTGCGTTGCTTTCCTCTGACCTTCTTATATTCAATCTGTTCTGTGAGTATCAAAATTTCCAAGCCCTCTTTCATCATAATGTGCTCCGGAAATTTCAACTGTTTCTCCCTGACGTTAAGTATGCTTTTTGATTCTCTAGGAGGATTTATTTGGTAATGAACAAAAATACTGAGCTGTTATGTGACATCTATCCTTTTTAAGGCAGTAAATATTGGACGATTTCTTTTAAGATGAAAAAGAGACTTTTCTTTGGTAACAAAGAAAAGAATACTGAGCTGTTACGTGACATCTGTTCTTCTTTAAGGTAGCGAATGTTGGACGATTTCCTTAAAGACGAGGAAGAGACTCGAGGCGACAGAAATGTGATTCAACAGAAGGATGTTCAGGATATCATGGACCGAGCTTGTGAGCAACGATGAGGTCTTAGAAAGGATGATGCAAACAAGGAGGAGGCTTATACTTAACATCAGGAAGAGGCAGCTGAAGTTCCTGGGACACATAATGAGGAAGGTGAGGCAGGAGAATCTGATACTCACGGGTCAAATAGAGGAAAAGAGAGACAAAGGAAAACAACGCATGACATACCTAGCGGCTTTAAGCAAGTGGATGACAGAACGTGGTCTGGGGGACGAAGCAGAGGGAAGGAACTTGTTGAGAACTGCAAGGGATAGAGGGAGGAGGAGAACCATGATCGCTTACGTCCTGAAAGGACACGGCACATAGAAAGAAAGGACTTCACCTTTCGTTCATGGTATTCTCAGCATGCTTCTGTAGAACCAGATTTCTGTTGCATCAAGTATATTCTTCATCTGCGAGAAGATTGCGTAGCATTTACTTCCATAGAGGAAGACTGATACTATATAACAGTTCAGTAATCTTTTCTTTGTTTTTAACGAAATTATAAGCATTGCCCTAGCCACGATATAACAGTTTGTTCATGAAAACAGACAAGGGCATGTATAATGGTTTGATTTTATTTTATTTGTTTTGTTTTTTTTTTTTTTTTTTTTTAAACGGCGTATCAACCCTTTGTGGATTATTTAAAACATGTTTTGGGGGATTGCAAGAATAAGTCCTTTGTTTTTTTTTAATTTTTTTGTGAATGAATTTAAAAATTTTTGGTAGATAACGATTTTTCCAGATACAAGTTTTATTTAACCCATAGCTTCAGGGGGAGAGAAGAGACGATTTCAAGCTTTTCCTGAGGGTATCTGTGCCTAAGTGAATGTAATGAACTCGATTGGAACTCGAACGGTTCCCTGATTTCTCATTTCCAGCCGCTATCCTATACCAAACCCGGACATTCAGTGGTTCAATAGAAAACAATTTATTTACATATTTACTGAATATGAATGCGCCAATAATTTGTAACAAAAGACTTCCATATGAAAAGGCATGAAACAGAGAAGTGAAATAAGGTCTTACTTGTTGACATGGTCGTCATTGCGTCAGTGATTTAGCTTTAGTCATATGAGGCGAAAGAAAATGCAAGGATCGAGTAGAGGAGCTGATATGAAGAATTGGCTGCAACTGACCAGGCGAGTTAATTTTCCCGCCTATAACCAGACTACTTATTGGAGAAAAGGGAGTTGTAGAGGGCCGTTTGGGTGATGAGTATGTAGAAGAACACACGTGGGTTAAAATTTCCTGCTAGCCGGTCCAACTACATGAGAAAGTTGGACTTTAATTAAGTCCAAAGAAAGCAAAGAAAAACAAACAAGACCGATATATGTAAACAAATATATGTATTAACAACACGTACAAGTTACAAGCACATAGACAGTTACATTGAGTGCGTGTGGTGAATATTATGTGTGTGTGTTGTGTTGTGGTGAGTGTTCGTATGTACGTGTATTGTTCTTAGCGTGTTCCCAGAATTTGGGAACGCTGTATCTGTGAGAGCTCACATCTGCGAGGTGGTATAAGCCCGAGGAAAAAAGAGATCGAGGCGAAGGGTCAGCCAGTATTTATAGCCAGGGAAGAGAGACCCCTGGTGAAGAGTTAAGGAGCTGAGGAGGAGCTAACTCCGACAAAGTAAATATATTGACTTGGAGTAGCTGGATTATAGTTTCATTTATTAATGAGTTTTTATTTTATTTAATTTTATCTCTAGTTGTTTTGCTTATAATTTTAGGCAAAGGAAGTCGCTTGGCATTGATGTGTGTAGACGTGCTGGCATTTTTAGTCGACTGACCACGCCCTGTTGTAAAATTTCGAGTTTATGTTTTCCGGTGACAACAATTTGAAGGTTTTGGAATTTGACCAGATCAAAATCGCTTGGTTGAAAATTCAGCAAACATAGATAAACGTGCCCATAATAAGACGTAGTGTCAAAAGGACGTTTTTCCCCGATACTGTTTTTTTTTACTACCTTCACTTTTCTGTAAAGTTTGTTGTTTTAAAAAACGATGATTAGAATTTGAATAAAATTTAAACACACAATGAAAGTGAATTTATACATTTTTTTGTTCTTGAGAATTTACAACAAAAATATTAAACACTATTTATTTATTTATTAGATTTTTTTATTTGCAAGAATTACTTTTACATTTACAACATACTAAAAATTAATACAATTAGAACTAAATGCTATGCAATATTAATTATTTACAAAGAAATAAATGCGAAAACGATTTTTATTCATAGATTTATATACATTTACTAAATTATTAGAATATGTGAACTCACTCTAAGGAAATACTTTTATTTACCATTTTATAAAGTTCGAATTGATTGGCAATTAGCTAATGTTTTGCCAAACATTCTAATATACTCCGCTGCAATTAGATCTCTTTCTGATTCGTACAAGTCGACCAGATGTGATTTTTTTTTCTTCCTATGTACTTTCGAATGGTACTCAATTCATTTTCAAGGAATGTTCTGTGTGTAGTTTAATCTGAAATTTTTATGTGTATGTGTGCTTTTAAAAAAGTAATTAAAAACCAGTTGGATAACTACACACAGAACAATCCTTGCAAATGAATGGCTTAGTTACCAATCTATAGTATTGGTAGGGGGTAGAAAAAATAATATAAAATAAAAGTTAATATGAATTTTGCAAATTTACCGATAAAACAAAACTTCTTCAGACATTTTAAAGATTTAATAAAAAAATTCACACACACACACACACATACACACGCACACACACACACACATGGTTCTGTTGATAAAAATTTCTTTCTCTCACGTGGTCATGTACGACGTCATAGAACCGCATTACGAATTTACGACCTGCGTCTGATATTCCGCGACTGTTATCGTCGCATAGGAAGCTTCTATGTAAACATAGCAGGATGTCATCTTTGATAGTGAACATCTTTGTTGTAATGTCCATATAACCACTCTGAAGATGGCTCATGCGAGTCGAAAGCTTAGATCGAGAAACAGCATAATAAAAAATATTCAAATGTCGGACATTTTTTGTCTTTATTTTCCTCCCGTAACTAAAGTCACTATACAAAGTTTAGAACGGCTCATAATCAAACATAATAAATATTCGTTGTCTGTTATATTTAACAATACAGTGTAACCCGGATATAAGAGAGTTGTCGGGACCGGAGAAGAAGTCTCTTATATCCAGGTTTTTCTTATATCCGGGTTTGGTCTATTTTGTTTAGGTAAGTATGGGCTCTAATTTGGGACCAGAGAAAATCTCTCTTATATCCGGGTTTCTCTTATATCCGGGTTTGGTCTATTTTGTTTAGGTAAGTATGGGCTCTAATTTGGGACCAGAGAAAATCTCTCTTATATCCGGGTTTCTCTTATATCCGGGTTTGGTCTATTTTGTTTAGGTAAGTATGGGCTCTAATTTGGGACCAGAGAAAATCTCTCTATATCCGGGTTTCTCTTATATCCGGGTTTGGTCTATTTTGTTTAGGTAAGTATGGGCTCTAATTTGGGACCAGAGAAAATCTCTTATATCCGGGTTTCTCTTATATCCGGGTTTGGTCTATTTTGTTTAGGTAAGTATGGGCTCTAATTTGGGACCAGAGAAAAATCTCTCTTATATCCGGGTTTCTCTTATATCCGGGTTTGGTCTATTTTGTTTAGGTAAGTATGGGCTCTAATTTGGGACCAGAGAAAATCTCTCTTATATCCGGGTTTCTCTTATATCCGGGTTACACTGTATATGTTCAAATAATGATAGACTCTCCCGTCATTTTCGGCGTATTAGTGTCTTTCACTTCAGTTATGTTTGTTTCGTATGAAAAAATACACGGGATCTGCAAACAGGTCCACATGAGGGACATGCTGAAGAGTTGACGCTCATATAGGCTGATGTATTAGCCCAAGAATTAGTGTTGTTGGTTCTCTCAGATGGCTGAGACGATTCTCTTCAAAGTTAGTTACACTTAGGTAGGAAGTGTTTCTCCAGTTTGCTCAGTTTTCAACAGCGAGTTCGAACCTCTCTATAGGAATGTTTGCAGCATTTAAATTGTATTTAAGTCTATTCTTGAAACGTAACATATATATTTTATATATTTATATATGTTTTAGCTATGTGACATGACTGAAATATTTACACGTTAGCTATTTTAATGTCGGGTCTAGAATTAAATGGATGCTTGGAATAAACAGGGTAGCTAGAATTTTGTTCTTAAATGTAATAAGCACAGCGGTTAGGTGATTCTATACTAATACTACTATTAGTATAGAATTTAACTTATTTGAACGAAAGAAAGGTAGTAGCAAATTATTTTGAGTTAAAACAATTTTCTTTTCTATAGAACCTTTTACCACAAATAATTATAACCATTATAAAGCATGTCCTTCATTTGTTAGTAATTTTTCACGGATTGCCGTGTTTGTTTTATAGCGTGGGATGTCATGACCATAAAAAATATATATAAATAAAAGATTAATTATACTGTGACTGTGTCGTGTCCATAAAAATAAATAACTAAAACTTAATTATAGTGTCAAAAATAATTATAATAAAATAATTATATCAATTATAATTATCATTAATTCACCCTTTCTAAACCAATGATAATCGACCCCCACTTTTCTCTACACACACAAACACGTGATATTCTTACTGTCGGACTTAATGTCGGACATACCGTCAACACATGCGTCAACGAAAAATTCGACTCCCTTTCCTTTTTCAGGCCATAATAGTAACATTTATTATCTCAAACAAAAATTCGAAGTAAGAAAACCCCAAACATTTCTTTCATTTTTCAACTAAATTATCTGGACAGTCATTACACACATTTATAATAATAATAATAAAAACATACGAGAAAGAAGAAAGGCTGTATACACTTTACATATTCTTTATCTTATCTTAGAACAAAACATTAAAACCACATGTTGTTTTTGCTCTGAAATATAGCAGCACCAATATGAACCTAAGCTGGAGGACATTTCTATCCTTCTGGAGGTCGATGACTAAACTCAGACAGACACACTTGCGCGCATTTCTCTCTCTCATTCTCTTTATTTCTCTCTCTCTCTCTCTCTCACACACACACACACACACAATTCTTAACAGCAAAGCCTATAATATTTTCCTTCCTAATCAGCTGTGTACACGCGAGTATATTTTCTCTCTTTTTGGATTATATTATTCTTTATATAAAAATAATATATGTAATGTTCCTCCACGTGTTGATAATTTATTCCTTCTGAAAATGTTGAGTTTAGTTTTCTCGAAAATGCTTACCTCGTCCATTACAACTTGTTGCGCAGTACATGCTACAAGGCAACTAAAATACCACGAACATTACCAAGAGAAACGTACAAGCTAAGAGAAGACATAAATAAAACTGATTTCTCAATAATAATTTTTAGTGGTAAATGTAGAGCCAATTAAAAACTTTCATTTCCAAAATGGCGTCGAAGACATATTTCATCTTCTTTATTTTCATTGCTTTCAAAAATGCAAGAAATTTTTTTTCTTCAGAATATTTCCTTGATAGAATATCATATTACATACAATTCCTGAGATTTTTTTTTATCTTTCTTTCTTTATAATAAAATGCATCATAGCAATTTTTGGCACAAACAAGTTTTGACGTCACCAACGCGTCTATTTGAATTACATTTCGGCCGAAAGTTTATTGCTAATGATTTTATTTACCTAACCTTCACGCTAAGGTATGATGTGATACAAGGTCATATTTTATGTGGGGAATCAAATTATGTGCGTATACAAAAATTGTCCAGTCCCCAAGGTCACTGTCACCCTGGCGTCAATATTACACAGAACCTACCTCTCTTAGTGCAATGAGGAATGCCACAGGGTTGGAATCCCCGGGAACGGCACTTCCTCCCATCACAAATGATGAGAGAACAGATACTATGCTTTGATCTCAACCAAAAAGCAGGAAAGCGATTTACCTGACATTCCAACTACGGCAAGTTTTTTTTTTTTAATTTGGGGTGATCCTACGCATGCATATGTATATGGACCAAGTATGAAAATTAATCCGCCCTTCGACCATTGTCACGCCGGTATTACACCGATTTCACCTCTTTTAGTGCAATAAGGAAGGTGCTGCCACAGGGTTGAAATCCCCGGGCGCATTCTCCTATTTCATATGATGATAGAACAGAAAATACGCTTTGATCCCGGCCAAAAGTTATTTACCTGACTGCCCCATCAATTCAGGATGTAACACAAGACCTTTTTTATGTGGGGTGTCCATATACATGTAATATGAATATAGGCCAAGAGCCAAAACTGCCTAATCCCTGCGACCACAGCGTTGATATTTTACTTACCCTACCTCTCTTAGTGCATTGAGGAAGGTGCTTCCACAGAGTTGAAATTACCCGGGTGCCTTCTCCCATCTCAAATGAGATGAGAACAGATACTACGCTTTGATCTGGGCTAAAAACCAAGACGTTATTTACCTGACATCCTTACTAAAGCAGGATGTGACACAATGTTTTGTTAATGATTCGACTTAAAATTAATGGGTTAGTTTACTCTCCCATTTGCGTTTCCCCCATTATGGTTATTATTATAGACCACCTTATTTCACGACCGGAACGGAATATAACCCCCTTTTATCGTTGTCTACG
The DNA here is from genome assembly GCA_903632075.3 of Acanthosepion pharaonis. NCBI lineage: Eukaryota > Metazoa > Mollusca > Cephalopoda > Sepiida > Sepiidae > Acanthosepion > Acanthosepion pharaonis. Next base: position 426,006 of record CAHIKZ030000193.1, on the reverse strand, counting down.
CCCTGTGGTCTAACCCCGTTTAGTGGTCCGCTCCTCAGAGTGTTAGGACGACGTTTAGGGCTAACTCTGCGTTTGTGTTCTTGATCTCAGAACAGTGGAAGATCAAATGTCGTAGTAATCTAAGCGCTGTCAACGACAAAACCTGTTTTCATAACTTCGACCCACAAAATAGTTCGTTTATTTATACATTTCCGAGGGAGAAGACAAAATTATTTCCCAATTTGTTTTCGTCTACAAAAATATAATCCTGATCTCTCCCTCCTGCCAACGATATTTATTTGCTCAAATTCTCAAGGAAGAGATAAAATTATTTTCCAATTTCTAGATTTATCTCTGACCAGCGAAAATATAACCCAGATTGACAGGACTTGTTTTCATAGATTCCGCCCTATCGTACATTTGACTCTCAAGAAAAACGTTCGTTCTCATTTAAATTTCCGAGTGAGTGACAAAATTACTTCCCAATTTGTTTTCGTCCGTGAAAACATAATCTAGATCTATAGCTCTCCTGGTAACGATATTTATTTGCTTAAATTCCCAAAGAAGAGACAAATTTATTTCTCAATTTGTTTTACCCGCATGCCAGATTTTCGATAGATAAAAAAAAAAAAAAAAAAAACTTTAGGGAAGAAGAAAGCCAGATGGCCTCTTTCTGCCAATGAAAATGTCTCCATGCTCTCTCTTCCTCTCGCTATCTTCCAGCTGATATTCTATTTTAGGCTTAACCCGTTTCAACTCGTAATTAAGATTTAATCACTTCATGGCCTCAGTATCACAGGAATAGCTGAAAGAAAACGCGGGAAAATATGCTTTGTTCCCAGAGAGAATTTTACACCATTAAGAAGTACATAAAATTATATACACATATTTACATGTGTCCAACACAGAGAAAATATAACATATCTACACAACAAGCAGAGTGAAAAAGAGACGAAAAAAGGTCTTATATAATAATTACCAACGGAATTTGGGTCTGCCAGAGATTCTTCTGTGTTTCTGGAGAAACCATATTTTGGATTCCAGATTCCAGCGGACCGGATTACTCTGCTATGTCGCTATCGATGACATATTCTGCAAACTGGAAACAATGTGTCCTGGGCTTTTCCCACATTGAGAACTGCGAACCGGAGATATTTTCTATATCTGGTGAAGATATCTTTCCATGGGAAGACGTTGCCATAGGATTATAAACTGCACCATTGAGCTAGTGGGCGGGGTAGATTTAGCCTAAAAAAGCAACCGCTCGTTTTGACTCCTGAAAGCTGACTTAACCACTTTAGTGCACAATATAGTTTACTTCAATTAATTAGGCAAAACGAATGAAGAAAATAGTAAAGAAAATTTTAGCATGGAATACAAAATACAAAACAAATGATAATTGGCGCCATTTCATTCTTATCATCAGCAACGTCACCGATTGTCGTTTAGGTTGCGCAGCTGAGCACCTGATCAGTTGCGTACCAGACAATTGCGTCTCTGAAGATTTGCGTCCTTGGATAATTGCGTATCTCTGATAATTTTTTGAAGTTACCATTTTTATTTCAAAGAACTGATTAATATAGAAATTTGCAGACCATTACTTCTAATTACTCTAAACAAGGAGAAAAGTAGTTACCATAAATAAAAAAAGAGAAAAAATTCTTTTTTAATGCAAGAGAAAATTAAGTTAGCAGTTTTAGTTCACTCCAGCAGTGCGTACCACAAACATCTAATAGATTCTGGATTTTATAGATTATATTTTTATTTGGAATCCATGGCTAAGTTCAGAAAATTAAACACTGGTGGAAAAATATTTGTGAACGAGGAAAATTACAGCGACCATTATCATAAGGAAAACGCCGATGAAACAAAAACATACTGGTGATATGTAGAGCGATCTTGTGACACAATTAATCTGTCAGTGCATTTTAAACAAAAATAAACTTTTAATTTTTTTTTATTTTATTCCTTTTATTTCTTTTTTAAAAATGTATAATTACTACTTACGTTTTTTTTTTTTTTTTTTTTTTTTTTTTCAAAATGTATGGTAATTGTCTTTAAAAGCTTCAAAAAATTATCAGAGGTACGCAATTATCCAGGGACGCATTTGTCTACGGACGTAATTGTCTGGTACGCAATTATCCGGGACCCAAATATCCACTATGTCTCAACTATGTCTTAGTCGGTATTCATTCATGAATAGAATAGACATGGCGAGGCTCATCTCTCTCTAGGTCAGACTATGACCTTTGATTTGAAGGCTCCACTTGGTTACGGAAGCATTTACATTCGAACTAATATCCTCATTTTGTTGTTGTTATCACAGTGTTTCAATATTAATATTAACTATTCTTCAGAATATTTATTTTTTTGTTTTTGAAAATATATGTTCTTCAATTAAAAACGTATATATCTGTCCTTTAATGACAAATATTTTAAAAAAATCTATTTCACTAGACAATTCTTATTGTCTAAGATATTTTCTTAAAACACATAAAAATATATATATATCCGTTTGTTCTTTTGTAAAAGTAAAATTAATAATTAAAAATCTAGTACGCAGATATCAATGACGGAAGTACAGTTTCAAATGTGACAGTTTCAAATAGTTTTGATATCTCTTCAAAGTCAGTGATCCATTTTATAATGTATCGCTTTTATGAAAGGGACTCTCTAAATCCATAACTAATCAATATTTGGGGGTTCTGACAATTGGTACTGCCTAAAGAAAGTCTAAAGAATGCTAATTTAAAAATAAAAGCTATTTCAAAAAAGTTTTTCCTCATTTTCATAAGTAGACCAGTTAAATGCCAGAAGTCAGTATTTTAGGGTTCTGACAAGTGTCGCGGCTAAAGGAAGAAATAAAGAATGCTAATCTAAAAAAAGAAGTTATTTAAAAAAGGATTTCCCTATTTTTTATAGGGAGACCAATCTATTTATGTAGTGCCAAAAAAAAAAATCAATATTTTGAGGTTCTGACAAGTGTCGCGACCAAATGAAGATCTAAAGAATGCTAATCGGAGAACCGAGTTCGAATTCCAGTCGAATCCATTACATTTACTTACGTGCTAATACTGTTGGGAAAGGTATGAAATTTTTTCTTCTCCACCCAGCTATGGGTAAATAGCAGGGCAGACTAGGTTCTGTAGCCTTGGATGGCAACTGGTCTACCGCAGAAAGAAATGGCAAGCTACTGCGGGAAAAAAATCTGCCTCGTGAGTCATGTATCGAAAGATAAATGATCACCTACGCGTGTATCACGCATGGCACATAACTGACTGAGTTTATTTAACTCTGTAATGACAGAATATGTGGTACAAGGCCGAAATGGGGAAGAGGGAAGTGTTCGGTCTTCTGTCTTAACTTTAAACTTAGCTAGCATAAACGCTGACCCAATCATACTTAAAATATTCTTTACACCAAAACAACACATTCTTACTTACCTTTCTCACCACATCCAACATAATACCTCAATGTCTCCATGAAAATACTAACTTGTCCTCATATGTACAATATATCGTCTGTGGTGGTGGTGGGGGATAAAACATTTTTAAAACTAGCCCCAATAAGTATTTACATTATGAACTAATAACTATTTACAAGAAACTAAATAAAATCATGTTAACAATAAAAATAAACAAAAAAAAAACCCACAATCACTAAATGTGGCAGAGACATCAGTTAACTGGACGAAATTAATGCGGGACTATAATAATATAAAGCAAACGTTCATCCCAAGCACTCACCAGACACGCACTCATTCAGACACAACAACAAATACGAAAACACACACACGAAACGAAAGACGCCCCGCATCCACCAGAGAACTGATGTCACTGACCACCTAACGAGGGAGGGGATGGGGAATTAACTTAAAGAAAAATAGGGACAGAAATAAAAGGGGTCAATGAGTATACATACCCTAGCTGCAAATAACTGACTGAATCAACAAAAAATATTCCCAGAAAAATTTATCCTTATTTTTACGAGTGGACCTGTCTATTTAAGTAGAGCAAATACATTTATGAAGACTGACAAATTTTCACATTTTTCCTTAGTTTTAACGATTTCAAATTCTTTTGTCGATAAAGTGCTGATGCGTTATCCCACCTAGTAACGGCTTGTAGAAACAAGATATGATGTTCTGCATTCTTAATTCATTACTGCTGACTGAAACTGCTTAATTCTATAGAGAATTGCAGAATTAGTGTGGCACAGTATAAACACAGTCATTGACAATGATAGATTATAATCAGTGAGGACCCATGTGCAATGAATATTGTAACCTATATAATACAAAGAAAAAAGAATGATCACTTGACAACACCTCGTTATATTTGGTACCAGTGACTATAAAAGAGGTATATTTGGCACCGTGACCAATTGTAGGTATACATATGGATTACTAATCTTTTCCGTGCTTGCAAAACCAAATAAAGGTGTGAAATATCGTACTTTTGCATTCGACTGCCTGAAGAGATCCAAGGTCAAACTTATGGTGCACTGACTTCTTTGATGGCCTGGTGTGATATTGAGCGCAATGTTTATTTTGGCAACAAACTGCATCTGTACTGATCCAATAAGGTTAACAGAAATTATCAATAATACAATTTTATTATTGTTGTGAAATATTTTGTGAAGAAAACGTATTTAAATCATACATAAAATGTCGCTTCTCTGTCAAGGAACTTCTCCTAACGCCCGCTAGATGGCTATAGCAAAAGCAGTATAAAGAAAATAGCTCTCTCTCTCTCTCTCTCTCTCTCTCTCTCTCTCTCTCTCTCTCTTTGCTTCACTTTACCACAACATGCCGTAAGAATCAAATATGTTTTGTCCCCCACTCTCGCTGTCCCTTTTGCTTCTATTTCAGAGGTGTCAACTTATATCCTTTTGACCAGGCTCCGAGATTCTGGCGTGAACACTGGTTTCGGCTAACATGAAATGTCTCTTAGTGTCAATATTTTTGACTGGCCAAAATTATTTTATTTTTTGGCGTTCCTTTCTTTTTCATTTTTTTTTTTTATAACGGAAGTTATGTGTGGAGCCTCCCTGATTTTTACTAGGTATCAGTCATTAGTAGGCTCTATTCCTGCAAATTTTCGGCGTTTTCCGGTCGCGTACACTCTTTTTGTAACAGAGAGAGGTTGACGCACATGAATGCACACACGCAAATATAACGTTTATTGATTGAAGATGGAAAACACGATCTTCCGTGAAAGTTACAAACTGTGTCAGCGCTATTAATCGGAAAAAATCTGGAACAATGATATATGAAACCTGAGACGGCTGATGGATAAAGAATAAATTTCAAATCGGGTTGGCGAGGACTTGTTTATAAACAAATACAAAAGGGTAGGAGGCGATGTTTAATTTGGGTCATTAAAAAAAAAAATAGACGAAAATAATATTTTTGATAAAAAATATTGAAGTAAATTGGACCGGGGAGGTAAGATCAGTGTATGTTTACCGCTAGCGAAATCTGATCTAAACATAAGTTGTATCCGCTGAATTTGGTCACCGAAAAGACAATTAATATGAACATTGAACTAATTAATTTTATCCACTAAGAGATTTGAAATAGATCTGAATTTAAACTTTGCTTATGGTGACACTCGTGTTAAGCGCGGGAACAACCTGGCTTATAACCTTCGGTTTGGTATATAAATGCGAGTTTTGCTGAGTTGGGGAGAGGTGGGCGTTAGACGAGAGTGACGTTGAGAGAGAAAGACTGTCGTTGCAGTGAGTCGGTCCAGTGGCGAGTCAGAGATAAGGACTTCAAGCAATATCATCGTCGTTGTAGCAGTCGCATAGAAAAGTCGCTGAAACTTAACGTTTGTCACTTACGACAACCAACTGAAAAGCTACACTTCCACGTAGGGCTGGAATTACGAGTTACATATCCTCCCAAGTTGATTTGGAACGAGTTAATCACACACACACCTCTATCTGTTGGTATAATTGGTAGAGGAGTGGTCCTCTGTTCTTATATTAATTGCTTTTCTATCCTTTCTGTAAACTCTTTCTACTGTTGTTTTCTTATATAAAAGACATTAATATTTTGCCCATTGTTGTTCGGCTTCTGCAGATATTATTTCCTTGTTTGCCACATTCTAATTTTCCTGCTGCCCACCCTCACAGCCGTGCTTACATTTCCAATCGACCGTGAACGTATGGACAACACCCCGCTTACTGGATTTAAAAACTAACACAACGTGGGCAGCAGGCGGAACTTGGCCAGTGACCGGTCGAACAATCTACGGGTACTCAGGCAGCGTGCGGCCAGCTACCCCTGAGTTCAGTTCAGACCGAGTGGGCGCCTCAACCCAAAGAGGAAGACGCCGGAAGTTGAGGGGCTGAAGGGACGAGTGGTAGATTTCTTCTTCTTCCTCTTTTTATTTGAGGGTTGCTTTCTCGTTAGTAGATAGAAGTATAGAAAGAGAAGTTCAGAGAGAGAGAGAGAGAGAGAGAGAGTGAGAGAGAGAGAGAGAGGTTTTAAAAGAAAGCGCAATGCCTTATTTTAATTTGAATTCTTTTTATTTTTGTTTGAATATTTTATTTTTATATCTTATTTTATTTTTATTGGGACTTACTACAAATTCATTATATTGTCTCTGTCATCTCTCGCTAACAATTTGTAATAACCTTCAACAATTTGTAAAAATTGCTACATAAAATGGTGATTTCGACACATCTCTTAAAATTGTTGTCGCACTTTCAACAATACGTATTTTTTTTTTCATTTTCTGCAACAGTGCACCAACAGCCAGGTAGAATGTAATGGGATACATTTTAAACATACAATATTGTATTTTCTAGTGTTATTTCTTACGGTTGTTTTATTTCCATAATGTTCTGGACGCTTTGACCGCAAGTGCTCATTCGTACGACCTCTTTTTTCATCAGGCTTAGCGTCCAAACATTCAAGCAGTTCAAATACAGATCGTTGTTTTCCGGAAAGCGATAGTTTCCGGAAAGCGTCAAGTTTAACGTTGCTTCCTGGCCTCCCACGGAAACTTTAATTCTTCAAGAGTAAAGGAATGTAACTCTATTCGTTGACTACTGTCAATCCTCTTTGAGGTTCAACCTAGCCTGTAAGAGTGGGTCAACACCAACATTCTATATCCATTTTCCCATACCAAATCTGTTATAACTAATCCATACACTGAAATATTTAGCATTTACTATTTCCATGGTTTACAGCCATATCACGTTGAAATATCGGTTTTCGTACGATCACCGAAGTTAAGAAACATCGAAGTTGGTCAGTACTTAGATGGGTAACCGCTTAGGAATACTAGGTACTGTAAGATTGGATGTGCGGATGGTATAATGGATAACGGCTCAGAATTGCAAATCGGAGAGTCGAGTTCTGATTCCAGTTGGGTTCGTTATATTTTCTTGCGCGCAAATAGCATAAGGAAATTTATTAATTCAACTCTTCTCCCCCCAGATATGGGTTAATTAGTAAGATTTGTATCGCTAAATCATTATTATCTAAAAAAAATTCTTACAATCTAAAATTATTTTTTGGCTTTAAATCATACTTATTATAAAACCCAGGTTGTGTGTGTGTGTGTGTGTGTGTGTGTGTGTGTGTGTGTGTGTGTGTGTGTGTGTGTGTGTACGTTTATATATTGGATCGGATTTCCTACATTTTTCAACCGATTTCAACAAAACTTCACAGGACTACGTAAAATTCCCTTGCGGTGGTTCTGACAGCGCCAAAAATTGGAAAAAACACAATTGTTTTTGCACGAAATCAATTTGAAAACACGATTAAGAGGCATCGCGAGAATGAAAGGGGGACAACTCATATCGAGTTATACTTATAAAACCCAGGTTGTTTGTGTGTGTGTGTGTGTGTGTGTCTGTGTTCGTTTATACATGGGATCGGATTTCCTACATTTTTCAACCGATTTCAACAAAACTTCACTTTTTTTTAGCAGGTAGTGTTTCTTATTGTCTTACACACTTTTTTTTTTTATTTTTACATTCAGAATGCTTTAAAAATTCCATTTACAAGACAATTGTTTATAATAAAATTCTATTCAATCGGTAGACTCATAACGATTGAAAACAATGTTTTTGTTTGAGTTTGGGTTTGACCAATTCTTAAAAAAAAAAAAAAAAAAAAAAATTAAGACATGAGTGTCCGTCAACCTTTTTCAGTCTTTCTGATGGTTGATACTTGATCTATCTCTTACTGTTACATCCACGGGCAACGCCGGGCTCTACTGCTAGTAACCTATAAAAAGTTGATAAACCGTAAAAAAAAATCAAAAAAAAAAAATCAAGCAACTATTAGTACAGATATGACAGCATTTGATGAGCTTTCTTCTTTGATACCTAGACTTTATGAATTTAAATGCAGTATTTATATTTTCGGTTGGAGTGGCTAGATATTCCTTCTATTGCACTTCTTGCTTGTTTCCGGCCTTTTGTTTTCAAGTCAACTTTGATCTTGAAAATTTTAAATGTAATGTCAATCTTCTTAATTCCTGTTTTTTTATTATTATCTCTCCTAAAGAATGATTTATTGTTCTTATATTCTTTCACACACAGTAACTACTTTTATCTTAGTGGCTTTATTGCCTTTCTTGGGGTGAAATGATTAAAAAATATTCGCTACTAATTAAAGGCACTGATAATTCTTTTTTATGTGCGTACGTAGAGAGAAAGAGGGGGAAAGGAGAGGTATGTGTGTGTGGGAAAATAATCTATTTTATAAATGCTCTGTACATACGATTCTACCTGAATAGAACACGCACTGATACTAACCCTCCAATTGGCATCGTTTGCAATTCGTGTCTCTTCGACAGCTCACAGCTGCTCGTTCTCTTTATATATATATATATATATATATATATATATATATATATATATATATATATGTGTGTGTGTGTGTGTGTGTGTGTGTGCATATTTAAATTTAAAACAGCGTAGTGTAAATATAAATCCAGCTGTATTTCTTATCACAACAGTTCACAAATCTAATCTACTTGTCAAACACACATAAAAAAAATCAAACTATGAAAACACACTGGCAAATAATTGTCGTACTTGGAGTTATTGTCCTTTTGCTTCTTCTTTGGTTAGGTTATTGTATTCTACAAAGAAAAGGACGAAAGTGTACAAGCCAGGCAAAACTTACAGGGAAGACTGTCATTATTACTGGTGCTAACAGTGGTCTTGGAAAAGAGACAGCTCTTAATCTTTCGCTGAGAGGTGCCAGAGTTATACTAGCCTGTCGAGATCTGGAAAAGGGAAAAGAGTGCGCTGATGAAATCCAAAGAAAATCCGGGATGCAAGTACTTGTCCGGCAACTGGATTTATCTTCACTCATATCAGTAAATGCTTTTTGTAGGCAGATTCTCGAGGAAGAACCCAGGCTGGACATTTTGATTAACAATGCAGGCGTCTTTCGATGTGATTACACTAAAACGGAGGATGGTTTTGAAATGCAGATGGGGGTCAATTATCTTGGACATTTCGCCCTGACAAATGCCCTGTTGGTTCTTCTGAAAAAGTCAACCCCCAGTCGAGTTGTCAACGTCGGCAGTTTTCTCTACACCAAGGGCAATATTAATTTCGATGATTTCAACTGTGAAAAGTCCTACGACCGAACAATGGCATACTGCAACAGCAAATTGGCCAATGCATTCTTTACTCGCGAACTGAGCAAACGTATCGATCATAGCGAGGTTTGTGTTTATTGCGTCAATCCAGGAATAGTACGAACTAATCTTTTGAGACATTCTGTTCCAGGTTTTATAAGAAATTTACAACCTTACTTACCAATGTTTCAAAATGCAAAAGACGGTTCGCAGACAATTGTCTATTGTGCTGTTTCTGAAGAAATTTCAGACGAGAGTGGATTCTACTACCAAAACTGCCGACGGAAACGGTGGCATCAAAAAGCTATGGATGATGATCTTGCTAAACGTCTCTGGGAAGTCAGTGTATCGCTTACGAACTGATGATTTCAAATGTTTTAATATATCTTGTCGTGATAGAAAAATAAATATATAAAAATAAACAAATAATAAAAAAGAGACCAAAATTTCACCATCTCTAAAAATAGATGTATATTCATTAACCAACCAGAAGCCAGGCTACGAACATCCTAGTATAGCGAGCGAATTAAAAACTAGAGCTGTTCCCAACCAGGATATAACGTCATTAATCGTGAGCCAATGAGAAGCAAAGTGGATCTCTAGATATGTATATAGGGAGATGGAAAATCAACCTCAGTTGGAATCAATTAATTAATTTTCTTCGATGCTCCGGTCATCATAACATATACCCAGAGTGAAAATACCACCTACTGGCGACTTTAGACGTCAATACAGTCGTGTGTTGACACTAAACAGTTTCTTTCACCCAAATTTTTAACATTAGACATCTGCATTGTCATGTTTTCACATTAAACATACATACATTCTTTCACCCACATTTTTAAGCAGTCGGCTATTACATTTTAATACATGCATACAGCATATACATATATATTTACATTCCTACGAACCCTCTCTCGCTCTCTCACTCGATCTATCTTATGTAAGAGGACATTTACATTTGAACTGTTGTACCTTGAACTGTTGTAAAGTTTCACTTTATCCTTATATATATATATATATATATATATATATATATTCATTGGCGACTCCGTGGTTGGGCTTAGCCCGAATGAATCAACATTCAAGTATATCTATTTCAAAACAACAAAAATTTTTTGTAATGCGTCGTTTTCTTGGCTTCAGCTGGATCCAAAATTGTTTTAACTTTGTGCCTCAAAATATTGACCGAAATACATTTCGTTGATATTGTACATAATAAAGAAGAAAGAAAGACGAAAGAAAGAAAAAAAAGAAGCAAAGAAATAAAGTAAGTAAAAAAAGAATGAAATAAAATTAACATCGCTAGGTCGGGTTGCGTAGATGTGAGTCTTTTCAAGCTGGAGACATACTTCAAAGGCAATGTATTTCTTGCTTTAATTTTATAAATAATCTTTTAAACATCACTAATGACCTACATGCCCTGTTTTTCAAAGAACACATTTTTATTTCAACTTAATGTTTCAGATGTCCATTTTAAATAATTTATTCCGTACAGCATAAGGTTTTTTAGTGGAATGTATCAAATGAAATTTAGCCCGACTTCAAGTCGTTGAAAATCAGAGAAAGTGGCAGACGTAACTCGTCATCTGGAGGGTGAGTAGTGCGATTGAGGTAGTTTTGAGGAAACATTATATCAGTCATCAGTAGTGGTCATAAATGTACAATAAAATTCATAGACAGAGAGATATATAAATACACTAACACATAGACATATATATATATATATATATATATATATATATATATAACCCGGATATAAGAAAGTTGTCGGAACCGGAGAAGAAGTCTCTTATATCCGGGTTTCTCTTATATCCGGGTTTGGTCTATTTTGTTTAGGTAAGTATGGGAACACTTTGGGACCAGAGAAAATCTCTCTTATATCCGGGTTTCTCTTATATCCGGGTTACACTGTATATATATACACACCCGAGATAGATACACACATTATTTTTTCTTACATGTCTGTAAAACTTCTTTTTTTTTTAAATAAATGTCTATTTTTATAGAATTATTAGAATTAATATAAATATGTTTTTTTTAATTTAATGTACAGAGATTTTTTAAAGATATATATATATATATATATATATATATATTATCATCCACACACATACTGTTTCGCTGTATCACAGCTCATCAGTGTGGCTAGACGTCTGGTTGCCTCTAGCTAGGATCGAAACGTCAGTCGGGGATTCTACCACTAAACCATTGACGCACGGCAGAGATGAAGGTGAATTTAAGCGTATTTATTTTTAGATAAACGCAGTGACTGAGAGAACTCGATTCGATTTACCGAAGAGTCATATACACACTAAATTCTCCCGTCGAATTTGACGTATGAGGATCAAGCATATCAGTTCCTAGGAACCGACAGCCCTGATACCGGCACATATGATTTGATTATAGTGGTGAAAGCTTTGTGCAGAACCATGCACACTTTTTGAAGGGCCGAATACAAACGACCCACTGCAGGTTTTGAATTTAGAGTTGTCCTTTTCCTAGATCAGTTGCCATCCAAGGCTAGAGAACCCAATTTGTCGTGCTATTTACCCATAGCTGGGGGGGGAGGAGAAGAAGAAGAGGATTAATACCTTTCCCAAGGGTATTAGCATGTAAATGAATGTAATGGATTTGACTGGAATTCTAACTTGACTCTCCGATTCCTCAATCCAAGCTGCTAAGCATTAGTCCACCATGCCTGCATATATATATATATATATATATATATATATATATATATATATATATATAAATTTGTCGTCCTTTAGCTGATTGATATTACCTTCAGCATCTTGACTCTAGAGTTTCATAGACACACTCTAGAGTTTCATAGACACAGATCTTCTAGCAATCACTCCGCCTACTCGCCAGCGTGATATCAGCAACTAATATATATATATATATATATATATAATGTGTGTGTGTGTTATGTAAAAAATATTTATTTTGTATATAGAGGGTGCGACGAGTAACTTGTCGCCATTTTATATTTTTAATTTTGCACATGGAGATGGCATTCTGTACTGCTTAGAATTAGTGCTGGAAGCTCCAATTACGAACATTTCAGAGTGTTTGGGTCTCAATCTAAGGACAGTTTAGAGGATTCAGAAAGAGTTGGATGATATATCGAGTCAACATCATGGCGTTTGGAATGACCACTAGTGATGGTGACATTATGCCTCTAGTCATCTTCTCAAAGGGCCTCAGATTCAACATGGAGGCCTACATCAAGTGCCTTGAGGAGGTAGTGCTGTCCTGGGCCAAGAGGGTGACTGCTGGAAGACCCTATGGCTAGTGACAGGAATCTGCACCATACCATACAAGCAGGAGAAGCCAGTTAAGGCTGTCAGACAATTTCTGGGACCACATTACTCCTTACATCTGTCCACTTAACTCTCCAGATGGTAACTCCCTTGATTATTATGTGTGGGCCACAGTTGTGCAAGAAACCAACAAAACTCCTTGTAATACCAAAGATGAACCGAAGGCAAGGATTATGGCAGCATTCACCAACTTAAACAAGGAGACCATCCAGAAGAATTGCAAGAGATTCCGAAGTCGTCTGGAGGCCGGGGGTTGAAGCCATTGAGTTTATAGAATAAATTTCCTCTTTTGTATTTCAAGATATTTTTGTGTAATTTTGGTAAATATATCTGTTAAAATGAAAAGTTCAGTGTTATTTTCATTTTTTGCATAATTTAGACGATAATTTATCCATCGCACACTGTATTAACACTGTGCATTTTCTTTTAATCCTTATGCAAGGTCAATATAGATAGGAATGAATGTTGTTATAAGATAACATCCACCAATCACCATATCAGTCTGATTAAAAATATATTTTAAGATATTTAAAGGTGGTGTGAGTGATATAATCAACAGATAAGAGAATCAGTGAACTACTTTGAAACTCTAGTCAAGACTGTTTTAATTTACACTAATGTCCTTGGGAAACGTATAAATCCATTTCCTCCGGCAAGGGTTAAATTGTAAAACATTTGGTGTCCCTTAGTCCTGTAAAGTAGTCTAGCTTAGCATTTTATTTATCATTGAAACCACTTGATGTACTTGAAACCTTTTCTTCTCCAAAGAATCTGGAAATTTTTTCAAAAGAAACATATCTCAAAGATCTCTCCTGAGTCATATATGTGAGTAAAGGTTGTGATATCTAGTAGCCTAACACTTACCAAGTTATATTCATATACAAGTAATGAACATGGGTATATTTATGTTATATAGGAATAAAGGGTCGCTTGAATGTAGATCGCAAGAGAATAAAGACAGGCGATCTCATTATAGAATTAGGTAGATCACGTGACCATAGCGGAAAAGCTTATATAGAGGAAGTCACGTGACGTGTGATGTATTTTGCTATTAGATTCTAGTCTATCCTCCCTTATTGTGTTTCACTATTGTAGTCTCTCCCTATTCTACATGTTTGCTTTTCCTAGTCTATCTACTATACTATACAGACCTCCATTTCTTCTCTACTATTTCCCTATACAAAGTACTATTAGTAAGCGTATTATTTCTAAGACGTCTGACGCCAGTATTGTTCATCGGCGTATTATAATTGGTATCTGCGATTACAAAATCTCTACAACGTTGGCATTGACAAAGTATCCAGCAAGTATATGTTGACGACACAAAAGCGGAAGCAAGGGTCGTTTTTGACGACATAAAATTTGAAAGCTACTAAGCTACTGAGCTAGGTGTAACCGTAAATTCTATTCTAATAGATTCCTTTTCTTTTTCTTCTCATCTGTAGAACTTTCTTCTGGTTTCTTGATTACCTGCCACCTACAATCTTCAAAGATTTAAATGCAATGCCAATCATCATCATCTATCTTCCTGAAACCTGTTTTTTTATTGTCCCTTTTCCTGCCTAATGTTTTCTCATTTTCTTTCACTCTCAGTAACCCATTGCATCTTATCGCTTAAAAAAAGTCTGTGATGCCTTGAAAAAATTTTCCTAATAAAGCTTTGAAAAAAAATAATTGGACGTTTATGTTGAAAGAAAGCTTTATTTTAAAATGTTTTAAAATATTAAGAAAAGGTTATTTTACAAATACTTTTTAGGAATGCGTCAGACTGAAAGAAGAAGAGGAATAGAGATGGTGTTTGACTGAAGGATGCTGAGAATACAATCTATTGGACATTCCACTTTCTTGCTTCCTCCAAAAATTTAAATGCAATGCCAATTGTCATCTTCCTGAAGCCTGTTATGCTATTGTCATTTCTCTTCATTCTCTTTCATTCCTAGTAACCCCTTACATCAATCTGTCCTGGGTATGACGATAAACTACATCCGCGTCCAGGGTAAGACGATAAACTACGTCCAACAGCAAGACCTCTGATCAGGGGGCTTTGAGGAGTGAGGAACCACCTCTTAGTTGCTGGTGTTCCCAGGTCCACCCTGACCCGGGGTGCTAGCACCTGTTAGGGTCCCAGCTATGGACAAATAGTTAACCCCGAAACTGAGGTAAAAAGCATTATAAAAGTGTAAAAATACTTTGTAAAAAATTATTACCAGAAATTTTTGAAGAAAAAAAAACATTACCAGCAATATGTTTCTGAAAAAAAAAAACTATTTGTTATAGTGGAACAACCTAATGATCGGGAGATAATAAAAGACGTGACGAACTATTGTAATAGTAGAAGGAGTTGAACACCACGAACCTTCCATGACGTATCTCATGTTTTCCTTGTTATTACGAACTCTTATTCATTGTACTTTTCGTACAATAAAACCTTGTTATTTGTTTACCTAATTCCTGTCTTGCCACTCGGGATTACCTGGGTGCTTATATCGTATTACCCACGATATAACGCCATTACCAGCTATATGTTTTTAAAAAATAATATTACCTGCTATACATTTTTGAGGGAAAAAAATATTAACAGAAATAGATTTTTGACAAAACAAAAATATTACCAAGAAAAAAAAAAGTTGTCGACATTAAATGACCAATTGAGGCTGATATGCTGTAAACCAAACCAAACCAAACCTTACATCAATGGCATTACCAGTTTGCTTGGGGTGAAATGATTAAAAAATGTTTTATATATATATATATATATATACACACATTTTGTTTTATATATTCCAGTTTCAGAATTAATATTGTTATAGATATTTTTGGTTCTAATTATATCCAGATGTGGTTGTAACTATTTTAATATTGGATAAATTGTTTTGGATAGTAGATGTTAAGAAGTTAGTAAGTAGTATTATATGTCTATTTTTATCTAGTTTTTATTGTCATTGTTGTTGTTACCTTTGATCATTTTTAGATAAAATTTTTGTTTTAATGATGTCGTCCCTTCTTAGTGTCCTTTTGGCTTGTTGTCTATTTTAAGAATTTCTCGACAGTGGTCTTTTCAAAAATATTTTACCACAAAATCCTTATTTTAGCTACATAGAAGATTCTCTATTAATATATCCGCACGACATAGGTTTATTCAATCTTTTTACCCAACTTAATAAAGCAAATAATACAAGCAAATTGAAAGAAAGAATGTGAATCAGGGTGGATCCAGCATTTTTAGTTAGAGGGGGTGTGTTCCTCAGTAAAAATCTCAATTCAAAATTTTATATTCTGTGATCATACTTATTATAAAACCCAGGTTGTGTGTGTGTGTGTGTGTGTGTGTGTGTGTGTGTGTGTGTGTGTGTCTGTACGTTTATATATTGGATCGGATTTCCTACATTTTTTTCACCGATTTCAACAAAACTTCACAGGACTACGTAAAATTACCTTGCGGTGGTTCTGACAACGCCAAAAATTGGTAAAACAATTGTTTTTGCACGAAATCAATTTGAAAACACGATTAAGAGTCATCGCGAGAAGGAAGGGGGGACAACTCATATCGAGTTATACTTATTATAAAACCCAGGTTGTTTTTGTGTGTGTATGTGTGTTCGTTTATATATGGGATTGGATTTCCTACATTTTTCAACCGATTTCAAATAAAACTTCACTTTTTTTTTTTTTTTTAGTAGGTAGTCTTTCTTATTGTCTTGCACACTTTTTTTCTTTTTATTTTTACATTCAGAATGCTTTAAAAATTCCATTTACAAGACAATTGTTTATAATAAAATTCTATTCAATCGGTAGACTCATAACGATTGAAAACAATGTTTTTGTTTGAGTTTGGGTTTGACCAATTCGTAAAAAAGAAAAACTAATTAAGACATGCGTGTCCGTCAACCTTAAACAATAATCTTTGTCAATTTTATTTTTCGGTCTTTATGATGGTCGATACTTGATCTATCTCTTACTGTTACATCCCCGGGCAACGCTGAGCTCTACTGCTAGTCATATATATTAGGTTATAGAAATGAGTAGAGAGTGTGTGTATGTGCGTGTATAAGTTTATAAATTTAAATTTGAATTTTCTTTTATTTATTTGATATGTAAAATTGTAAATTCAAACTTAGATTTAAAGTGTGGTTATATAGCACTTATGAAAGAGGATTTACTAAAGTCAATTATCATGAATTCTTATTTGCCCAGACATTCACGATTTTATCGTAGTCTAACCAAATGTCTTTGTGAACACACAAAAGAACAAGCGCATTAGTCTTCATTCAGTAAGCACCTCATTCAATTTTTTTATAAACTTCAAGGGTGAGTTTGATTTGCTCAATAGAACTGGCAAACAAACCACTAAGTGTGAAAAGTTGAAGAACTTTCATAATGTTTGGAAACATTTTGGCGCAATATATTGGATATTGGATGGAGAGTTTGAGAGATTGTTTCTGATTTAAAGGCAGCTTTGTTCCACATGGTTTTCCAGGTGGTAACTTCTTGGTTCAGAAGTTCTTTGTTCACATCCAAGAAATGTCTTAGAAATTATAAGTGGAGGGACATGCACCCTCTATGCACCCGTGGATCTTCGCCTGTTAATCTATAAAGAATTATCATGTAATTAAAATTTGATTAGCATTCAAGAAAGAGATTTTGATCTTTGTTAATATTGGAATGTCTCTTCACATTTTATTTTAAAGGCATGGAAATAAACAAATTCCTAAATTCTGTTATATTCCTGTATAAAATTAGTATTTAAGTATTTATTTATATCAATCTAGTATTTATTTCTTAAATAAGTATATATAAATATATATATGTGTGTGTGTGTGCGTGCATAATTTAATTAATTCAAGTAAAAGGTTAGTCACAGATCTGATTGATGCTACCATCAGCATCCCAACTCCAGATAAAAAAGGACTCTGGCCAAAATTTAATAATTTATCACTATATATATATGGAGTGACTGTTGGAGGGTCTGTCTATGAAACTCTAGAGTCAGGATAACATCATTAAGCTAAGTGACAAATTTTATATTTGTATTAATCCTCTCTCTCTCTCTCTCTCTCTCTCTATATATATATATATATATATAATTGACAATAGGAAAACTGTAGTTATTGCTGACGCGTTTCGTCCAATGTGGACTTTCTCAAAGCAAAAAACGAAATGAATTTAATTAAAGAACGTAACTAATAATAGCAAAAACAAAATGTTCTTAGCAATTGGATGAATGTAGAGAACGCTATTTTCATATTGTTAACTGGAAGCAACGTCAGTTATTGTCACATATGGAGAATATTGTCATTATAGCTGCGTTGACGGATTCAACCATTTTCTTTTGATTTTGCGATATTGTTGTGTACGTTTGTTTGGGAGAGCAATATTGTCTTTTCTACAGTTTAACTCTGAGAAATTTTCCTATATATATATATATATATATATATATATATATATACACAAAAAAAAGTTTGATTAAAAAGAACTGACAAGATCTGTTTCAGTTTTTATTTCTATTTTCCAATTTTCAGGATTAAAATAAATAAATATACTGTCTAATTATCTCCCTTTATTAAGAACTTTCCAGCTGAAGAGATGAATATAAAAATATTCACTAAATAAATTATAACCGAAATGGATCTTTAAAGTTTTCTCTTGATTTATTATTATTATTATTATTATGCTCTGTATTTTACATTAAACTCTCTTTGGATTAATATCCTCCTTGGAATTATCCCTACCACTTACAAATTGATATTATACACACACACACACACACACACATTATACATATAATCTAGTATTTATTTATTACTAGACCACCAGTGACCTGTTGGGTCAACCTTGTTGTATTACAGTTTACATTTAGTTTCATGAAGAGTTTGTGAATGTAGAGATATTTTAAAAATAAATTTATTTGCAGTTTAGGAAATATATAATACAGTGTAACCCGGATATAAGAGAGTTGTCGAGACCGGAGAAGTCTCTTATATCCGGGTTTCTCTTATATCCGGGTTTGGTCTATTTTGTTTAGGTAAGTATGGGCTCTAATTTGGGACCAGAGAAAATCTCTCTTATATCCGGGTTTCTCTTATATCAGGGTCTCTTATATCCGAGTTACACTGTATTTAACTTTATATTTATTTACAAAACACTTTTATTTACAATATTTTTTGCTGGTTTAAAGTATATTACCCGTAACCGTTTGAGTCAATGAAGATTCAGATTATAAAACAGTGAAGTTGCTTTCAACATTAAAAAAAATTCTCTGTTTGAAGAAAATTGAAATAAAAATACTGTATAAACAAATCATATTTTTAAATCATACAAGAGATAGAATTTGTTTTTTTACTGTGGACAGTGTTGTAGTAGTCTGAAGTGGTCTCTGTGACGTTTGCCAGCACTGTCGCTTTTAGCATGAGGTTGTGAATTTCACAAGCGAGAGTGGCGTGGACCTTGATGACAGCTGTGCGTATCCCGTTTGGGACCTGGATTTCATGTGTTCTCCATTTCCTTCTCTCTCCACACGATAATAAATTTACATCTTTTCTTACCCACACTCTATATATGACTTCTAGCAAAGACACAAGTAAACAAAGTTCACAGAGTTTTATAGTAATGTAGATATATATTTCATGTTATAAAATTAATATTTGAGAATTTATTTAGAAGACACCTTCTTCCCAAGAACTCCTACTTTGTGGAACAGACTCCTGAAAGGATGCTTGCCCAATTACTACAATCTTATCCTCTTTAATTCTAGAAGTCAACTGTTATCTATCCTACATAACTTAATAATCTGCACTTACTTCCTCCCTCCACTTGCATTCAGTAAACAACCTGCTTCAGTAAACCTCTACCTAGAGTGTCTCCGAGGCCTTGTAAGTGGTGAACATTTGGTAGAAAAGATAAGTAGTTCATCAATTTTGTAAAATATTCTATAATTTTAAGTTGTCCAAGATGAAAACTAATCCAATTTTCGCTAGTATTATTCCAATATAATTTGTTGTTGGCATATTAATATTATTATTAGTAGTAGCAGGTTGGGAGGCTCAAATTTATTCGATGAAGACTAACCAATTTTTACTATGATTTCTTTCATTTTATTTTGTTTTCTGAATATTAATATTATTATTAGTAATAGTAGATATAATAGTCTCAGGATGCTCAAATTCATTAAATGAAAAACTAATTAAATTGTTACTTCTATTTCTTTCATTTTATTTTTGTTGTCTGTATTATTATTATTAGTAGTAGTAGTAGTAATAATAGTAGTAGCAATAGATATAACAGTCTTAAGTTGCTCAAATTTTTAAATGAATCATTGTAATTTTAAAATATTTTTGTACAACATATTTGATTGTTTATTGTCACACCTTTCAGGATGTATTTTTATTCTAAAGTATTAAATATGCTGTATGAACTGGGAGTAAAGAAGAAGCTTTTAGCATGATTTGAATTCACATCTTTTATTCTGGGGGAAACCTGTTTTATTGTGACAATGCCAAACAGGTCAACAAATAAGCGTCATTCAAATTACCAATATAGTGATGTGCTTTTCTTCACTAATCCTGACAGTACCATCATAGAAGAACTGGGACAAGATATCAGCTGCAATAAAAAGCACCAGAAATAAGATGAAAAGAAGACAGCTCAACATTTAACACTATATATTACTTCAAATGTTATTTTTGTGGATATACTTTTCTGAAATAGACCTTTATTTCTTTTATATTAAACAGTGTATATTACATCTGGCCTGTGAATTTAAATAAACTTAGTAAATAAAATATACTCTCCAGTAAGGGTTTGAACTTGTGTCCCACACTGTTTAAAGTAAAAAAACTGGGTATCTATTTCAAACACAGGTAAAAATAATGTTTGAAATAATAAAAATGTTGGATTAAAAATAAATCCATTAATTAATATATATATATATATATATATATATATATTAAATCAATTTATTTCCTGTGTTTGGTGCATTCAAACCAGTTTGAAGATGTACAGTGCTGTTCGATAAAAGTGACTCACCTTATCCTTTGAATTTAGCTCAACTTTCGTTTCATCGGAGAAGAGAACATTCTTCCAGTCTTCTACGGTGAAATTTTTGTAATAGTGAGCCTATTCAAGTCTCTTGGTTTTGTTGGTTTTGCTTATTAGCGGCTGAAACCTTCCTGTACAAGATTTGTAGACTTGTTCTAAAAGCCACCGACAGACTGTTGAAGAGGCAAGACTAACACCTTGTTCTTCGCTTAGACTGGCTGCAATTTCTTGGCTAGTTATAGTCCTATTCTTCGCAACTTCTCTCTTGATTACCCTGCCAGTTCTATCATCGATCTTTTTCTTTCATTCTCTTGTTTCCTTCCTTGGAGCAGGAGTGGCATCATTATGTGCCCTAAGCACTTGAGAGACAGTTGATTGTGAGGTTATAACAATTTCTCTTGTAGACTTGTCTGCTTATGAGAGGGCAATAATAGATGTCTTAAGTGGTTCTGATGCGTGTTTGTACCCTGTAATCTGGTTAGTGACTTGAGTGGCTATTTCGAGCTGTTTTTATACTGTATGAGGCTTTCTGGAATATTCTGGAATACTCTAGATTTAATTTAAACTGTTCTAGAATGCTCTAGAATATTGTTCTGAGTGTATTGTAAAATAGTTTTCAATATTTTGTCAAAAGCTCTTTAAATTTACCAGTTTAATCATTAGAATGCGATATCTGAGTCACTTTTTTTGCACAGAGTTTTTTCCTGAATCTCATATCCAAATTTATAATTATCAATAGAATACCTTAGAGTGAATAAACTTTTTTCCTAGGTGGTTGGGAAGGGGTCTTTATATCAGTAAGATTAAAAATTATTTTAACCCCAAAAACAATAGCCAAAAAATATTTTTAGTAAAAAAAATAGGTGAGTCACTTTTATTGAACAGTACTGTAGTGTAAACCAACTGCAAGATAAATTTAAGCTTATAACTGAGAAATTCAAATGTAAAACTTTTCTTTGCAATTTTTCTTTATTATAATACTCTGTATGATTTGTTATTATTGTCATACATTGAGCTCTCAACTGGAAGTTTTACCTGGATATTCATTTCTTAGAAACTCCTGGGGATTATATATATATATATATATATATATATATTCGATGCAATTAGAACAAAAATAATATATAAATTCTAATGTTCACCGCATTAATTCAAAAGAGGTGTTGATACTGATAGAGCAATAATTATTTATTATGATTTTTTCAGATAGACAAAAACAGTTTACTCACTACAAAGATGCAACTTTGTTTCAGTGCATTTCAATTGCACCTTGACTAGTGAGAACCAAAAATGGTTATGAACAATTCTGCTTGTAAGCAAGCCGTATGTGAAATGTCAATTCCTTTTTTCCATTTCCAAGCAAAAAGGTGACAGAGTGAAACAATAGTTCATAACCGTTTTTGGTTCTCACCAGTCAAAGTGCAATTGAAATACACCAAAACAAAGTTGCATCTTTGTAGTGAGTAAACTGCTTTTGTCTATATGAAAAAATAATAAATATATATATATATATATATATATATATATATATACACACACTTGAATAGATGCTCTAATTTTATTCTTAAACAGTATATTTATTTATTTATTTATTTACATCTGACAGTCTGAATATTCGAGGAATCTTCTTAGAAAAATATGTGCCCTCCAGCAGGATTTGAACCTGCATCCCCTATTCAGGCTGGTAGATGTAAATAAATAAATATACTGTTTAATAATAAAATCAGAGCATTTACACAAATATGAACATCCATTAAAAATAATGTTTAAACTTCTGGAGCCAAAATCTTGCGAAGACCAATATTATACACACAAACAATACAATTGATTAAAACTCAAACTGAACAACCTATGAATAAATAGCAAATGAAAGATGATTGGTAATCCAAATCTTATCCAGAATATCTCAAAACTCACACTTTTCTACCCCATCCTGAGTATGACGATAAACTACATCTGTGTCTTGGGTAAGATGATAAACTACATTCAACAGCAAGGCTTCTGATCAGGAAGTTTTGCGGAGCATGGAACCACCTTTTAATTGCTGGTGTTCCCATGTCCACCCTGACGCAGGATGGTAGCACCTGTTAGGGTCCCAGCTATGGGCAAATAGTTAACACCCAAACTTGTGTAAAAATAGGTTTTAATACTAGAAATACTTTGTAATAATAATAATAAAAAAATATTACCAGCAATAATTTTTGAAGGAAAAATTATCAGCAATACTTTAAAAAAAAAAAAAAAAGAGAAAGTACCAGCAATACAAACAATTATACATTTTTTGAAAAAAATAATACCAGCTATAGATTTCTTCAAGGAAAAATATTCCCAGAAATAGATTTTTGAAGAAAAACATTACCAGCAATAAAAATTTTGTCGGCATTAAAATAACCCTTTGAGGTTGATATGCCGTAAAACAAAACAAAACAAAACTTTTCTACCATTGTAATGGAAACTTTAAGTTTACGCCTTAAATTTGTTAGTGCTCTAAAAAAAAAAAACAAAAACAAAAAAAAACAACAACAACAAACACACAACAACCACCCCCACCAAGTATGACAATTTCAACTGCACTGATTATGAAAAAGGTTTCATACATGGCATATTAGCAGCCTCCATCACAAATAGCATAGAGACTACACTACCCAGGAGATATAAACAAGCACTAAAAAACTTGTCCATGAACAAAGGCATTATTACAAACCCTTCTGACAAATGGGGCAGTATAATTATTATAGACACCAACATCTACATTGAAAAATTAGAATCCCTCCTAAATAATGACATCTACACTAGAATAAATGCACTTAACATAAACTCTGAAACACATAAGCTCAACAAAACTCTCAAGAAACCATTAAAAAACAAAAACAAATCTTGGTTTAGATTACCACCCCACTTAACGTTAATGACTGGTCACATATTTCGAGATAGCAGCTGGCTAATCCCTATAGCAGATGCTTGCTCAGGTACATTTTGTGTTTGTTCAACTCTCACAGAGCCCACCTGTGGTTTAATACTGCAACTATGCTGAGCAGACCTTAGTTACAGTTTCTGGGAGAGAGCATTTTATCTAGCATGATCAACAATCTGAACAAGGCTAGCACGCTCAAACCTTTGGTCATGATGACTTGTGACTTTGTGCTAGCACAGCTATCGACAGCCCCCAAGGGTTTCATCTATCCAATTTCACTCACAAGGCTTGGGTCAATCCATGGCATGGTTTGCAGGCACTTTCCATAGGTGTCACACGCTGGAATTGCCTCCTCCAGACTTATATCACCTTTCTGACAAATTGAATATGGTGAGATTCAAACCTGGGTCCTATGGTCAGAAAGCAAACATTCTAACCACTTGGCTACATGCCCACTATACTCATACTATGTGGCTTACCCAAGACACACAAACCTGACATACTCATTAGGCCTATTGTGTCTGGAATTAACAGTGCACTCCACAATTTAGCTAGAGACATCACTAAAATCCTAACTCTGTTCCTAGGCGCCATCAGTACAACACAAACACTTGGGTGACTTACTCCAAAGAATACAACATAAAAATATAACTAACATGTCTATGGCAAATTTAGACATCAAATAACTATACACCAGTATACCCATCACAAAATGCCTTAATATACTAAGAAATTACCTCAACAAATCCAAGGATAAGCTTCCTCTGCCGATCCACAAAATCATAAAGATATGCAAATTAATCACTAACACCTGTTCCTTTTCTTTGTTCTAACAAAAATTTGGTTTACCTATGAAGTCTCCTATCAATGGTGTTCTCGCTTGCCTCTTTCTAGAATTCTTAGAATCTGTCCCATTTAAACATATCATACCTAATTGATCTATTTACCTAAGATACAGTGATGACGTCCACTTATTTTATCCCCAAGATACTAATCTTTTAAACATAATAGCTAAACTCAATAAGGTTGAACCAACCATCGAATTCACACAATGAATTAGAAACAAATAACTCTCTACCTTTCATTGATATCTGATTAATATGTAACTATAATAAATTAGATTTCAAAGTTTACCAAAAACCCACTAACAAAAATTACCTTATCAATTTCTATTCCCACCACAGTCAGAGAATAAAATCTGGTATAATTATAGATTTTACCTTAGAGCCCTTAGGGTATATAGCCCTGAATATATTAGTGATGAAGAGGATTATATTGAGAACACATTCAAACTTCTACATTACCCATACCATTTCATATCTTGAAAAAAAAACAAGCTCACAATATCCATTAAAAAAAAACAAAAAACACCACAACAACAAATACTTCCAAAAATAGTTGAATTATACAAAATTCTGCATTCTATCCTCTAACACTTCAACTGAACTCACAAATGAATTAGTCACCCCCTCCAAGACTATTGGAGATATAATCAGGATAAAAACTAAAACAAAACACCAATTCAAATGCTGGAGTTTTATCAAATCAAATGTCTACAGTGCAGTAATATGTACATTGGGGAGACATCATGTGATCTAAAAAAACCCACATCCAGGAACACAAAAGCAACTTGCGATTAGATTCAAACTCTTGTCTTACACTGTAGTGATGTGGGATATAACTTTAATTTTATAAATGCCAGCCTTATTAAAAAAAGGACATAAACCTTTAAAGGGAAAATATTATGAAAACATTTATAGCATTATTAGCAATTATTAACCCCCCCCCAAAAAAAAAAAAACTACATTGCATCACCATTTTTTTTTCTACACAGCTATTATTCATGAATGTAACTTATATCTTTCTAATACATAAATGTCAATTAAGATATATGCTAAAATATGCACAAAACATGCTTTAATGAAAAATCAAACCAAAACAAAATTTTTAAAAACATCCTGCTGCGGCTCACTTTTACACACTTTAGCATCCAGAAAGTTTCTAACAAATAGTCGAAGATTATCTGTTGCTTCATTACACAACACTTATCTAATCAGTATGAATTAAATTAACATAACATTTTCTGTGTCACTTTGCTTTTTATCATTTCTATCTTGATCTCTGACAAAGCTTTAATAAAGTGAAACATGTTAGATTGCTTCTTGTTATCTTTTATATATATATATATATATATATATATAAGGCGATGACTTTTCAAGGAATTCAAATAATTTATTTCCCCAAAAAAAAAAAACACTGATTCGTCTCTTTGACTATGTTTTTTTTTCGGTGCAGATTAGATTTAATTTTTTTGTGTGTGCTTGTTTAACAAATTGGGAGAGTCGTTAGTGGCAATTTCTCAAAATTATTTTTTTTTTTTTTTTTTTTTTTTACTGAAGAAAGAAATTACAACTTTTCAGCTAAATGAAAACTCGTATATTATTGACTTATGTCAGATGGTGGCCCCCAGACGAGGCTCTGTCGAGAGGCTGAGTCTCGTCTCGAGGAACCTACTGTTTTTACGTGGTCTCTAGGGAATTTTTGGTCGCGCCTACGGGCTCGGATACACCCTTTAAAAACTCGACCTTGTGCCACATTTTGCTGCGTGGGGCAATGACTAATTATTTGAGTCCTGTTGTTGACATTTACGCCCGATGCAAAGGAGAAATCAGTTGTTGACTTTCGTATGTAAAAAAAAACCCGTTTGAAACGTTTAAAAAAATATTGAAACATGTTAAAGGAAAAGAAAACATTTTTTTAAAAAATATTTCTCATACATTGAAACAAAGTCTTCTTACTCTTCTTAAATTTTTATAGTTTTGTGATGGAACAAAGAAAAAAAGATTAAAAATGAAAAATCTTTCTTGAACTTTTTATTTTTTAATTTCAAGATGAAAGAAATTTAATATTTTCAATAAGCAAAATACTTTGCTTATTTCAAAAACTAAATTAACTGTTTTTTTTTTTTGTTGTTGCTAAACTTAAAATAGCTGATTAGCCGCCACTTTTTTTTTAGTCCTCTTTTAATATAATTCTCTTTATTAAAAAAAATCTTCCAAAATTAAAATATACTTTTATGAAACTATAATTAGTACGGTTCCGTTACTCTCGCATCACAAAGGAATAACTTTGAAACGCTAAAATAAACTTTAAAAAAAAAAATGATGAAATTAGTCAATAAAACCTCGTCGCTTTTCGCGCAAAAGTAAACATTAAAAAAAGGTTTACTTCTTATGGATTTAAACAATATCACGCTAAAAACCAATTTAGCGATATAATTTTTATTAGGGGGGTGTGTGATTCGACCAACCATAAAATAATTCACATTCATTACTAGACTGACAATTGTAAGTACATTTTAAAATAAAATCAACGTATAAATTTTCTGTAATCAATTCTTATTGTAAGTTCTGAAAAATGATTGAAGAAAAATTACGAAATTCAGAGTCGATATAGATTGAAAATCAATAAGTAAAGGATTTTTTAAAATCGTTCAGGAATCTACTCAAAAAAAAAATAAAAAATAAAAATAACTAAGCCTAAAATAGAAGAAAAAATCTTTTTTTAAAAAAAAATGGTAAATAATCGAAAAATTGAATTTATTATTAAATTCAATTTTTCGATTATTCACCATTTCTTTTTTTTTTTTAAAGGATTTTTCTTCTACTGTTTAGAAAAACAAAAATAAAATTATTGTACTTCATGCAGAGTTCTGAAAATTAATTAATTTGATGAAAAAACTGAATAATTTTTTCTTAAGACAATGAATAATAAAAACTTTATAAACTTTTTGATTTTGGAATCGAAACAATGTTTATTTTTAAGTACAAATAAGTACATTAAATACAAAAAGTAAAACTAATCTCTTAAATATTAAGTTACATTTTTACAAGTACTTGAAAGTTTGAATGAAAAAAAAGTGCGTCAGAACAAAACAAAAACATACATGAAAAAAAAAATAACGTACGGTTTTACGTAAAATTGCAAAAAGCGCTTTGTTTGGATAAAAAGCGAATTTTTAACCATTTTTAAATACAAAAATGCATAAAACTATATAAATAAACAAAAAAATCTTTTTTTTCTTCTTTTTTTTTTTTTTAAGTGTTGTGTAGTTCAAAAAAAGATATTCCAGTAAATCAGTTCAACAAACCAGTTAGATCTTCGCTTATTTCCCAGAATTTTTTGGCGATTCCATCGTCCAAGACGTTGTCTTTCCAATCTTGTTTCGAACATTCACTGTAACAACAACCCGATTCAACCTCTTCGCTTAAGGCACAGTGTAGAATAGTCTGACATGCTTCTTGGGGGAATTTAAACAATGCAGATAGTATGATATGAACATAATACTGTGCAAAAGCAGGAATGGTGTGACGATCTATATTTGTCAAAACAATCCCCGGGTCCGCGTAATAGATGCTGACCCCGGATTCTGGTCCGTGTTTCAAATTAAAATACCGTACAAACAATGCATTAGCCAATTTACTATCCGCATAAGCACGTGGATTTAAATGTTCCCCTTTTAATTTTGCAAATTCGATGTTACCGTTTGCATATAGAAAGCTACCCACAACTACAATACGGCTGGGGGCAGAGGATTTCAATGTATCCATTAGGAGGTTGGTTAGTAAAAAATGGCCAAAATGGTTGACACTCATGTGTATTTCCAAATCATCTTCAGTGCATTGGCTTGGGTGTTTGTAAATGCCGGCATTGTTCACGAGAAGATGAATTCGGGGTTCGTTTTCCTTGATCTGGCGGCAGAATTCCCGGACCGATTTCAAAGAAGCAAGGTCTAAAAGATAAACTACAAGTTCACCTTCCTCACAACCACGTGTTTTTTCACAAGTCGTTGTCGAAATAATATATTCGACTGCTTTCTCAGCTCGATTTTTGTCCCGACATGCCAGTATTACCCGGGCACCCCGTCGATACAATTCCCGTGTCGTCTCCAGTCCAATTCCTGAGTTAGCTCCTGTAACGATTGCTGTTTTTCCAGAAAGTTTTGCATCGCTTTTGCACTTCGTAACTTTTACATAATGGTTCCAGATATAGCAGACAATCCAGACAGGAATACATAATAAACACAGTTCTTTAAACATGTTGTTTATTGTAGAGGTGGATACATTCAATTAAACTTGTTTCTGTTTTGTTGTTTTTAAAAAGAAAGATTTATTTGAGGCGCAAAATTTTGTTTTTAGTGAAAAATTGTTTCTTTTCCTATTTTTTTTTCTTTCTTGTTGTTATTGTTGGTTGGCTGTTTTGATACCGTATGGCATTTATTTTCTTTTTTTTTTTTTTTATACAGTATAACTTTTTTCTTCTTTTTTTCAAGGTTAATACACTTCTTGACTTGATAAAGAAAGAAGTAAATTCGTTTTCAACTTCTTTTATTGCTGATGTTGTAGATGTTGATCACGTGGTGCCGGTTTTTCCATGATTGCGTCTTTTAGACTGAATGGAACCGCGTCAGAAAATGACGCATAGGTCAATGCATCCCCTCCTCTTCGATGCTGTGGAACTCCAACCACAATGTCAAAAATTCAATATCCTCGCCGGCCAGTCTTTGTTAGCTTGGCTGAGTGCTGCCTCCTCGCTAATAATAAAGCTCAACTCAACTTAGTAGTATTTATTATGCCGACTTTTTTTTTTTTTTTTACTTAGTAGCTACTACTGCTATTTTATTTCATCTCAAGTCTCATGAAATATTTTTTAATCCTTACACTCCTCCGCGAATGACGTGTGTTTAAAAAAAAATATCAGATACAAGTTTGTAACTAAAAATATGTTCTGTAAAAAAAAGACTAAAAAAAGTATTAACTAAAAAGAACAAAAAAAAAAACTAAAAAAAAACAAACTTTTCTTACTTTTCCATACCGACGCATTTCCTCTACTGATAGACTTTTTAAGACAAATGTAAGGATTTTATTTACAACAAATATTTAAAAACAAAAGAAATCCATTAGAGAACGAAACGCGTTGGTGAAGAAAAGTTTTCCTTTTTTAGTTTCATTGTACTACCAAAAAAAAAAAAAAAAGGATTTTTTTTCCGAAATGAAAGCAAAAATTCGCTACCCTGTTGTTAAAATATTTGCCAAAAATCAGGGAAACAAATATCCGATTCAAACGAAATTTACATTTATTCAAATAAATGAATGAATTTTAGGTTTAGAAAACTTTAATTGAAATATTTTTGGAGGATGGTGGTAGCCACCCTACCACCATCCTCCAAAAATATTCAATTCTTGTGTACATTTTAATTTTTTTTTGGGGGGGGGGGGTCTTCAAATTTATTTATAATTTATAAAGAAAATTCCCGAAGATGCTATTTCACGAAAAAAAAAAAAAAAAAAAAAATTAAATAAAGTATGAATGTATAGAAAATTCGTCCGAAATCTTACCAAAAATAATTCATTTTAAAAGTAAAACTATTTTTTTCTAACAGTTGGTGCTTTTACTTTATATTTATTTTTTTTTTCATATTGGTTAGAAATTTTTTTTTAAATTAAAAACATGTTTGAAGAATAGAAAAATAAAGTTTAATAAATGACACTTTGGAGTGTGAACCTCTTTTAAAAGAATTCCATATTTTTATTTTTTTACCAACTGTTTTTTGTGTATGTTCTAAAAGAAAATCAATGTGAATTACCGTTGTTGACTATTTTCCCTATCGGAATACTTATGATGATGATACTACTACTACTACTACTTCAACAAATAGTAATAATAATAATAAACAAAAAAAAATCCACATTGGATGCAATGATATTTGAAGACATCAAACAGGTAGGAAAATAATAAAAAACAAAAGCATTGTATTAGTATCACTTAACTAAAAAAAGAACTAATTTAATTAAAAACAAAATTATTTTTAAATTAGAAAACCATATAAAATAAAAAATAAAAATGGTTATAAGGTTGAAGAATAATTTATTTTATACTACATTATACCAATGTCTTGATTATTGCACTGTAATAATCTTTTGGTATAAAATCCAAGAGAATCCTAATAATATGATCCACAAAATTATAACAGAGCATATAAATTACATAGAATAGAAATCCAAATTTACCTCATTCGAATAGCTATTTCAACCAACAAGAAGACCTATATTGGCATTGTCAACTCAGAAGTGTGAAAGATTCCTTTATGCTTAGCCCCTTCTTCTCACTCTCCATCATTATCTTCTGTAGGAGATTTTGTAGTTTCTTTTCCATGTCTGCTATCAGTGTAGCATCCCACTACCATGTAGCGACTGCTATGTTTTTCCACGCCCACATTTTATTCATCTGCAATTGGCTAATAAATCAATACTGCCTTTCTATAGAACAATTTAGCCATCGCAGTCATTGCTTTGAATTTTTTGATTTTGAACTTGCTTACTTGTTTCGTTAGTACAAATTTAGCAATTGGTTAAAATTTGACCAATCACATATTTTAGTGCAAAATCAACTTTTCCTGCGGTTTCACTGGGAGCCTATCTGTAGTTTTAAAAGAGGCGACTTTTTCACAAGCTGCCAGCAGAATCCACTAAATTTCACCTGTCAACACAAACTTATGACTTTACTCGCAACATTTCAAATGCACACACAGACACAGAATTTTGTAATACATATATACATATCTCTCTGTGACTCAGCCAAGTTCAATCAACCAGGACTCTGTTAATTTCTCTAACACAACACACTTTCTGATCAATTGTATTCTTGTGTTATCTATCCTAACAGCAGACTTGTTCTAACATTGATTCCTGAACATTTCTCTCTCAAGAGAACTTTCTTTCAAACAATCAATTACAAATCAAAATACGGTAAAAGGGAAGCAATTTCTTTTCCCTTAATCTATACATTGAATACAAATTATTGTATATTTTGTTCTTGTATGTTATTTCAATATATACTTGTTGATTCACAATTGGATTTTTGTTGTTTTCTTGAATCATTAATAATACAAAAGATATATGTGCCAATGAACACGCACCCATAACAACCACTTTCTCCTAATTTTGTATATTTCTGTGCAAAAAAAAGTGGATCAGAGCCTTCTCAGCTTAGTAAATATTTTCAGGAGATATCAGCTTCTAATTGGTCAATGCCAACCAATCAGATCGTCGGCACGTGAAGAATAATTCTTCCTGTACAGCGATCTTGATCCTGTCACGTGTTTACATTATCTATAAATAGCAGACACGAATTCAGTTATTCTCTTTTCTCCTTTTTTCATTCACCTACAAAGTTGTGATCTTCAGGATTCTCGCCTTGACCATGAGCGGTCAGACGTTAAAAGCATATTCACACATGCATGTACGTACAAACTTTTCCAACCTATATTACAAACATACAGAACATTTCCAAACATGCAACAAGAACTTTTCTCTTTGAAACATTCTTCTAAAACTACAGTTTAATAATTAATTCAACCTTTGTGATCTCCGATAAAAAATATCCCCAGTCTAAGAGATATAACTCCATTAGATCTTTAACTTCTACGCATGTACATCAACACACAAATAAATACAATGTTATGTTTTTAAAATCATTTTGTTTTTTCTTGTATTTCATGCTTTGTGGTATTTTACGTTTAATATAAATTGTGTGGTCATGTTATTCATGCAGCCGTAAACAGACATCTACAATTGTCCATTCTTATTACCAAGCCACTACAATAATGGTAACTCCAACTCCTGAAATGACTAGACCACTACATCAGTACTGTGTCATCTGCGTATCTTATGTTGTTGAGATTCTGGCTGCCAATGCTAAATCCCAGTAGGGTTTCCAACTCTCTCAAAATTGCCTCACTGTATAGGTTGAACAGGTCAGGTGAGAAGATGCATCCTTGCCTTATGCCACTTTCTATTTTTGTATATTCACTGAATTCATTCCCTATGTACATGCATGCTGTTTGCTGCCAGCATAGGTTCTTGATTATTTTGATATCTTTCCTGAATATATTAAGGTTGCTGAGCAGTTCCAGCAGGTCCTTGTGGTGTACTTTGTCGAAAGCCTTTGCGTAGTCTATGAAACATAAGTACACATCCTTCTGCATTTGTATCGCTCTTTCTGATAACATTCTGAGCATGAATATCGCATTTCTTGTTCCGGTGTCATTAACAAACCCGCACTGTTCTTGTCCTATCTCTGGCCTGATTCTGCTGCGCACTGTATTCATCAGTATATGTTCAAGTCTGAACCGACTGTTTGGTTGTACTCTCTTCCTACGGACGGGAGGAACCCGAAGGAGGCTATGCCGAAGGGCGGAGTCTCCTTCGGGGAGGTAAACCAGCCCTGAACCCGTTTATACGGGTTCAATGGGCATATTTTTGGCCGAGCCCATGGGCTCGGAATGCCCACGTTAAAAAGGCCTTGTGCCCCATGACACCCTTGGGGGGGGGTTGACTGAATATCATCAGTATATGTTTGATGAGTTTTGTCACATGACTCATTAGGTTTATTGTTCAGTGGAGTTTGCATTCATTTGTGCCTGGTTTCTTAGTCATACCTATGAAGATAGATCTGCTGAGGTCTTCTGGTATGTTCCCGTTGTTGTAGATTTCATTTGTTATTTCAGTGATCTTGTCTATGCCAAACACTTACTATATATTATAGTAGGAGAAGGAGAGACTGGCAACCATTAGAAATTTTCCCACTCCATTCCTGACTCATTTAAAAAAGGAAATATTCACATTTGTTGTTTCTTTTCTTTCCTGTTTCCCTGTTTTAAGTGTTATACAATTATATCATATTACTCTTCCAATAGACAATAAAAGGCTCTAATTTAGAATAATTTTTAAACATTCTATACAAAAATAATCTAACTACAGTTGCTAAGATAAAATAAATTTTTTTTTTAAAAAAAATGTTCATACTGGAAAATGTCATTAAGAGTTACATTTTTCAATTCTTCATACGTGTCTTTGTTTAATAAATAAATAAAGAAACCCTTGTCAGAAACAGCAACAGGATGAATTTTAAAATTGTATTGAAAAATTAAAATTTGAAAAAAACAAAAAAAAAAAGTTAATTCTGTCCAGTCTGAAAGAAAATAATGTGTTTTATTAGATTATGCAAGTACCAACTATCAAAAAAGTATTTTTTTGAGATCGATTGAATTATTTTTTATAAGGTTTGGGACAATTTTTCAGCATGGTCACACTCACACACAAAAATGATATCAAGTCTGACTCACCCTTGATATCATATATATATATATATATATATATATATATATATATATATATATATATATATACACACACACTAAAATAACACTTGCAGACATTTTTCTTTAACTGATAAAATAAAGAAAAAGCAATACCTAAGTTTAATATGCACATATAAAAATTAAACAATTTAAAAATTTTTTTAATACTGGGTTCAGTGAACTTTTACATTTAAGATTAGTAGATACAGTTTTAATTTAATAACAATATCACTTGGCCACTACAAATTAATACAAAATGGTTTAGTTCTCTTATCAGGAATATTTGTAGAAATATTTGGGTGTAGGGGTTAGTTTCACCTCCACTTTTGATGTCTTGTGTATACTTTTTCATGGGGTGGGTATGGTTGTGAAATTTTTTAGTTAGGTATTGCCAAATATTTGCTAATGAAAAAATACAGAAATCAGAATAAAAAAAAAATTTATTATCAAAATATTTGTATTATTTTTTTCTGTAAGATATTTTTTTAAAATCCTTTTTAGAACCTTGGAAATTTTGGTTAAAAATCTTTTTTTCAGCAACATGGGACCATAAATTTGTACAGGAAATCTGACCATCTTTTTGCTGTGAAAAATATATTGATTTGGACGTTCTTATAAAAAAATTGTTGGATTTTAACAAAACATTCAGGATTTATTCAGAAATGAATTAAATTTTTTTAAAAACATTTCTTATTTAGAAACTCTTTGTAAATTGTTTTTTTTTACATCTGTTTCACCTCCACTCATTTTATGATTCAGAGCAGTTTTTCTGTAACTGGGAATATTGTTTGACCAAAAAGATTTTACAGTGATTTCTCACTGATTTGGAATTCAGTTTTCCTTCTAGACTGGTTCCCATCCACAGCAAGAGTGCTTGTCATTTAACCTATAGTGGAAGATGGATTCATGCCTTTTCTAAGAGTATAAGAGTGAAGTGAATGCAATACTCTTCAAAAATTGGAACATTTCTTGCCGATTTCACTTTCTGTGCTGATAACCAAGTGCCAATAAGCAACAAAAAAAATGAGAATTTCACATACTTATTTTCAAAACAAGCAGGCCCTTGAAAGATTAGTGATATAATGTTTCCATTTAGCTAATTTGAGAATGTGAGTTAACTTTTAATACACATTATTCATTATTTTGGATAAGAGAAGTGGCATTCTCTCTTCTCTCTCTCCCAGAAAAAAATCTTTTTATACACCCTGAACTGCAAAAAAGCATTTAAAAATAAGTTAATTGAAAAACAAGGTTGATAAAATAAGTAAAGGTTTATTGTAAAAAACCAGTACAATAAAAATAAAGGTAACAGTTATGCACAAGATTGTTGCAAGTCAATCCAGTAGTGAGTGCTACTCTTGGAAAGTTGGTAGTTCTTGTGTAAGTCTGAGTCATACTCAACAGATCCTAGCTAGTTGGTATTTACTAGCACCCCCATGAGGGTAGATGTAGCACAAGGCCAAGTTCAATGTGGTTTATCCGAGCCTGTAGCCTCGGCCAAAAAATCCCTGTAGAACCCGCATAAACGGGATTAGGTTGGTCAACCTCCCCAAACGAGACTCTGCCCTTAGGCAGAGTTCAACCATCTAGCTGGAACAGATACCAGCTAGTGTATTTAGCAACCCCCCCACTCAGTCACATGTGGCACAAGGCTGAATTTAACGTGGGGATATCTAAGCCTGTAGGCTTGGGCAAAAATTCCCTGTAGACCCCATAAAAAATAGGGTTGGGTCACTTTACCACCCCAGACAAGAGATTGCCCTTTGACATAGTCAAACTCTCTGCCTTTGGGCAGAGAGGATCCCGGACAAGGCTGTCTAGCTGGAACAGATCCCAGCTAGAATATTTAACAACTCCCCCATGAGGGTTGCATGTGGCTCAAGGCAGAGTTTAATGTGGGTTTAATGATTTTAATATTTAGTAAAATTTGCTTTTATTTTATTTTAATAAAATGGTTTTGGCTTTATATCTCATTATTATCTCTCCCTACTTTTTTTTTTTTTTTTTTTTTTTAACGGTGCACCTTGTTGTCACTTGATCTCCATTCTACCCAATCTCTTAACTGAACCCCAAAAATATAAATTAGTCCTTTTTCTTTTTTTCCCCAAACAAATTTCAAGTTATTCATGGCAACATCATTTAATTTAGTCAAACTGAATTTTATTTTATTTTATTTTTTTTTATACATATTTCAATATATATAATTCTCATTTAATGTTGACAGATTCTCTTGTATTACAACAGCTTCCTGAATTATGAATCTTTCTTTGCATTGTGTTCTACATATACAGGATGCCATAGATAAATTGTCGTCTAAATTATGCAAAAATGAAAATAACACCAACATCTCAATTTAAGAGAAATATTTACCAAAATTACACAAAAATCCCAAAGAGTAAATTTATTCAATAAAATTGCCATTGGCTTCAACCACATCCTCCAGGCGACTTCAGAATCACCTGTAACTCTTCTAGATGGTCACCTTGTTTAAGTTGGTTGATGCTGCCATAATCCTTGCTTTCAGTTCATCTTTGGTGTTATGAGAAGTTTTGTTGGTCTTTTGCTCAACTGCATCCCATACATAATAATGAAGTGGGGTTGTATCCTGGGGAGTTAGGTGACCATATGTAAGAGATGATGTGGTTGCAGAAATTGTCTGGAAGCCACAACTGGGTTCTCCTGCTTGTGTGGCATGGTGTTGTCAGTCATAGAGTCTTCCAGCAGCCACCATCTCAACTCAGGGCAGCACTACTTCCTCTGGCCCTTGATGTAGGCCTCTGTGTTGAGTCTGAGGCTCTCACCAACAAATTTGAGAGTTCTTTTCTCAACAGAACTCTTTCTGAATCCTCTGCATTGTGTTCAGATTGACACCCAAACATTTTGAAATGTTTGCATTAGAGCTTCTGGTGAAAATCCCAAGCAGTACAGCATGCGGTTTCAAAATTTCCAGCAGAGTGGATTGCATCATAGTGCTCTTTGACACACGGACATTGTCCAATTGACCCTACTATACTGTGCAGTCGACAAAATCAAAAACAAATTGTGTGTACACAAAATAAAAAAAAACAAAATGGTGACAATTTACCCATCATACCCTGTGTGTGTATATATATATATATATATATATATATATATATATATATGACATAACGATATATAATTTTATATATCAAGAAACAGTATCAAGAAAATAGTATGTCAAATTGGAAAAGTTTCATCTGTTAGGACTTCATCGGACTGGGCTTGTTGATGTTACCATGGCTACACATGTACATGAACAAGAGATGCTGGTAGTTTCAAAATTTTTCAAAGGATATTTTTTTTAATCTAGCCAAATTCATCTATTTTCTTTTTCTCTCCATCAACAGAAAATCTCTCAAAAATGGTGATATATTGTAAGAGCCTGGATGCAAGTTTACCATGGCTGGACTACTGATCAAGGCACTTTCCAGACATTTTCATCTTAGTGAATTATTTTCTCTTAATCAAAGCAGCAAAATATTCTTTCAAAAATTTTGAAACTACCAGTATCTCTTATTCATACGCCGTTTGTAGTCATGATAACATCAACAAGCCCAGTCAAAGGATTTTCTAATGGATGAAGCGCATCACAAATACCTTTTTCCAATTTGTCATACTATTTTTTCTCTCTCATATATAAACTATATATTGAGTGACTTAAAATCTTTCCTTCTGCTCCTCTTAACCTTTATTATGACCTGTTAGGGTCAAATTCTTCAAACCCTCTTTTCATAGTGTGTGTCCCAGAAATTTCAACTGACTTGAGTTTCCTTTTTTTCATTTTCCTTAAAAATTCCTTATTGTTTACATGTTCTGTCCATGGTATTCTTAGCATCCTTCTGTAGAACCATATTTGTTTCCTCAAGTCTCTTTGTCTGCAAGGGAAATATCCAGTATTCACTGCCATATAGAAGGATTGATGTTATATTACCATTTTCCATAAAACTTCCTTATTGCTCACATGTTCCATCCATAGTATTCTCAGCATCCTTTTGTAGAACATCATTGCCATTACTTAGACTCTCATCTGAAGAGTTCTCATGAAGAACTTATCCAGCATTTACTACCATATAGGATGATCAATATTACATTGCAGTTCAACACTCTTGTTTTTAACAAAATTTTCTTGTTTAATTTTTGGAAGACATCTTTTGCTATTCCAATATGCCTTCAGATTTCTGTGTTACATTTTCTGCCATCTATGAAAAAAACCATCCTAGACGTGGGATGAATAGAGGCAATTATAGGACTGACGTGCTTCTTACTACACCACTGACAAACATTCCACGTCTGCTCAGCAGAATATCAATCCTGCTGAATTTAAAGAAAAATCGTGATTGCTGCCACATCACGTCAGATGCTCCTGCTATGTATCTAGAGATTCTTAACAAAATCCAAAGAGATAATATTATCAGTCCTAGCCTGGCATCTCAGTTTCAGTCACTTTCCCACTGCTGTGATGTAATTTCCCTGTGCCTTGCCTATAAATATTTTCATGGCAATTATTCTCAGAAGCATTCCTCCTTGGTACCTCAACTGCATGAATTTAAGTCTACACAATCAGTTATATGCCATGCATGATACACACATAGGTGATCATGTATCGAAAGATACATGACTAACAAGGCTGATATTTTTTTCCCTAAAGTAGGTTGCTATTTCTTTCTGCAGTAGACCAATTGCCATCCAAGGCAATAGAACCTGGTCTGTTCTGCTATTTACCCATAGCTGTGGGGAGAAGAGGATTCATACCTTTCCCAAGGTTATTAGCACATAAGTGAATGTAATGGATTCCAATGGAATTACAAACTTGGCTCTCCGATTCCTCAATCCAAGCTGCTACCCATTATTCCACTGTGCCTCTACTAAATCAGCTCGACGTAAACCCAAGTTTTATTCTCATTTCTTTTCTAGCTTCCCTGGCATCCATAATCTTCAAAAAATTTAAATGCAACGTCAATCTCCATGTTGTAAACTATGGCAAGAGCGTTGGGCTGAAACACCTGAACGTTAGCTCTTCCAGCCACTACAGGGATAATAGGAAGAGAAAGGAAATGAGAGGTAACAAAATGACACTACCTCAGAAAGCACAGTAACTTTAGGAATGAAATGCCCACGGGACTGTTTTCACAAGACCCCGAAATCTTACCCACTGCTGGTTTTCTCATCACTTTTATTGACAGGAGATGCTGACAGAAACCCTGATCAAGACTAGTTGCAGAGAGGCCCATACCTGAACAGGACATGCTGTTCCACTGCTAACAGGGAAAACCTAGATGTAACTGGTGTTGACAGACATGTCTGCATGCAATCTGGGGTCTCTTTGCATCTTTTCTAACACGTGTTTGCTACACTCCATCTTCTGTCTTCCTGAATCCTGTCCTTTTATAATCCTTTTCGCCTCACTAATATTTTCTTTCCCTCTCAGTAATGTCTTGTGTCTCAGTGAGTGTCACCTATATAATCCTATTTGTGAAGGAGAGAAAAAAAATAAAATAATTAGTGAATAAAATCTCAGTGTTCAGGTGCAGATGTCAGGAGTACAGAGCTGAAGCAGACTTCTGAAGGAACAGGAAACCCAATCCTAAACAGTGGGGGGGGGGAAGCTCTACTCCTGTTCAAAAGCCTGGGGAGGAGTGTGAGCCAGATAAGTGAGTCAAATAGGCAAATCTGTATACTTTTATTAATCTCTACTTGGCCAAGTTGAGACAAAGCAAAAAATAAAAAAAAAATACTGCCTTAAGCTGAGAACTTTTCAGCACTTCATACCCACCCTGTTGGTGGGGCTAAAAATATGTCAATTGCATCCCCTGCAGAGATGTAAGACCTCCACCTAACAAAGGAGTCACCTATCAAGTAAATGCTTACTGGCTCAAATCTAAATGATCAAATATTAGATTGCTGAACCAAGTAAATACCAATTTTGACATTTAACAACCCAAGAAGGGTTGACATGTTCTAAAACTGATCAAACATATAGATTAGAACTTTATAAATATAATATCCTAAATTTACACTTTAAGACTAATTATTTGTTGATTCTATTTTGGCTTTCAGGGGTATTGTCATTACTGTTGCATTGAGAAATTTATCTTGGATATAAACTGTTTTTAAGGCCATAATTCATTTTTAACCACAACCAGAAGTTTTTCATATTTCTAAATTCAAGTTTGTCCCCACCATAAGTAAGCAAACAGAGGTGAGTGGGAAACAACAAAAACAACAAAGACAAGCAAAGTGGACGCAAAGTTTTATTGAAAACATTTTAGCTTCATTTTTATTTTAATTATTATTATTTTTTTTTTAAGATTTGAATTTTCCCTCCATTTGATAAGTGTTCTCCACTGAACAATCAAGGTGGGTATAAAGGATTTTTTTTTTTTTTTTTTTTTTTTTATTTTATTTTATTTTAAAATTATTGGAACACTAAATCAGAGGGAGGAGAAAGAGTTAAAAGAAAAAAAAAGGTTCAGTTTCCTGACAATTACACAGCAGGTATTTATTTTGTAAACATTCAAAAACACAAAAAAAAAAAAAAACATTCAAAACACAGACACAAAAAATACCAAACATTCAAAAACACAGACACACAAAAAAAAAAAAAAAAAAAAAACAAACATTCAAAAACACAGACACAATAAAAAAACCAAACATTCAAAAACACATACAAAAAAAACATTCAAAAAAAAGAAAAAAAAAAAAAAAAAAAAACATTCAAAAACACAAAAAGCCACATTCAAAAACAAAAAACAACATTCAAACAAAAATAAAGACCAAAAAACCCCCAAAACAACATTCAAACAAAAATAAACAAAACCTCAAAAAAAACAACAACATTCAAACAAAATCATCCTTACTGTTAGATTATCTACATTGCAAACCTGCAATAAAAACATTTTTTCATAAGTCATTTGGATTTGTGTGTCAGTAAAGTGTCATCTGTGATACATGCTTGGGCTATCCTGTACCTTCTAATACATGACTGACTAGGCAGATTTTTCCATGTAGTAGACTGGTTGCCAACAAGGCTAAAGAACCAAGCTTGTCCTGCTATTCAACCCATAGCTGGGGGAGAATAGATGATCCATACCTTTCCCAATCATATTTGTGTATAGGTGAATCTCACAAATTCAACTGAATTCAAACTGCTCTCAGAGTTCTCATTCAGAGCCAATATCCATTACCCCACAACACACATCAATTTGTGTAATGAATTTAAAAAAAAAAAAAATTCAAAACTACAGTTATTTAACCTCTAAAATAAGATTATCATTAAATGATCTGTGAAAACTAACATTGTACAGATTTTTAGAGTAGCAAGAATCAAACATTTTTAATAACTGCCCCAAACAAGTGACAAAAAACCACTAGGATGCAAGGGGGTTACTGAAAGTTAAAGAAATCAAAAGGAATAATAGAAAAGGATTTAAGGAAATGGAAGATGACAGTTGACATTGCATTTAAATTTTTGAAGATTGTAGTTGGCAGAAAAGTAGGAAATTAGAAGAATATCAAAAGAAAGAAGGGCTAGAAAAGAAACTATTAGTACAGAAATTAGTTACAACTTGCAATTTTAACAGACAAATGATGAGACCTAACTGCCATTCTAGTACTGCACTTAACCATGTTTCTCGAGTGAATTTGACAGCAGTCAACAATTGAAATAAAAATACTGGCCACAAAGCAAGAATATTTTCTTGAAATGTAGAATACCTTAATGATTTTAAATAAAATAATTTAAAATGAGGTGGGGGGAAAAAAAAAACAAAAAAAAACTGGATAATACTTTAAGTACATCAGCAAGGATTTAACTTTATCAAAATTCAAAAGGTATTTTGTATGCTTTTTCCACCTTTTTTGTATGCTTTTTCCATCTTTTTTTTTTCTCTTTTTAATTCTTTTATTTCAGGGCACACTTGTAGAATAACTAAAATGCTGGGACACACTTTAAATTTCAATAAGGAAAAATTAGTCAAGAAATTTGAAAATATGAAATTTTGGTTTAACATTCCCAAAGAAGATTAATGGTACAGTTTTCATTTAAAGAGGCTTATAAAGAATTGGCTGTTTATTTAGAGACGCCGATAATGACCAATTTAAATCCCTTGAGAAAGGCAAAAGTTAAAGGATTATTCACTCCTCCTTAAAGATGAAGGAATTTAGCATCCAGTTTAAAATAAAAGACTTGAATTAGACATGCAGGCCCATGTGTTTGGTTTCTGGCTTTTTAAAATATAAAAATAATTCATAAATTATTCTTAATTTAACTTGGGGCAAAATAGTACAACCAGGCACACTGGCTGAAAAACACTAACATATATATTAGAATACAAAAATTTCTTTACTATGATGACTGAAGTATAAAGACACTAAATTCCTTCAATA
Source organism: Acanthosepion pharaonis (assembly GCA_903632075.3). Taxonomy (NCBI): domain Eukaryota; kingdom Metazoa; phylum Mollusca; class Cephalopoda; order Sepiida; family Sepiidae; genus Acanthosepion; species Acanthosepion pharaonis. The sequence continues at coordinate 383,532 of CAHIKZ030000193.1, read as the reverse complement.
ATGTGGTTAATAAGTTCTTTGGGGAGTCAGGGGGAACAAAACAAAAAAGTATTCTAAATATGCACCTGTTCAAAAAAGTTTGGAAAAATAATTCCAAAGCTTTGAGATGCTCAATGTGTATTTTTTTTTTTTTTTTTTACACACACAGCCTTTTACACACAGAAAACCTAGGCACAGTAAATAATAGAGAAGATATTTCCTTTATAAGATTAAAGAGGTGGATAAGATTTATAAGAAGCGATTATTACTAGAAAACAAATATAAAAAGCTAAACAAAAACACTTCCATAAAAAAAAAAGCGCTAAACAAAAACACTTCCATAAAAAAAAAAAGCGCTAAACAAAAACACTTCCATAAAAAAATATAAGTAAATAAAATGCTTACATCTAAGTCAGATTTCTACCAAGACCTGTTTTTTAGTTATTGACAATCTAAAATATGAGTTCAAGATAAAAAATAATAAATCTATTTCCCTTGGAAATATAGAGGAAGTTCTAAATGTTTATATTTGTCCCTTATTAATCTCTCAGTATAGATCATAGTTTTCTTCAAGTGGACACCAATACACATTTGGCTGGTTGACATTGGAAATGAGTAGTTGTGATAAGAGATATAATGGGGTAAGGGTAATACTTTTCAGATGTAGTAAGAACTAAATGATTCTGTGGGTAAATTTGGAAGTGCTTGGATTTTCAAAATTAATTAATTCTACAAAGAACATAGAAAAAAAAAAAAAAAAAAATCTCCTCCCCAAACATCAGGGAGTAGTCTTCAAAAATTTATGCCATAAATCACATTCACTTTGACAGAGAATACTTTAAACCAAAGTCTTCATATTCTACGAAAATAGTCTTGTAGTATATATAAAAAAAAAAAAAAAAAAAATGCTATTAGATATTTTCTATTACTTTCTAAAATATGTTATGACTAATGTAAAATTCACTCATTGATGGATCATCACAGTTTAAAATACACCAGTTGCTTAAATTCTTGTCTAGTTGTAAAATGAGGTCTTTTTGCTATTATCAGTTGTCTACACAGAAAGTTTACAAGAAAATGTCAGAAAAACTGTTTCCTTAAAAAACAGTGAAAAAAACTAAAAATACATCTAAGTACAAAACCAAGATGGTTGCTATATACAAATTCTGAATTATATACAAATAAAATAAAAAAAAAAAAAGGAATGCAAACTACTACTTTGTTGATGGATGTAAGTGTTAACTTTTCAAGTAGAAAAAGAAATTTTTTAAAATTCTATAAAGAAACTTAAATGGAAAGCAACTATCATCCAACTTTACAATGTTAAGAATAAGATTATTTTAGCTTGAGACAAGAAGCTCAATGTGCTACAAAGTTTTAAAAATATTAAATTTCTATTAAAAAAAAAAAAAAAAAAAAAAAAAGTTGTAAGCTCTTGGCATTTAAAATCTCCCACACATGCATTAAGGAAATAAGAATATTTGCTTCCTCACTTAGTAAAAAGGGAACTGAACAAGCATTAGTTAGCTTTTTTTGTATTGGGAAGATTAATTTTTTTTTTCTTTTTTATACTTGGGATATTTAACATAAAATGGTTAACACATTTTGGGCAAAGTTGATGCAAATATTGTTTCCTATAAGTCTAAGCAACAAGATTTTGAAAGTGATTATCAAAAAGGTCAAAATTAAGAGAAGCCAGGTTAGCAAGAAATTTAGAGAAAAGAAAAATGGCCAAGTAAAATTTTAAATGCCAATCGAAATAATTGAGTTTAATAAAAGCAAACAAGTAATTCAATTTTACATTTTAATATGGCAACCCAGTTTTCCAGTTTTGTTAAAAATATTCTTATTCTAGCCTCATGTTTAAAGAATTTAAATTTTTTTAAAAACAAAATCTTAATTTCTAACATTCTTTTATCCTTGTAAGGAATATCAATCTTGTTACTTGAGAAATGATACCAACTTACATTAACATAAACCATACATTAACTTTGGTAAAAAAAAAAAAACAAAAAAAACTAGAATTCACAACACTAAGATCACCAATATCATAGCATCATAAATCAGATATTTTTTTTAAAAAAAGTAAATACTTTTATCATCTGGTTCCAATATTAAAGCCTCATAAAAGGAAAAAAAATACAGTTTATAATGACAGATTTGGAAAAAAAAGTAAAAGCTAAACTACAAAGATTTTAATTCAGACAATGGTCAGTAAGTATTCCATTTTCAAAATGTTTTAAATAGATTTGAAAATAGATTGCATAACTTTATATATAAATAAAAGCCATTGTGAAACCAGGTCACTACATTTAGGGAGCAAAGAAATGACCTGAAATACCTCTAAATCAACAATTTGTCAGTGTATCTAGTAGTTATTAGATTTGCAAATTTATTTGGCTTACAATGAGTCAATAGAGCCTTTATTGTTGAATGAAGTTAGGCGACAACACTGAAACCAATACAAAAATATTGGCACTTCTTTTGGCAATCAAAGTTGAAGGAGAATACTAGTAAAACTTAATGGCAAATTTTGTAGAAAGGTTTTTAAGTTTTCTAGAAACTCTTATCAGGTCTTTGTGGAATGTAGAAAATAAAATTTATTCATTTCTGGATGACTGCATTTAGTTATTTGGCTAGAAAAAAATTTTTTTTTTTTTTGGATAATCAAATTTGATACTTTTTAGTGTGGACTGTAATTTGAGGCTTATGGTCTTCTACAAAATTGAAAACCCAAGGATCTAGTGAAGAGAGCCAATTTGTAACTAGATATCAGCTAATGAATGCCGAATCTTAACAAGATTGTATTTTTGTTTGACATTATGTTCTTTCTGATGGGAGGGGTGGAAAAAAATGTAAACCAACGCAGACATATTTCTGAAATGACTAAAACTGTAAGGGTAGGGAAGAGTATCTTTTTCTTCTGGGAGTCTTTTTGCTTACCACTCCAATGGTTTCTTTAAAAATTATATTGCAATTAAAATTATATAAAATGGAATCACAATTTTAACGTAGTAGTGCTACATTGTATACAAAATTCAGGCTAATGGATTTTGGAATTGGCTTGGGATTAAATAAAACAAAAAAAAAAAAACAAAAAAAAAGAAAAATCGACATCTGATTGCTGGTCAATTAAAAAAGTCTCAGAAGTTCAGAAAGCAGACTTAAAAGACAACAGAATTTGGGGATCATATCTGATGGTTCAAAGACACAGAAAATGCTAAATCTCTCATTAAAATAATAAATTCAAAAAACTGAGAGACCATAAAGGGAGCAAAAATTCTAGACCAACAGATGCATGGGTACAGAGGGAAAAAGTATTGGGGCAGGGGTGAAAGCAGTTACAGGGGAGTGTAAATTAAAAATCTTCTGTACAATTAAAAATTAAATCAATATAGACAAGAAAAAAAAAAAAAATCCCAACAGTAAGGAATTCAAAATTTTCAGAATGGAAAAAAAAAAAAAAAAAAAACAAAACAAGAAACTGAAACAAAAAAATGGAAAGAGAAATTGAAAAAAAAACAAAAAAACTCCCCCCCAACTAAAAAAAAAAAAAAAAAAAAAGTCATTTCTTGTTCCAATATAAATACTTGCGTGTATGGCAACTGAACATAAGTATATCTTGTAAGTAAAGAAAAGTACTTGTGTTTATAGTGTATGTCTTATTATACAATGTAGAAGAAAGGTTAACAAGAAATAAATACAGTTTATGCTTATTTATACAGATTTTATGTTTAACAAAAGCACTTCGATGTAAGCAGCCCAGAAAGCAGAAGTTCAGACCATTGCCTGAAAGAAAAGTTAAAATAAAGTGCTCAGTCTTTAGGGAAAAAAATGCGCATATATATATATATATATATATATATATATATATATATATATGAGGGAGATATAAAAAAAAAAAAAAAGATTTAGTGAATGATATATGAAAGACTGAGGGAATGAGTACATGAATGAAATGAATGAAAGAAAAAAAAAAATGGATGAAGAAAATTGCTGCAAATGAGTGAAGAGAGAGCGAAAGAGGAAATATTAATTAAAATAGGCCGCCATCTTTGTTGTAAAAAGGAAATCTTTTAGAGTAGCTCCTCAACAATTGAGATCAGGTTGTCCATGCCGAAAAGGTAGCCATCTTCATGGTTGCCTTCAGCCCATGGCTTCCGGTGTGTCACAGTCACATTACTGGGGAGACGCACAGTTTTGCCAAAATCTATCAGCCAAATCCCAGCTTTGCCATTTCTATCATGGATGAAGAGTAAAGAGCTTCCAATCACCTTTACAAAAAAAAAAAAAAAAATGTAATTAATGATTACTGGGTCTTAAATGAGAAACTGAGTTATCTGACAGCTTGTTTACCCAGATGCTATCACCCCCATCATTTTGAACAAAAAGCCAACTTCCTCTGCAAAGTATTTCAAGAATTAGAAAAGATAAACATTACCAAAACAGAAACAAACACTTAGAATTGGAATAAAAGCAGAGATAGCATATACAGTGTAACCCGGATATAAGAGAGTTGTCGGGACCGGAGAAGAAGTCTCTTATATCCAGGTTACACTGTACTCTGAATCCATCATAAAAAAAATAAAAAATAAAAAATTATTATTTCATCCTAAGCAAGACAACAAAGCCACTCAGATGCAAGGGGTTACTGTGTGTAAGAGAATATAAGGGGAGAGAGAACAATAAAAGAACAGGAATTAAAAAGACAGAAGATAACAATTGACATTGTATTTAAATTTTTTTAAGATCAAAGTTGATTGGAACACAAGAAGCTGGAAGACAATTCCATAAGAAAGAGATGAAACTGTTTGCAAGGAACTTATGGTTATATCTAACCAATTCAACTGTAAATTGAGGAGACCTTAGCACCAATCTAGTGCTGCACTCAAATTCATAAAATCAAGATACCAAAGATGAAAATTCATCAGAACAATTACCATGAAAATATTTTCAGAAAAAGCATGGGGAAGATATGTTACTGCAGTAGAAAAGTAATTGAAGCTGAGATGTCAGGACAAGATCAATATCATAGCAGATTCTTCTTTGTATTTTATCAAGAAACTTTAAATAAACAGAAGCATCAGACCAGCTGAGACAGCAAGTAAATATTTAATTAGAATTTCATCTCAAAGACAAAAAGAAACAAGATTTAAACTTTGCCAAATAATGAAACATGGATTCAATTCATTGTACTATCCAATTTTTTTTTTTTTAATTTTCTACTGAACTGCGGGCAAGAATTTTTACATTTTTTTTTTTTTTTTTTTTATATATCGTAACCAATTTGAAAAGTGAGTCACAATTTAACATGCACACAAAAATGTGATCACTCAAGAGTTCATCAAGTTTATCTTGTGAATCAAAAATATACATTCCTATCCCTAGTTTTCAGCCTTCAAAGTCTCCCCCCCCCCCACAAACAACACTTCATGTCATTACACAAACTGGGAGCAGAGGCATTCCTTGGCATCTGCAACTATAACCAAGAGAACTGGGCAATTCCTAATTGAGCCATTATGCAGCCATCAGTTAACGTGTTGGTATTGTTTATCCTCAGGAGGGTGACAAACATTAAATTCCTTTATATATGGGATTACTGGAGGTGATAGAATTTATTTTTCCACCCCAGTTCATGCTGAATTATACCAAATACCACCTCAACAGTGATGAGAGAGGGAAGAACTTAAATACAAACTACTTTAAAATGGAAATACTAAAGTAGAAAGAAAAGAAAAAAAAAAGGTTTCTTGTAAGCTTTGATGGCTACTTCTATGGGTTGTGTCCCTTCAGCATCTTGTTGATTATAGCTCTCCACAATTTCCTGTCCTTTGTAGCTCTTAACAAATTTTGTCTGTTCTCTCCAAACCTTCTGCCATCCATTTAAATCAAGCTTGCTAGGTAGGTTATGTGTTCTCCTGTCTCTTGCCTTCAATCTGTCAGGGGTGTATCAAATTTCCCAAGCCCTTTTTCTTTGTTATGTAAGCTAGAAATTCCAACTGTCTCTTTCTGATGTTAAGTATAAATGTCCATTTTGTTTCCATTTTCTCTAAAATTTTGGAAATTACTCCTGTTCCATCCATGTTATTCTCAGAATCCTTCTGTTACCTTAACTTACCGATTAGATAGCTAGTCAGATTGGCCATTAGTGTTCACTCCTCACAGAGTACCCTTTACTTTTAGCCTTGTACCAAACTGATTTTTCTACTTTAACAGCATATCAACTGTCGGTTATTTAATGCTGAAAATATTTTTTTAAATATACGGTTTGTAAGCAATTATTTGAGTTGTTGTTTCTGTCTCTCTCCAGTCATGCCTTTAATTGGTTTGATTTGCTTTATGGCATATCAACCTCAATGGGTTATTTAATGCTGACAAAATTTTTATTGCTAGTAATATATATATATTTTTCAAAAATGTATTTCTGGTAATATCTTTTTTTTTTTTTTTTTTTTTTTACAAAGTATCTCTGGTATTAAAACCCATCTTTACACTTTCACAGTGTTTGACCCCAGTTTGGGGGTTAACTACTTGCCCATAGCTGGGACCCTAACAGGTGCTAACACCCCAGGTCAAGATGGACCTGGGAACACCAGCAATTAAGAGGTGGTTCCACACTCCTCAAAACCTCCTGGTCACAGGCCTTGCTGTTGGACGTAGTTTATCGTCTTACCCAGGATACAGACGTAGTTTATTGTCATACCTAATACAGTCATGACTTTAGAACCGAGTTATTTAATGCTATGAGTTGTGGTATATAGACCAAGCACCTTCAAGTAGGCTAAGATACACTACTTTTATCTTCTCGAAAAAGGTTCTCTTGATTGTCATGTCATAAAATCTATGAGGCAAGGTCACTACAATAGGTTAGAATGTGTTTTACGGTATATAACTCCTGACATGATGTGGATTCAGGAGGATGTCATTTTTTTTAGGAAAAAAATAAGTGAGTGACATAGATGTGTCCAATTCCGATTCTTGATAGAGAGACTTCTTCCCTTTGAGAAATTCTGAGATCATGATGCCATTCTTCTAGAATGTGTTTCATTTTGTATAGTTGCTTGGATAGTTTGTTTCATTTTATATCATATCAACCCATTATGTCATTTAATGCTGAAATTTAATGTTTTTTAAATAAAGTCTTATTTAAATAGTCAAAAAATTTTTATTTGAAATAGTAAAACTGTTTTTTAATGTTACTTTTGCTTTTTAATTATATTTTTGAAATCAGTTTAATTTCTCTTCAGAACTGAAATAAGTAAAATGAATTAGTATTTTGAAAAAGTTCTTTGAAGTTGGTTGTTTGGTAGTATTAAAATGGCTGCAGTTTATCAGTACAAGTTTTATGGTGAATGGCTCTTGGCATGCCACACATACCAGAGGATCTTCTTCCTTTTAGGATATATGAATAGGTTATGGTAGTATGTTCAATATGGTGGCTGGACATAATCACTTCTAGTTTGACGTTTCTGATACCATTGTTTGGATGCTAGTTCTATAAATCTTGCATCTTGTTTAGAATCTATGAGCTTATAGTTGCTTTGAAGTCTGTATAGGGGGGTTTCAAATTTGAAACATTCATTTTTAGGGATTCCTTCACTTCCATGTCAGCTTTTCATTTCTGTGGATACCAATATGGCTAGGTACCCAACAAAAGACCAGTTTTTTTTCTTTTTTTTCTTTCTTCTTTTTGCAGATGAGCTTAATCCTTCAATATCTGTTGATTTCGAACCAAACCATTTATTTGTGGATAAAGATGTTGGTTAGATCCAGTGATTAAAACCCAAAGAGTTGTGAGTCCAAAACTGGGCTCCAGCAGTGGCAAACCAAAAAACTTAGAGAATTGAGTTAAAGGGAAATAACAGACATCTGGAAGGGGCATGGCACATGGAACTAGAACAATCTACCCCAGTAGGCAAAAATGGTTCAGGTAGAAATTCCAATTACCTGAAGAAGGCTGGAGCATACAATGGATGAAACATTGTGAATATGGCAATGAAGATGAGGATAACAGTCCAAATAATGTAAATAAGATTAATCCTGTTTAGCAATTTAACTATTAAGGGATTGTTTGTTTTTTTTGTCAGTCATGTAAATATGGATAATGCCAAACTAAGTTCATAATTCCAAAGATTACAAATCAGTCTGACAAGAAAAAAAATATACCAGGCTCCTAAGTCAAAAGAAGTACAAAATCGGTATTCACAGCTCACAACTACCTTTCTTCACACAGGAAGAATAGAGCATCCCATCATCTAAAGTGGCATCCTTTTATTGGGGTAAGAAAGGCCATGATTATTTGAAATTGGTTGGCAAGTGCAAAAATTGACACATTTTAAGGCCTTACCAAAGCAGACCAGACTTCAATTTTGTTTTTCCTTTTCGACAAAAAGCAAAGTATGTGAATTCTTTTTCAAGGGAAAACTTGCTTTTCTCTTTCATCAAAACAGAGTTCAGTGCTCACAGAGTACAGCCTTATACCAAACTAATCTAAACTCAGTAAATTACAAAAAGGAAAATGATATATCAACTTTATGTGAACATTTTTTTATACTTGTTTTTGCAAATATCTTCTATAAAAATAGAAATTAAAAAAAAAAAAATCACAAAAAATAAATAAATAAAAAAGAAAAGAGTAGTGACACAAATGCCTCTAAGCAATTTGAACAAAATAAGACAAAAAAATCTTAATAAAAATGCTTTATAGACTATTACATTTAATACCGCTAATACTTCTTGACTCAAATAGAGTGTACTTTATCTTGTAATTTACAGACGTTTTTTTTCATTTTCAGATCAGGTATAAATGCATGGAAAGATCACACATATGTTCACATGAAATGGAGGCTTGCAGTTTTTCAGAAAGTGAATAAATAAAATCTATGTCAAATATTTATAAGTTATTATGTTATGAAAAAACTTGTCAGTCAAGAAAGGCAGGAAACTGCAGTCTCCCAATATCAACAAGACAGAAGCAATAATATAAACCGTGGCAAGAGTTTGAGAAACTCGTAAACCTATCAATCTTCCAGTAACAGGATTTCTGAAGATCAAATGCAGCCATTAATTCATTCACAGCTATATGATAAAAATTAGGTACATAACATGCCTTGACTAATAGTTGTTTTTCTACATTCAAGCACATTGCATTGCTTTTAATTAAGGATAGCCAATGTGGAAGTAGTCACCAATAATCTTGATACTGACCAGTCTCCATGTTGCATATCTTCGGGGATCATATAGGTGTTTCAACAAGATATGGCAGTAAGCCAGCTATCTGTAGTGATAGGTACTTTAAACAAAAAGAACCTAAAGTTGGGAATTTGAGCTCAAAGGATAGGTAGATACTGAAGAGGACAGTGTGTGGAGGACATTAAGCTATCAGTCAAGTAGGTATTGAAAATGAGGTCACGGGTGGGAGAGAATAGAGGTAGGCATTGATATAAAAGATTCCCTGGGAAAGACAGAATATGTTTTCAGTAAAAGTAGATAGTAAAATTAAAATACCATAGCTGGGAGTGTGTGTGTGTGTGTATATATATATATATATATATATATATATATATATACACACACACACATACATACATACATACATACACACATACTGACAAGGTGTTTTTTAGTTTTTTTGTACAATTTCTCATGCAATCTAATTTTTTTTTTTTTTTTCAGATAATAAATTATATAAAAACTGTCTGAATGTTCTTTTTATCCGAGCACTTTCAGCTATACATTTAGCCATTTTCAAGGGTGAACATGCAACAAACTATTTCTTATTTAACAGCCAAAATATTTCACCCTTGAAAATGGCTAAATGTATAGCCAAAAATGCTCGGATAAAAGGAACATTGACAGTTTTTATATAATGTATCATCTGAAAAGAAAATTATTAGATCTCATGAGAAATTGTACAAAAAAAACTAAATAAAAGCACCTTGTCTGTCGTATTCAATGAAATGTGCATGAAAGAATGCTGACCAAATACATATATATATACACACAGCTTGATGGTGTTGAGCTACCAGAGAGAAGAGGTATTTATCTAAACATTTAAAAAAAAAATGAATATGAAAAAAGACAGAGTTGAAAGTGAGAGTTCAATTTTTACATGTTTTTAGGTAATTCTAACTAACTTTGTTCTGTCAATATGGCTGTGGCTGAGCTGATAAAGGCACACTTTTGCTTAAAAAGGTTGCAGGTTCAATTCCTGTTGGAGGCACAATTTTTCTTTAGTAGGACTTTTCAATATAGGTCAGTTGTTATTCATTTCACTGTTGATTAAATTAAAATAAAGGAAAAAAAAAACAGTGATAGCAACTCAAACACTAAAAAAACAACTAATAAAAAAAAATGTTTATAGTATTAAGATATGTGGTGTAGAGCGAGTAGCCATTGTTAAATATAAAATAAATGACAGAACTAACACAGTTGACAAAGTTTGCAATAAGGAATAACAAGAAAATTAAAACAAAGCAAAAAAAAGTAATATAAAGCAAGCAAACAATATATGTAAGGCAAAGCAACAGTAATATGTCAAAAAGTTCAAACTAAGAATTGGGGATGACACACAATAGCAAGTTCTGACAAGCAGACATAGCATTCTGACTTCAAAACGAGACAGACCAGGACAGAGTCAGATGCAACCAAGAACTGCACTATTTTATTTCCTAGGAAAAAAAATCACAGTATGCATTTGTGATGCTTCTGCCGATAAATTGAGGAGGGGCATGTATTTTGCAGTCATTCCTAAAGATTAGGAATCAACATACATGAGGAGAGGAATTACCTATCAACTATCAAAAATACAATTAAAAAAAAAAATTATTTAAGCTTAACACAAGATTTGTTACAACTACTTCTTCCAAAGCAATAAGACTTAATACAAAACAAAATAAGCTAAAATTTGAAGGAGGAATTTATTCTATCTCCTGTAATAATTGCCACAAGGAATACATAGGAGAAACCTCAAAGAATTTAAATAAAAGATTATATAGACACAAAAGGGATCTTTTACAAAACAATATACTCAGTAATGAGTGGCCATAATTTGGTTTTAAAAAATGCTATTTTAATTAAAATAGAAAACAACTCATTAAGATGAAAGTGTATAGAAAGTGCTTTAATTGCTAGATCATCCACAGTAAATTTTCATCTAGGTTCATCTTTTTTTGGCAGGTCTTCTATTATCATAATGTGGGATATTTATTAACAAAACTGATAAAAACAAACAAAATGAAACTAAATAAAAATGGCTTTACTATGTATGCAAAAACACACACACACATATATATATATATATATATATATATATATATATATATAGCGTATATTTTAGCAGAATGTTTTCATTAAGACTGGTCTCGTTAAATAATTTAGACAAGTTTTGTCTATTTATTCTTAATAGGATCCTCTCATATTTATGGACAAGTTTCTTAGTATCCTCATAATAGGAAGAAGCAAAATTACCATGTTGAGAGATATATATATATATATATATATATATATATATCATTTTATTCCTGAGTATTTCTGACATTAGCACAACGTCATCTTCAGGGTCTTGCTTTTGCTTAGACAAAATTGCTGTGTTCATCTGAATATTAATTATTTTTTTTATATTAACAAAAAAAAAAAAAAAAAAAAAAAAAAAACATATCTCAATAACTTAGTTGCCTCCCTTGACATCACTGTACATGTATGCTTACATCTTGAAATTTGGAGATTGTACAGTACATAAGTTTAGTTTAATTTTCAGATGAACACATGAATTGCGTCATATATATATATATATATATATATATATATATATATATATATATGAATTGCGTCATATATAAAAGCTTTTATGTCCATCGTCTTTTTCAAGTTGAATTGTATATGGTCTATGTTAATTATGTTTTATGAATATGTCCTGAAGATGGTCTATTAGACCTAAACGTCCGATGTTGACATTAAACATTAAAACAGCATAATCACATATTAGGATTTTTTTTTTTTTTTCAGTATATTTTTCTTCATACTGTCGGATCTATATCCATATATTTGCTTATATATATATATATATATATATATATATATATATATATATATATATATATATATATGTGTGTGTGTGAAAATTATGTCATATATATATATATATATAAAAAAGGTAGGGGGAAACAAAAAAAATGAAAAATAACAATCAATGAATATGAAATCCAGGAAGCTGAGAAACTCTTGGATTCCTAAAATATTTACCTCATGGTCCTTGAATAAACTCGAACTTTCAATGGCAGCAAGTAATTTTTTCAGGTGGTAATGATATTTATGCTGGAAGATAAAATATAATTCAATCAGAGATTTGAAACAAAAAAAAAATAAATAAAATAAAACAAATTTACATGGTACACTAATTCTCTTGTTCCACTTATCTGTCTGCAGTTATGTTTCAATGTGTATCTGAAACTGCAGATATGTTTTTCCCTGTACATGTACATAGTTACCAATGATGAGGTTTTGTAGTTTAAGTGAGTATCAGACATCGTTTGTACAATTCAAGATACTGCTGGTTCATTCTGCCATTCTTGCCTTCTGCTCACTTCAAAACGTAAACCCATTTTCCCCTTCTCATTGCTTCAGCCCTCTTTTATCAGGCCAACACTGCATCTGGCCAACCAATCAGCATTCTTTGTTTTTATTCTCAGTTACCCAGGTAAATAGCCTCCTCCAGTTCAACCAATCAGCACACGACTTGCTAAACTGTACAAAAAACCCTTGTTACCGCACATACTGCGCGTTGAGGTAAGACCCTTATTTTCATTTACACCAGATGCAAGCCACTCTGGTTTGCTTGCTTCTACATAACTGTTCACCACAGGTTTAAAGCATAAATTGACACCCATTACATGTACTTTAGAATTTAAAGAAAAAAAAAAAAAATGTTATATCCATTGTCACTTTTAAGAAGACTTCATACCCAGGGCCGGTGCATCCTACTACTGAACTCCCCAACCCAAGGGAGGTGGAGCCCGATGGGGGATTGGGATAGGCATGTTGTCTCTCTCTCTCCCCAAGTAGTGTGTCGTAACACTTGCTTCCTTATCAACATTTGCTTTTTTCTACCTACATTTATATACATTAGAAATTAAAATAAGCAAAATTAATTAAAGAATGAAAGGTTTTTGCAGATTTTGCTGTCATTCTGGAGGTGGGGACTTTGGGTTTTTTTTTTTTTTTTGTTAAAATTCAACTTTTTTTTTTCTTTTTTTTTTTACAAGAAAAATCTCCAGTTTATACTAAAAGTTGCTGCAAAACATTGATTTATTTAAGATGGAATGATCTATTATGACATGATTAATTTGTATTTAGATACATTGTATTGATTTTCAATTTATCTAGTTGAATTGTTCACCTATATTGCATTATGATCCATTATTGTACATAATTAGGCTATGATAAAAATTTGTATTTTATATGAATACTACCTTATGAAAATTGAGATGTAGTAGCGTGTGCCACTGAATCATTGATTCAGTGGGTGGGAGGCACAAGAATTTTGCACCAGTCCTGCTCACACCACATATTGTAGGATTCAAAAATAAATTTGAAAGTCTTTAATATCATCCAATTTTTACAGATCTTAAAAGTACACCAAAAATTCAAAGTCTGATTTTCTACTAAGTTCTCCTAACAACAACAAAATGGAAATAAGAAATACTTACCAAAAGGGCGAGGTCATTGTCTGTGAAGTTCTTCAGAACAGATTGCACTTGTTCCCGTGTTTTAGTCCGTTTAAAATCTTTACTAGAGTCTCCATTGGATCGCTGAAAGAGAAAACTTGGTAAGTCAAAGCTTTTACTGTTTTGATGACTTCACTTACTGCAAGGGAAATCTTCTGATTAATATTTTCACCTCAATTGAATCAATGATACAGGGTTTTGGGGACTCTTGCACTGGCCATGCGCACACCACATATTTTAGGATATTTCCATATCCGTTATCCAAAATGGAATCTTTGTGTGCTTTGAGATCACAAAAAAAAAAAAAAAAAAAAAAACAGTAAAAGAGGTGTGTGTGTGTGCATCATTTTACCCCAAGTAAGGCAATGAAGCCACTAAGATGCAAGGTGTTACTGAGTATGAGAGGATATTAGAAAAAACATTATTAAGGTGAGAGAACAATAAAAGAGTGGGAATTAAGACAGAAGATAATGATTGACATTGCATTTACATTTTTGAAGATCAAAGTTGGCTGGAAAGCAAGAAGCTGGAAGAGAGTTTCACAGGCAAGAAGTGTAGAAGAAACTCTTAGCAGAGAACTTAAGGTTACATCTAGTTGCCATTTCTGCTGTAAAATGATGAAACCTTGCTGTTAAAGTTTGCTTAAATTCATAGTCTTGGTCGCAAAGAGGAAAGAAATACTTATTTTGAAAATACAAAAATCTGGTACAAGGCCAAAAGTGGGGATAGGGGAAGGCTGGTCTTCAGTTTGTCTCATCTTAAACTTAACTAGCCACAAATACTGACCCAAACATACTACAGTATTCCTTACACCAAAACAACACATTCTTAATGACCACTCTTACTACAGCCACCATAATACTTCAAAGTCTTTATGTAGTCCTAACTAGTTCCCATATGTACAAGTTGTATGCTTGGTAGGGTGGGATAAAAAATAACATTTACCAAAGAGGAAAGCTCATCAGAACAATTCCCATGAAAATATTTATAGAAAAGACTTAGGGAAGTTACATTATGACAATGGGAAAGTGATTGAAGTCTTGATGCCTAACATTGCAGATTCTTTGGATTTTATCAAAGATTTATAAATACATAGCAGTAGCACCAGACCATATATGGCAGCAATATTCAGTGTATGAATGAATGGTAAAATTATTAATGTGTAAAATGGATTCTGGCAAGAAAAAGTAACTAGCATGAGTATCAGACCTAACAATTGATTCAACATGATCATTCCATTTTATGTCATAAGAGGGAGAGAGATAGAGAAAGAGAGACACTGTGGTTGTCAACAAACACTAGTTAATATTTCAAGGCTTATGAAAGTTATATAGGATTACTACCAATACATTTCTTTTGTAAAATGGTCAGGTCTCTGTATTTTAACTCGGTACATTGTAGAATAATTTTGGTGGACCCAATACTCGTTAAAAGGCTCCAACTTAAAGAATAAAGCAATTTTTAATCCAAGACTACTTTCCAAGTAATTTTTAATTATAAATTGACAAAAGGAGGGATACAAAATCAACACTATTAACTGCTAATTACAGAGCAGAGTTGTTTCCCTTGGTCTGTTCGCACTTTTCTTCAGCTAGAAGTGTTGAATTACTGCTCCTGACAATAATTACAGGCAGTGCAGTTTTTGAAAACCTCAGTGTCTTTCACTCTTTAACCATGGGAGCCACAACGTGATCATGTTCTCTCTCATATATATAAAATACACAGTATGTAAGTACTCCAGAGACGTCAAATAAAAAAATGGTGTTGAACTATCAGGAACATTAATTTTGAAGTTCATTTCTTTCTTTAATCTTCTGTAATATGTTTTTTGTTTGTGTTAGGGGAGACAACTCTTCTCTAACAAATCATTGACTCTTCACGATAAAAGTTAGTATAAGACAACAACATGGCTGATGGACAATACACCACCTGTAGACAGTGAATTATTTATCCAACCCAATCCAGCTGTATCTTTTTCAGTGAAAATAAAAACAAATATTGCCGTTTTAAAATATATTTAACTGTGTTTTGTTATATTTTGTTGTCCCTAATATTTTGGGTTACAACAGTTTGTTTAAATTCTATGTCTATCTGGGACAGATAACTTCAGGAATCAAAAAATGATAGTGAGTGAAAGAGATCAGCTGTATTTGTTCATTTCCACAGATTTTGGAAAAGCAACCGTTATGATGTTGATTTGGGGTTAGTAGAGACAAACGCCAAATAACACGTAACAATAAAAATGGTTTTAATAGGTTGGTAAAAAAGGTACAGAAATCGCCTGAGTAGTCAATAACTATCTCAGCTAAGAACTTCTCTGTCTATCTGTCTCTCCCATGTCAACTGACATGCCACTATTTAAAGTCTTTGTTCACAGACGCAGACAAGTTCATCTTCAAGAGGGGTGGTAGGTTTCCGACAACAGCAACAGACAGGAGAAGGATGACAAATGTACAAGGGAGGAAAGGTTGAGGGTAAATAAAAAAGCTTAACAAAAACTAAGTAAAGTGAGAGGGGGATGCAAATGTAAGAAAGACTTGTGGGATTGAACTTTATTACTCCTTTACCACCTTTGATCTTTTAAAATGGGTAAAAACCTTTTCTTTTTTTTAATTGATTCACCCTAAGCAAGGCAATAATGCCACTAAGACACAAGGAGTACTGGAAATGAAAGAGAATGAAAAGACTTTAGAAAAAAAACAGAAACCCAACCCTAAACAGGAAACAATGAATAAAACTTTATTCCTGTTCAAAAGTTCATTTGGAGCATGACCCAAAGGATATAGGCAGGTATTTAGAGAATACATTATAAATATCTAGGTAATTAAGCTTAGCATTTGCAAATAATCATAATATAAATTCAATAAATAGAAAGTGGTACTGTACAGAAGCTGCCAAAATTGACATTTTAGCGAGTAAACAAAGTACATCAAAGAGTGCAAGGGTTTCCTTTGAATTTTAAGGGAAACAGAAACGTCAATGTTTTTTGTTTTTTTTTGTTTTTAGAGGGAGGGAGGGAGGGAGGGAGGGGAGAGAGGGAGGGGTTAAAAAAATTCAGGTGGGTCATAATTTTCTTTACCTTAATTCCTTCAATTCGGAAGCCCAGTGAAGCAGAGGAACTGATGGTTTCCCGCCATTGCATATACCGAGGTTTGGTGATTGCCTTTTGTGCCAATTCTTCTGGAGTTGGTGCATTGGGATCAATTTCTACCATTTTTTGGAACATATCCTTTCAAAAATAATTTTTTTTATATTTATATAATTATGCATAATATTTGCTGAAAGTCAAAAATATAAAATAATTAAATAAAAATAAACTGAATCTATAATTAAGTAATTTAAAAATAAACAAATAAATAATCCACAAGTTTGAACATTACAAATTATATAATACTTAGAATTTTGCAATAATGATATAGGTGCTGCTAAAGAAAAGTGATACCAAAGGTTTAAAATGAATTAAATGAATAAACATTTCAAAATTAAACTGCCAAGGGAAGAAAGCTGGATATGTTTAAAATAATTATTGAGTAGGGACTTCCACAAAAAAAAAAAAAAAAAAAAAAAAAAAAAAGAAAATACGGTTTAAAATTATTTTTTATAAATGAAAAATCTTTTTTGAAGTTTTTATTTTAGTTTTAATTTCAAGCTAATAAATTAAATATTTCCAATAAGCAAAATACTTTACTCTACTTGAAAGTGAATTTAAATTAATTGAAATTATTTTGTTTATTTAAATCACTAAAAAGGCTGATTTTAGTCATTTTAGCCATCTTTCATCACAATGTAATTCTCCTTATTAAAAAGATCTTTCAAAAATAAAATATACTTTTAAGAAACTTTATTTGCAGAAGATTAGCAGATTTAAAACTTTAATTAATCTGATTTGAAACATACTTTTACTTTAAAATATCACAAAAAGTATTTTTTAATGCAGAGGTGGGTGTTTTTATCAGTCTTGACAACTATCATGATAGACTTATGCTTTGAAATTTTTTTTCTACATATCTGTAAAAATTACCCGACAGATAATGTGAGCACCTTTTTTATATAATTTTTTTTTTTTCTTTTAACTACCCAGTAATCTTAAAAATTTAGGAAAATATCCTAAGTAATCTAATATTTTATTGAATTTTAGGTACTTCGGCTTTAAATTTACTAGAGTTACTGCCCTTATTTTCTGATAATATTGTGTATGGATGTTTGTATTTACAAAAATCAGCACACACACACAAATATAAAATTCTTTTTTTAAGTACTTAATTTTAGTAAGCTTTTCTATTTATGATTAGTAAATATAGTTTTTACTTAATAATAATTAATCTGGCAAGAACAATTTGATGAAATTGTCATATAGCACTGGTATCATCCAAAGAATCTGGATGAATGTTATGCAAAGAACCATATGCAAAAAACCAACCACAAAAAATAAAGTCAAATGGTTAAATCTGAAGTTTACTGCCAACAACTTCAGTATCTGAAGACATTGTTGGACAGAAATTTGCTATCATTAGTGAACACAAAAGAGCCATTCTTCATCAAGAGAACATACCCCCCCCTCCGCATAACTTCCTTGGCTAAGTCCAAGGAGCTGACAGAAATTCAGCCCATTAATATAATCCCCTAGGCCAGAATCTACTCTGAGAGAAGTCAGGTAGGAATGTTCAACTAGAGAACATTATTTTAGCTTATTCACTGGGAACAAATTACTTGCATATGACTAGAAAATGAATTGACCAGATACACAAAAATAGAAAAGGATGTAAGACAAAGATTTATATAACCTTGAGGCAATCCTAAAAGAACTAGAAGGTCTACCAGGATTTATTATTGCACACTCTCAACAACATAATATACAGATGACATGGCTTGTGGCAAACCAAGAAAAGAATCTGGTTGAATGTTATGCATTCTGGTATTTCTAATATGAAAATGTATTTTTATACTTTCCTAGTGTTTTTATTTTTGATTGGATGTTCACTATTTGCCCATAGCTGGGGCCCTAACTGATGTTATCACCTCAGGTCATGGTGGACCTGGAAAACAACAATAATCAAGAGAGGGTTTAAGATCAGAAGTTGAAATTTCTGTGATACATAATGAGAAAAGTAGGCTTTGAAAATTTATTTAACTCGAACAGGGCATATTAAAATTTAGAAGAGCAAAGAGAAACAGCAAGTAACCTATTTAATGAGTGTGTAAATGGATAGGAAAACAGACTGAAATGAATGGTGATTGCTTACAACTAGGAGGGATAGAAAATTGTGAAGAGTCATGATTGCCCATGTGCTGAAAGAGACAGAGCACATAGAATTTAAAATACATTATTTATACTATGGTATATAGAGATGAAGGTTGGGCTAATACATAAGTAAAGGCCAAATTTACTGTCTACAGTACGATTTTATTGTTGACCATTTTGGTTACAGTGGTTAAAGTGGGTGACTATCGTCTTAGTCCTTTTGTGATTTGAGAGTTCATACAGAGTCGTATTTTTGGTTGACAGAAATTAATTTGTTGAATTCATCCTTTCTTCTCGAGTTGCATGTCTGGTCGAACTCAACATCCAATGAATTTTCAACCCTTGTGTCACGAACTGCTACATCGAACCAATTTCCCACTTCTCTCACTGTGCATGTGTTCTTTTCCGTCTTTTTATTTGGTCTGACACATCCGTGTTTTCCATTTGATTTTTGGTAGGACATGCTATTGTGGCACCTTGCATTATTAGAAATATTCATAGAAATATGATTTAATTTTTTCTTACTCGGTTACTAAACAGGTTGTTGATTTTTTTTTTAAAACGGAAAATAACTGAGTTGAAAATAATTCACTAAGATTGTACTAGACGATCTTAAGGGAAGAAGAAGGAAAGAAAAGAAAAAAAAGAAAAGAAAGAAGAAGAGAGAAAAAGAGTTGTATGATGCATGACCCAATTGAGGGTGGAGATAGGAGTCAGAAAGAGATTTAGGTCAGCGTCTTGGCCGATTTTCGAAAGACAATTGGAAGAATAGAATTATAAATAATAAGAAGAAAAAAGGAAAAAGACATGATATCAAAACGGGCCATTGATGTAGACCAGATATCGTCAAAGCATCTGACCGACTTTTTGCGTGGAGAGACTCCTTATCAATTTGGTTTAGAACAATAGAAATGAAATTTTTAATCAGAGAAAAGTGTTTTTGGGTTGAGGGGAGTTACCGGTGGAACGATATACAGATCTTGACCTGTTAAGAATTGGACACCCACGTTAATAAAGTAGAGACATTTCAATGTAGATAATTAAGATTTTCGACTATCAGGAAAAACAAAGAGGTAAAAAGAGGGACAATTGCTTTTGGCTCACAGAGGGCGCCAAGAAGGCAGAAAAAGATCCTTTCTAAAGTCAAGACTAATTAGCAGCGGGCTGTTTGACAAAGTCCAGGTGAGAGAAAAGCCAAAGATTGTCATTTTGCGTGACGTGCAAAAAGGGAAAAATTGATTTTGTTTTTTTTTAAACAAGAACGATGTAACCACGCCCGCAAACAGAGGGGAGAGGATGTTCGATCAATAACAATTGGTCGAATACGATCACGTGACTTGGCGGAAGAAAAAAGGAAAGAAATGCTCGATCAGGAACGATTGGTTGAAAAGCGGTCACCTGACATACGAGAGACTAAGAGAGATGGATGTGCACCGCCCCACCAAAAGTACTGCGAGGAAGTAGGGGCGAAAACAATAGCGATAATGGAGAAGACAGAATTAATGCAGTTTTGGGATTATCGAGAAAACCCTGACGCCGACAGACCCACCCCAGTTTGTTGCGGCGTCAATAAAAGCAGGGCCCCAATCGACAAAAAAATCAGTTCATCCCGGACGGCAGCGAGAAAGAACCCTCAGACAAGAAGAACTTCCAGCCCAAGTAGACGAAGAAGAAGATTGCCTGAAAGCCTGAGAAGAATTGGAGCTGCAGACAAGCCGAAAGTCGATGAGAAGTTAAAGTTCAGCTCCGGACGGCAGTGAGAAGAGACCACCTCAGACGACAGAGAGTTGCGGCTAAGTTGAAACAAGAAATCTTCCACCAAGTTGAAACAGGAAAACTACCAGCCCAAGCAGACGAAGAAGAAGAAATACAACTCAAGTCGGAGAGAAGAATCAACTGCGAATGATCGATAGAAATTAGCCCCAGTGTCGAACTGAACCACACTCCGACATACATACATGATTCTAGAAAGTAGGTAATTCGACATTTTCTATTGTGTGATAGAAGCTTGGTGCCATAGTCCACAGAGCGGTCGGGAAATGAGGACACTTTTTGTTTTATGTAACGGACTTTAAGATATAAAAGGTTGTTACCCTTTTTATCAGCAATTTTGTTTGGTGTCGTGAGTTTTTATTTTATTTGTGTTTTGCCACCCCCGTCGGACTCAACTTGTATCGGCCCCGATCCCTGCTGGTCCCGTCTGTCTAAGATCTAAACACAGCGTGGGTGGACAGACCGGAGATCGGTATAGTTGCTTTAGTGACCAGGTATTGGAAGCGAGTCGGGAAAGACGAGGCTGGTGATCATCTGACCAAAGGGTTGGAGCGGCACGCTTGGACCCAGGAGGAGCGACGTCACCGTTGGCGCCGTAACCAAAGGATCCGACACTGGGCCAGGTGTGTAACCGTCACACTATCATTGGTTGATATTTTTTTTTTTATGACATTCACTGACCCATATAAACTATGTCCAGGTTCTGTCAGTTACCAAGGATAGGAACAATAGAATGAGGAAGGAAAGGAAGTATGAGTAATAGAGAAGAGAGGGAGAGAGAGTTTTCTTTGTCACTCTCTTAGTGAAAAGGAAAGTGTTTATTTCCATACTGATATCCCCATCATCACTCAGCATTTTAAATTTACTCAAATACCAACATTCTTCCTGGACTAATTTTCTCCAAACCTCTTTTGCTTACATCTAACATGAATATTAAATGAAACATTGACATTGTAAATGCTTGATTTAGCGTTCCCTCTCAAATTATTGCCCCTCCCATTTCACAAGGAATTTAAAATAAATGCCCCAGGGTGATTAACAAATATATTTCAGAAGCAAAAGGAGTTATTTATTTGGGTTTGGGAGTTTAAAGACAATACAGTTAATTTTAATCAAAATATGCTTTCTTTTGAAAATTATGTACTGCCTCATATTTAATTTCAAAGTGTTTATAATTCTTTTTAAGTACATTCTTCAGAATAGTCACATTTTCTTAATAGTCATTGCTACATACGTTCTTTCCAGGAACTACAAGGCCCACTTCTCTTTTATGCTTTCCAACAAGTGTTGCTTTGAGACGATTGCTTCTATTTGCTTCAATAAATTATTTCCATTGGAACCTGTCCAACCATTCCTGATACTCTTTTTTCTTTGGTTCTCAGAGACAAACAGATTGCATTTTGGTTGTGTTCCAGGCGATCCTGCTCTACACAGCTCAGTTCTTTATTCAGATTAGGAGTGCTCAATGACACAGAAGATAATGAAAATCCACACAAAGAAAAACACAAGTAACCGACATAGAACTTTATTGAAGATGTAAATGTTGAGGACGATGATATTTAATGACTTTGAACAATTCAACAAAATTATATTTGTTTTAAAAGTCACAGGTTGTTCTCGTTTTTATGCTGTCCATCCAGTTCTTATAGATAAAAATGGCTAAAAATTGCATTTTTGAAATAAAGTGCTAAGTCAAACATTTAAAATCTGAAGTCAAGAAATTTAACTTTTTTTTTTTTTTATAGATGTAATAGTTTTAAAGTTGTTCAAATTTCTTAGATAAAACCTTGTTATTGATTTTTAAGTCATTCATTTATCTTTATTGAAAAAAAAAAAATTCTACATTCTATGACTATTAACATAAAAAAAAAAAAAAAAAAAAAAAGATGAAAGACTGACTTGTTTAGATAATAAAAAAATGTCAGTAAAAAGAAACTACTGAAATTAAATTTTTCTCTGGTAGCAAAAAATAAAATGCATATTTTACTGTTAATATTTAAGGAGAATGCAAGCCCCCCCCCAAAAAAAAAGAAGGAAAAAAGGAAAAAGAGAAATGGTAAGAAAAGGAAAAACTCACAGTTCGTAGTTTTGGATTTTCTCGTGCTTTCACCAATTCTTCTTCCAAGTAAGTACGCACACCCATCTTAATGTCCATCACACAAGGGGAGTTAAAGCCAGTAAGTAAATCTTCTAGTTGAAGAAATTCTAGCAAAATATAAAATAAATCAGTCAGTTATTTCTCATTAAAATGCATATTTTTAAAACACCTTACCAACAAATGCTCACATCTGCTTATATATAAGATAATAATAAAAATATGTTGAAATCGCTAGACAAAAGCTTTCATATTTCAATACTTTGATTGTACTGCTTTTGTGTAGTGATTTCAACATTTTTATTATCTCATAATAGAAATAATAATATATTGCTCTACTTTGCATTGATCACTTTTTCTTTTTTTAACAAGTAAATGCTATGAACAGTGGAATTTTACTCCATCTTTTTTTTTTCTCATTTGGAGATAGATATATATATATATATATATATATATATATATATATATATATATTTTATTTTATTATGGACTATTGTTCTCATCTTTGTCACCGTATTTATTACAACGTTTCGGCCTTCAGGTGGTTGGAAGGTCAAACTGATAAAGGCGTTGGTTAGATCCAGTGACAAGACCCAAAGAGTGTGAGTTCAATACCCAGTTAAGGCGGTGGAGAACTTTCAGAGGGAAATCAACAGGAGATAACTGATAACTGACATCCATTAAAACATGGCACGTGGAACTAGAACAGTCTACCCCAGTGAGCGAAATAAAGGGTTCAGTTCAACATTCCAACCACCTGAAGAAGGCCGGAGCATACAATGGCCAAAACATTGTAATAAATATAGTGACAAATAGTCCGAATAATGTAAATAATGTACATAATACCTCATCTCAGAGATGATATATATTTTTACATACACACACTTTATAGGTATGTCCAAACTTTTTTTTATTATACACTGTATGCCTATTTGATAACATTGGAGATGTAACTCAAACACCCACAAAGAAATATAACTGACTTACTCAGAAAATGAATAGTAAAAATGAAATTAAACTTTAGTATCGAGGGTTAGCAAAGGTGCCATATTTTCTTGTGTTTTATAAGAGTAATTATGAATGGAAATTAAAGACAAAAAAGAGGGTCGCATTATACACAAGTACATGTTTTCAGAAATTATTAACCTGATTAAAAAACCTCTTATTTGAAACAGCAAAATGGCAAATACACTCAGCACAATGGATAAAAGACAAAAGTAGGCAGGTGTTGATAACAATTGTGTACAAAAGGTATTTGATATGTAGACAAGATTTCTTCCTTGGTAATCAGCGTAAATAAATATCTTTTGTCTTTTAACAATCATAATAGATAAAATATGTCATATTTTGATAACAAAAAAGCACCTTCCCCCAAAATGAGTTTTGAAACTGAAAAACACACAATGCTAAACATTTGGTTCATTTTAATTTCTATTCTTTAATATAGTAAGAAATTAAGTATTTTAGTGAAATATATGTATGACATTGAGATCTTAATGGGTAATATGGTACAACTTTTTAAAAAGAATTTACATAGGGAGTCACATTATACTCAAGGGTGTAAATTATTCCCTGTTTTTAGTTTCAGAAACAGAGTTTTATTATTCTCAAGAAAATATGGTAGTCTGACCATTACTAGAAGTAAGTTTAATTGTCAATGGGTATCCGATACAAAATTTGACATGTGAAAATTTCTCAGAGTTAATCTGTAGAAAAGACAATATTTATAAATATAAATGACAATAAGAAAACTGTAGTTATTGCCGACATGTTTTGTCCACATTGGACAAAATGCATCAGCAATAACTACAGTTTTCCTATTGTCATTTATATTTATAAAAATTTCATATGTAAAACCAAGCAAATCATTAGATGAGAGATTTTCATTATTTTGAAGATATTTAATTTTTATATTATATATTTCTAGCAGGTTTGGTTGAATAATTTAGATAAGTCTATTTCAGTTTTAATTCTTTCAAGTCCACAAATAAATTTCTTGTAGCTCCATAAATTCAAAATAATTTTTTCACTCTTCACTTACACTACAAAATTTCAAATTCAAAATTTTCAATTACTGTATACACATCCACGGATATTTTAACCCCCTGAAGATGGACTCAGATAAAATTGAAAGTACTTGGGAAAATAAAAATTATTTGAAAGGAAATTTTGGTATTTGTTTTTTGATCAATTTTCTACAGACACCAAGAAATGAATTTGTGGATGTGAAAGGATTAAAACTAAAATAAATATAGACATAATATGTTTAAATTATTTTACCAAACCTGCTTGAATGAAAATATGTTACCTTAATACACATTTTTCAAACTATTACACTTATTACTACTACCAGTATTATTATTGGTAGCTGTGGTGAAGGCAACCATAGTTGTCTCCCCTCAAACTACTTGACAAAAGAAATGGTCACTTATGGGCAGTAGTTAAATTGGATTGAAACTATTACACTTATTACTACTACCAATATTATTATTGGTAGCTGTGGTGAAGGCAACCATAGTTGTCTCCCCTTCAAACTACTTGACAATAAAAGAAATGGTCACTTATGGGCAGTAGTTAAATTGGATTGAATAAAGCTTCACTACAAGCTTAGGCATTCGGGTTTTTCTTTACAGTAGTGTAACCATTGTAGGCATGGAAAGTGGATTAGGTGAGCAGAGTTCAAGTTCTGGCCTAGTCTGTTGCATTTACTTTTGTACTATCTTGGGAAAGGCATGAATCTATGTGTTTGTAGGGAAAATATAACCCAGGGTAAATAATTATAATCCCCCTAACATTTATTTATACAAAAATATCTGTAAAGATGAGAAACAACAAAACAAGTATTATTTATTATCTGGTTGTTATATGGTGTTAGAGAGACAGTAAAATCGTGAGTTTGGAGTCAAATGTTGATCAAATATGGATTGGAATCTGACAATAAGAAAGAATAAGTAAAGTGTATCTAGTTTTGCTTGCATGTTTTTTTTTATAAATGTGTATAATAAGTGTCCAGATAATTACCTCAAATTATTGTTGAGTGCTGAGAGATAAATATTA
Source organism: Acanthosepion pharaonis (assembly GCA_903632075.3). Taxonomy (NCBI): domain Eukaryota; kingdom Metazoa; phylum Mollusca; class Cephalopoda; order Sepiida; family Sepiidae; genus Acanthosepion; species Acanthosepion pharaonis. Next base: position 357,662 of record CAHIKZ030000193.1, on the reverse strand, counting down.
TTAGTATAGACTGGAAAATTAAACAGAGCTGAAATTCTCATTGACACACATGTTGAGGGCCTGTCTATGTTTACTGCTTGTCTGATAGGATGTCACGCGTGTGTGTGTGTGTGTGTGTGTGTGTGTGTGTGTGTGTATATATATATATATATATATATATATGATAGAGAGAGAGAGGAGAAAGTGGGGTCGATTCTCATTGGTTTAAAATGAGTGAATTAATGATAATTATAATTCTCATAATTATTTGATTATAATTATTTTTGACACAGTGACAGTATAATTAATTTTTTTATATATATTTCTTTATGGACATGAAAGGTTCAATAGCAAAGTACAGGGTGCGAAAGGTAAATCGTCACCATTTTATATTTTTAATTTTGCGCATGCCCATTGTTTTTGATTTTTTTTTATAGTAGGGTCAGTTGGGCACCATCTGTGAGAAAAAAAATGAAAAAACACCATGACTATCCACTCTGCCAGAAATATGGAAACAGCATGTTGTGCTGCTTGGCATTCGCACTGAAAGATCCAATACAAACATTTCAGAGTATTTGGGTCTCAATCCGAGGGCAGTGCAGAGGATACGGATTGATGTTCGATGATATATCCAGTCAACATCATGGTGTTTGGAGTGATCACTTGTGATGGCGACATTATGCCTCCATCTTCCCACAGGGCCTCAGACTCAACACAGAGGCCTACATCAAGTGCCTTGAGGAGGTAGTGCTTACCAGGTTCAAGAGGGTGGCAACTGGAAGATCCTATGTGTGGCAACAGGACTCTGCACCATGCTACACAAGCAGGAGGACCCACTCATGGCTCTCAGACAATTTCTGTGACCACATCACCCCTTACATCTGGCCACCTAACTCCCCAGACTGCAACCCCTTTGATTATTGCATGAGATACAGTTGAGTGAGAGACCAACAAACTCTTTGTAACACCAAAAACGAACTGAACGTAGCAAAGAAACTGTCCAGAATAGGTGCAAGAGATTCTGAAGTCATCTGGAGGGCGTGGTTGGAGCCAATGACGATTTTATTGAATAAATATCCTCTTTCTTATTTCAACATATTTTTGTGTGATTTTTGTAAATATATATCTTAAAATGAGATGTCAGTGTTATTCTCATTTTTGCCTAATTTAGACGACAACTTATCCATTGCATTTTTTCTTTAGTTTTGTGAGACATCCAGTTGAGGAAAATATGAGCAGTGAATTTAAAGCCAAGAGAAAGTAATGGAAAACCACTCCACTATCTTTATCCAGAAGTTATAGCAATTCAAACATAGAAAAGAAAGCTATGGAGGGCCATAATCGATTGTGTCTTAACAGGATATGACATTAAGAAAATAGAGTATTATCATTATTAAAGATGGATCTATGCCTTTTTTCCATTTTACTTCTATAAAATGGAAAAAAAATTAACTTAAAAACTTTGTTGATTGATGTGATGAAAGAAAAAAATCTTACTTCAAAAAGGAATTTGCTTTTCTGTGTTTGTTGAAAAAAAAAAAAAAAAAAAAAAAATTGAGTCTAGTTTAGTAAGGCCTTGAAATATATTTTTAAGCTTGCCTACCAGTCTCAGCCAATTGCAGCCTTTCTTACTCCAATAAAAGAACACTTCTTTGGATGACAGGAAAAGCCTCTGTTCTTTGTGGGTGAAGAAGGCATTTGCATGTGGCAAGTTGTTCCTACTTGTTTTTAACCCTGCAATTTGATTTGGATTTTTTTTTTTTTTTTTTTTTTTACCACTTTCGATTTATGCCCTTGGTATTTTTAAGACCTTTGATTTTTGAGCCGACACCCAACTTGTCTTTGCTATTTTCACAACTGCCCAATCAATAAATGAAACAGCAGTTTTTTTATTTTTTCTAAAGATGGTGAAGTCTTTGTGTATTCACAACTAAATAACTCAGCCATAACCCCCTTCCCAGGTGTAGAAATGTATATATGTTTTTAGAGAAAGTGCCTTTCAAACACTGATGAATAAACTTGTCTAAAACAAAGTTCAAAAACCAGCTTGTAGCTGGTTTTTGGACATTGTCTTGGACATGTTTATATGTAGATCTTGAAATGAGTTCAATTCTCAACTCATATGTCTAGTGAAGGTGATAGCTGATACTTGGGTACTTTAAGGTACCTCAGTTTCTTAGTTACTATATTAAAAACAATTCGTCTGAAAATAAAACAATTTTCCCAAAATAATTGGTGTGGAAAGGGGTTAATTCAATTCCTCCAAGCTTGGTACAAAGACAAGATCAAGGCAAATATTTTTTTTTTTTTTGTGAAGAAGACTTTAAAGACTTACTCTCTCCATTTTCCTTGATAATTTCTCCTCGAGATTCAGGAACGAACAATTTCAAACAGTCATTTTCAATTATATTGTAGAATTTTTGTTCATTTACATTCAGCTTCTTTAAAATTGTTCCAGGATCTCCGGCTTGGAAGCATCCTAAGAGATGAAAAAGAAAGAAAAAAAAATGCAATATTTAAAAGAAAAAGAAAAAGAAAAAAAAAAGGTATTTAAATGCCCCAAAACTCATCAACCCATTGTAACTGTTGTAACCTAGAAAAGGTTACTAAATAAGGAATAACCAAAACGGAGACTGGAAATGAAATGGTAATCTTTATAACATCAACAAAATACAATACTCGCCAGCGGTGTGAAATAGGTAAACCACAGATAGTAGTGGACTACTTAGTATATTACTGCCACTTACAATGGTGTCCAGTGTATTTATGAGGATTGGGACATGCCCATTAGTGTTCATAGATGTGGTATATAACAGTAACATAACAGATTTAAAATTGGGTTTTTGCAAAATTAAAAAGATTTGTCTGATGTAATCAAATAAATGTCATTCCAGATTTCAATTAATTTTGGTATGTGTTTTTTTTTTAGGGAGGATGTATCATTGGTAGTAGTACCTTTTCAGTAAAGTGGTCTACCCTGATTTACTCAAGTGAATTGAGATGCACAACTGTACTGGTCCACAGGGACAACTCAAGACCTGACCATAAAAACAACTATTTTTATAACCAAATAAAAGTAATTTATTAAAGATTAAAACCTTAATCTTTTTAATTACCTCTAATAAAGTAAGTTGACATAAAAAATAATTCAATAAAAAGTACACAAACACCATGAAACAATGAAAAAAAAAAAAAAAAAAAAAAAAAAATGCGTGAGGTCTACCAGACTAATGAAACTAGTTGATGGAAGCTTTTCCAGAACTCATTTTCAAAAATTTCCTTTGAATCTTAACCCTGCATTAGTCACCTAAGATTTCTGAAAATAGTCCCCTGGCATCCGCTGCACACAACTAAGCTACAACTGCACCAGACTGTATGCTATATAAACTTATTGAAGTAGGAGAATAGTGGTGGATTTTGTTTAGCAGTTTGTCAATTGCTATGGGTTATTTAAAGCCGAAATCTAAATATTTTGTACCCAATTTATGCTTTCAGCTACAGATATTTTGTACATAATTTGATATTTTCAGGGTAAAAGGTATGTTTTTAAATCTATTGTTTGTAGATCATAATATATTGTTGGTAATTTGACTATAAAAATCTATTTTTTAGTGTTGCATTGATTGTCATTTTGCTATAAAAATGTCTTGTTGATTTTTGTTTGGGGGATCCACTATTTGTCCAGAGCTGGGATCCTAACAGGTGCTTCCACCCGGGGTCAGGGTGGATCCAGGAACAACAGCAATTATGAGGTGGTTCCATGCTACTCATAACCTCCAATCTCCCAATCAGAGGCCTTGCTGCTGGATGTAGTTTAGCATCATACCCAGGACAATCAGAGAATAGAGAGAGAGAGAAAAGAAACCAGTTGCCAACTAGAAATTATGAGTACTTTAAAAATTTTGTGTTAACAAAAGACCCTCTGTAGCCAATGCAAGGTTAAATAAAAGCATAATGCCAAATGTATAAGCATTACCTATTTGTTCTTATTCTATAATTCTGCTGGATTTTATTCCATATTTGATCCCAACTTATATGTTGTGTACAAAGAACACTGAAAAGGGGCGGTACAAAGAACACTGAAAAGGGGCGGTACAAAGAACACTGAAAAGGGGCGGTACAAAGTTGTGTCATGTGGTGGACCTTTAAAAAGTTAAATTTGCCTGAAAGCAATTAAAAGCTACCTTTGAGTCTGTTGTATTTTAATTTCAGCTTGCTGGACAAGAAACTGCTGAAATGTCGACCAATTCTTCATAGAGCTTATTAATAACAATCAAAAATGCAAAGCTGCTTCTTTCTACTTATCTTGCAAGTCTTGAAGTAATAAAAAAATCTTTGACCATGTGTTCATTTTTAATAGGAGTTTTACTAATCATGGTAAGCTTCTTGGTTCATACACATCTCAGAGAAAAGAATTTAGCTTTTAGCTGTCTTTATCTTTGGTCACTTGTCCATCTTATGAATGTCAACCACTAGTGACCTAGTTTTCACTTTCATAAAGGATGCAATGACGGGATATATGTCAAAGAACTCCAAGAAATTGTATACCTGGTTCGTCAACCTTACAACAGTGTATGACCACATCAATAGAGACTTCCTCTTATCCATTAAAAACCAGTCACTCAATAAATGCCGAATGTTTCCTTGCAGGCAAATGGCTAATATTACCATTATATAGAACTACATATTATTTTCATTAAATTTGTGAGTGAGTGAGTGAGTGAGAGAGAGATCACATTCTCCTGTCTGAGTTTCCGGAATGAGGAGTTATATACATTATTTACATTTGGGCTAATATCTTCATCTTTGTTGTTGTTATTGCAATGTTTCAGCAGTCATGCCCTCAGGTCTTCTTCAGGTGTCTGCTGATCCAAGCAACATTCAGAGAATTTTGGACTGAAGTCTTGCTTTAATCTTATAAATTAAAAATGGGTTCAGTTCAAAATTCTTACATTGTGTTATGCTGTCATGGTCAAAGAATAATTTAAATAAAAATATTGTTTAAATAATGTAAACACACTTAAAATTTTCAGGTATTTCCTTGCCTAAAAAAATGCAAAAAGCCCACCTTTTCTTCTGGTTGGCAAGATATCCCATTTTTAACAAGATCTGGAGAATGGCTAAAAAGGTTAGAAAAAGAAAGTTACAAAAGAAAAGTTAGTCTGTAATTTAGCTTAAAAGAAATGACAGCTGAAGGCTCAACTAGCAGACTAACAAGTTAGGAAAATATTCAAGTATTGTTGACTACAGAAGTGTACTGGAGAAATAGGTCAAATGTAAAGAAAATGTTTTAGAATAAAAACATATGAGGAAAGCACACAAAAGCTTTTCTGTAAAAGCCATTACATAATGTTTTCTCCCTCAATAGACTTTATTCAAATACAACAGTAAGATATGCTGACAGCAGATGAATGTACATTTTTTTTTTTTCATTTTTAATTTTTTTAAATTTTTCTTCCATAGGAGTGGGTTTGTTCATTGTTCAGTTTCAGGTCAATCTCAGGTAAGGTGGGATCATTGTCAACCTTCTACCTGACACAGACAGAAAAGTAGCAGAAATTACAACACTGTTTAAATATTACTTTTAGCATTTATTTTTTCTTTCTTTTAATTATTTCATCCAAGCAAGGAAATAAAGCCACTAAGATGCAAGGTTGGTTGATTTTGTTTAGTGGCATATCAGCATCTAGAGATTATTTAATGCCAAAATCTAAATATTTTGTACATAATTTTATACTTTTAGGTAAACGCAGTTTTTTTTTATATATAGTTTGTAAATAAAATGGTTGTTTAGCAGCATATCAAGTCCTTATGGGTCACATTTAATGCAGAAATTTAATTTAATTTTCTTGGCAGCAGTAGTAATTTCTTTTACAAAAATTTAGTGCTGGTAGTAATTTTAAAATTTGTTTTTTTTATTTATTTTTTTTAGAAAAATGTATTTCTAGTAATTTTTTTTTTTTACTATGAAAAAAGTTTGCTGGTATTTTTACTATAAAAAAGTATATTTATACTTTCATATTGTTTTGACCACAGTATGGGAGATAACTATTTGCTACCACCCCAGGTCAGGAGAGATAACAATAAGGAGAGAACAATAAAAGAACAGGAATGAAGAAGACAGAAAATAACAATTGACATTGCATTTAAATTTTTGAAGATTAAAGTTGAGTGGGAAAGTGAAATAGTTCCACAAGTGAGAAGTGTGAGAAAAGAAACTATTGGCATAGTACATGTTTACATCTAGCCATTTCAACTATAACATAAGACCTTGCAGCCAATCTAGTACTGCACTTCAATTCATAAAGTCTAGGTGCCATAGCAAAGAGTTCATCCAAACAATTATCATGAAAGTATTTATAGAAAAGGCACAAGGAAGTTACATTATGGTGGTGGGAAAGTGAATGAAGCTGAGACATCAAGTACCAAATTTTCTTAGTTTCGGAACTGGAATTTTTAAATGTATCTAACAACCGATACATAAATTACATACCTTATATATAAATATAGTGTGTGTGTGTCCAAGCAACTCCTCTACTCCCACTGGTCCAATTTCAATGATTCATAGCTCATTCAAAATGAGCCCTAGAAAAGCTAGGTGCAGGAACAATTTTTGTTGATCTCAGATTCAGTGTTGCCAGATTATGTGAGGTTAAAAATATATAGTAATACATTATACTAGCCATTATCACTTCTTTCATGGTTCAGGGGGAGCAACTCTTATTTTCCAAAATTGCAGTGAACATTATAAACTAGCTTAAAAGACACCCTATTGTATGGCATTTAAGCTAGCTCCTGTAAAGAACTCTAGGGAGGAGTAGATGCAATAGGCATTAATAAACTACAGAAGAATGTAAAATTGATCACTGCATTTAAGTAGTGAGTTAATGTTTAAGCTTACCTTTTAAAAGTTCAACAATAATTCTTCCGCTACCACTAAATTTAAAGACAATTTGATGTACGTATATCCTTATTTTCCATACAATTATTTATATTTCATGGTTGACAGAACAAGGGACAATTTATAAAATAGAATTAATATAGTGGAAAATAGAAATTAGAATTAGTTATACATTCAACATTTGAAGAGTTAGAGAAACATAATAGCTAATTAAGTAAAACTTATATTATGAAATCTATATGAATAAATGCGAAATTGGAGCTCAATTCTCCCACAACTTCCGAGATTAAAAAGCCCCAGCTCTCTGGTGCAATGAGAGGGTGCTACCTCAGGCAACTGTTTCCCAGGGCTGTGCACCTCTCAGTATAATTTTCCTGATAGTGTACTATAAATGGATATGCACTGTGGTGTAAGGAATAACAGTTCAGAATGAGAAATCTGAGAGCCGAGTTTGAATCCCAGTTGGGTTTGTTTTGTTACAGAAAGGTATAAATCCATCTCTTCTCCCTCCAACTATGGGTTAAATAGCAAAACAGTCTGGGTCTTATAGTCTTGGTTGTCAACTGCAGAGAGAAACAGTACCTACTGCAGAAATATCTTCTGCCTAGTCATCTTGGATCAAAAGAGATATGAACGCCCAAGTGTCTATTGCATATGGCACTTAACTGACTGACTGGCTATAAATACCTGTGAAAATTTCATGGTTTTACTATTTTAATTTTCTGATGATTCAATTCTTGAGTTAATGATTGAATAAGTTCCTTGTGAGTTCTAAGACTATAAAATAACTGGAAATTCCAATATTGCATTGCTAAATATTGAGATTAACAACTGTAACAGAATAATAAGTATGAATGTAGGTCATTATTTAAAGAAGAGGGTACAAATGAAAAGATTTAAAAATTGACAAGTTTTTCCATTTCACTAAAGAAGACATTAAAAACATGAGAGCATCGTTATCTTCTATCTTTTCTCACAGAAACCAAACAACATCTCTGATATGTTTTTTTTTTCATCTTTCCTCCTGACCAAAATGGAATAGTTCATTATTTATGAGGTAGTTGCACGGTATAACATATGTGATAACTAAGGAACAAGTAGAATATGAGGCTTGTATTTCAGGTTAATTGCCAACACAACCAGAAATTGGGCAATCTGGTCCAATTAAGTGACTGCATCAATTTTGCAAAGCAACAACTGAAGTTTCTATAGATTCTTCTAACAACAAGAAGAGATTTTTTTTCTTTTGTTACTATGCCAACTTCAGATCTGTTGTAAGCAAGGCTCCAGACAAAATTTTTCACCATTCTCCTGGAATTGTCTAGATATTTTTTTAAAAAGAATTTTAAACTGTCTCAAAATCAAAGTTTTTAACTTTGTTATCATTAATAGCATTTAGCACAATAAAAACATCATTTAAATGTTTAGAAAACAAATTAAAAAAGCTAAAATATTAAACTTTTAAAACTAACTAAATACAAAAATGAATTGGCTTTATAAAAGATCACAACGTAACCTTTATAATTTGACATAGAAATTAGTATGGAGTTTGTTATATCTAGTAATTTTAACAGTAAAATGATGGGACCGAACTGCCAATCTAGTACCATGCTTAAAATTTATGAAGTCAATATACCAAAAAGGAAAGCTTATCAGAACAATTGCCACGAAAATATTTGTAGAAAAATATACAGAGTTATGTTACAGCAGTTAGAAAGTGATTGAGGCCGAGATGCCAGGTTGGGACTAATAATATTATCCATTTTTCTCTGGATTTTGTCCAGAATCTAAAGCTACATAAAAACACCAGACCAGATGTGGCAGCAATATTTCATGCACAGATGAATGGTAGACTTATAAGTGTGTAAGATAGATTTGAGTGAGAAAAAATTGTATGGCAGGACACAGTGAACTTTCTTAGCAGCAGACCTAGTAATTGACTTGATTTAAATCATTCCAATTGGTAAGACTTTTTGAAGCTGTATATTATGTTAATTATATATAGCTTTTTGTATGTATTCCTTTTACTATTACCTTTATTTATATTAATAAAATAAATTCTGCAATATTTCCTAGTTTCCTTAATTTTTCCTAAATTACAATTCAAAAAACTGAGTGATAATGTTGTATACATTAGAACCCATGACTGACAATAACTTCCAAACAGTCATTTTGTTGCAAACAATAGTCTTTTAAAATATAACCATAAACCTCTTTGTAAAAGAAATGCATATCAGAATTTATATGGTGTGACAGATTTGGTGACAAGGCATTTATAATTGTATGTATTCATAAGAGAAAACAATATCTTTTATAAGTAAAGTAAATTAATTAACCTAAATTATGATAGTTTACAATTAAATTCCTTTCCCCTTTCGACTTCTTTTGAAAGAAAGATTGAGCCATAAACCCTATTGTTTCTCTTTTTTCAGTAACAATTGTTTAAATAAATTTTCACTTTGAAGGATTTATGCTGCAAATATCAGATAAATTTAACTGTAAAACAACAATGAAAACTTTGCTGATCCTGTAACAGAGGCAAGTATAGATCCCATAGAACGATTCTAGGGGGAGCAAAGAAAATAAAAATGGATTAAGATGAGGACAACAACTTCTATATGATATGTCCCTTCACCAAATGATCATGGCTCTCCACAACTTGTCTTTTGTAGCTCTTAGCAATTTTTCTTTTTGCTATCTTTTGTAAAAGTTCTGCACCATTTACACAAGCTTGTTAAGGTTATTCTCTGCTTTCCTATATCACACTCACCTTCAACATGGCCTGTGAGTGTTAAATTTTCCAAGCTCTCTTTCCTAATTCTCTAGAAATTTCTGATTCTATGTATAAATGTCCTTGTTTTCATTTTCTCTAAAACTTCATTGTTTCTCACATGTTTCAGTGCATGGTATTCTCAGCATCCTTCTGTAGGGTTTTGAAATTGATGAATGTTTGAGAAAAAATGTGTTTGTTAGAGTTATAGACTAGGGAATGTTTTTATGGTAAATAATGTGCATTGTTATAGGGAAGGGGGAACGTTTTTGGCAATACTTTAATCTTCTTTAGGAATTGACCCAGTGATTATATTGAAAAGGGAGCCTACTGCCTTGCTATCTTGTTTTTCTTTTCTAGTACCTGAGCCTAGAATCTTTCTTCCTCCACTAATATCATTGAGTAGGGGAGACCAGGTTGTATGAATTACAAATATATAAAGTGACATTATTTATATTATACATTCTTTTGCTAATATCCAAAGTTGTCTTAGATGACATCTAACTTATCTTAAAAACCTCTACCAAAAGTGACAATATATAACATTTTGCTGTTACTGTCTCAGGAGAGTGATTTTCTCAAACACCCTTTTCAACATCAATGATTATGGCATGCCAGTAACAAGGTCTTGGTATCTAACAAGTGACTAGAGTAGAGGGAGAGGCAAATTCAGGTCATTTTCAGACATTAATGCTGCTTTCTGTGCTGACAGCCATTGCATCTCCAACTATAATTAAATTACTAAGAATTGATATGCCTTTGTCAGGATACTTATAGATTTTACAAATGGCTACATTATGAAATTGTTTCCTTATATTAGCAGTTGGTAATGAGACTGCCAGTTGGGATGTAACTTTAGAGCCTACATTCATCTATGTTTTTAGTATTTAAATCTAATCTGTAATGATTGAGTTGTGACCTACTTTGTCAGCCAAAAAGTAAATGGTGCTGGGGGAGCAATCTTTGCTCAACTTAGATACAAATATAATATAAAATATATATAAATAAATATAAAAATAGATATTATTTAAAGTGGTTTAGACTAGATGTGTTCTTTAGTGAAGGGAGATAATCTCTGACAAGGAGGGGTAACTATTTGGTTACCTATCAAAGCCACATATTGCCAGTATTTTGTGCAGAAGCAGGAAGAGGTGCACAAATATTAGGTTGGTGCAAAAATAATGACGTAATAATGTCGTTTTTTGACGTTAAAAAATACGTCACAAAACGACATTATTACGTCATTATTTTTGCACCAACCTAATAACATGACTAATCTACATGTATTACCCAACTGCAGTATATTAGACTTCAACTAATAAAAACATTAAGTGAATGATCATTAAATTTCAGCTTGGTACTGTTAGATAATGTCAATTCATAATATGAAATAGTGAAGATAAGTCTTATAAAACCAAAAAAAAAAACAAAAAAAAAAACAAAAACAACTCGGTGAAATTCTAATATTAATGTATACTAATTTTAATAAAATGAGTTTTAAATTCCAAGGGAGATAACTCAAAAGTGATGTGTGTGTTTTATGTCATAGTTTTGTTATATTTTGGAATACAGCTTGATTTAAGAAATTGTACAATATATGGTTCCATGATCATCAAAACCCCCAATATCTGGCATTAAATGACCCATAAGTGTCATTTGATGCCAAAATTTAATTAATTTTCTGAATGCAATTTTATGCTTTCAACCAAATGTTTTGAATGCAATTGTATACCTTCAGCTACAGATAAAATATATTGATGGTCCTTTTGCTATAAAATGTATTGTTAGTAATTCTATTATAAATATGTATTGCATGTATTTTTTTGCTATTTTTCCATAGCTGGGACATTAACAGGTGCTAATACCCTGGGTCAAGATGGACTTAACAGCAATTAAGTAATTGTTCCATATTCCTTGAAACCTCCAATCTTCCAATCAGAGGCCTTACTACTGGATGTAGTTTATCGTCATACCCAGGAAACAGTGATTAATCTATTTAATGGCAGAACAGGGAGTAGGGGAGAATAAAAAGACAAACATTGCTAAGAGCTATGATCACCAATGACCGGAAGAGCTATGACACATAGAAGAAGAATCTGTGTCTCTTCCATCTTGTATTAGACTAAACTAAGTTCTCATTATAAGATATATTTACCAAATTATACAAAAATATCTTGAAATACTAAAGAGTGAATTTATTCAATAAAATCAACATTGGCTTCAACCATGATCTCCAGACGACTTCAGAATTTCATGCAACTCTTCTGGATGGTCTCCTTGTTTAAGTTGGTGAATGCTGCGAAAATGTCATCATTTTTGGTGTTACAAGGAGTTTTGTTGGTCTCTCAACTGCACCCACACATAGTAATCAAGTGGAAGGTGCTATCTGGGGAGTAAGGAAGCCAGATGCAAGGGGTGATGTGGTCGCAGAAATTGTTTGAGAGCCATGACTGGGTTCTCTTGCTTGTGTAGCATGGTGCAGAGTCCTGTTGCCAGATATAGGGTTTTCTAGCAGCTACTCTCAGGACCCAGAGCAGCACTACCTCTGCAAGGCATTTGATGTAGTCCTTTGTGTTGAGTCTGAGGCCCTGTGGGAAGATGAATAGAAGCATAACGTTGCCATCACTAGTGATCACTCCAAACACCATCATAATCATCATTAGACTCATCCAACTCTTTCCAAATCCTCTGCACTGTGTTCAGATTGACACCCAAACACTCTGAAATTTTTGTATTGGAGCTTCTGGTCTGAATGCCAAGCAGTATAACATGCCATTTCCAAATTTCTGGCAGAGTGAATTCTGTCATGAAGCTCTTTTTCTCCCATATGGTGTCCAGCTGACCTTACTATGCTGTGCAGTTGGCAGAAATAAAAAAATATACATTACCATCCAATTCCCACTTAGACATACAAAAATCTTCACAAACTTACATACATATAGAGTTATCTACGGTTTTAATGCATGTAACTGACCAATGAGAACTGACCCAAACAAAACTTTAATAAAAGTGAAATATGTTAGATTGATATACATTTCCTATTTGTTCTTTACCTTATTATATATATATATATATATATATATATATATATGAATGAGGGTGAAGAGTACTCAATATCAGTGCTAGAGCATTTGTAGATAGTGTAGCTTTAAGAATCAACATTGTATAGTGACTGTCAGTCTCAAACAATATTACAATCAAATGTTGCTACTCCTTTTGTGGGCTCTATATATAGGCCAAGAAGCATCACTTGATGGGACATATACAAGGAGATTACTAATTGCATTGGACATCAGCTGAAAGAAACACCTGTATGGACACCTTCCTCCTATCTCAGTTTGAGGAAGAGAGAGGGAGAGGGAGAGGAAGAGAGAGAGAGAGAAAGAGAAAGAGAGAGAAAGAGAGAGAGAGAAAGAGAGAAAGAGAGAGAGAGAGAGAAAGAGAAAGAGAGAGAAAGAGAAAGAGAAAGAGAGAGAAAGAGAGAAAGAAAGAGAAAGAAAGAAAAAGAGAGAGAGAGAGGAAGAGAGAGGAAGAGAAAGAGAGAGGAAGAGAAAGAGAGAGGAAGAGAGAGGAAGAGAAAGAGAAAGAGAGAGAAAGAGAAAGAGAGAGAAAGAGAAAGAGAGAGAAAGAGAAAGAGAGAGAAAGAGAGAGAGAAAGAGAAAGAGAGAAAAGAGAAAGAGAGAAAGAGAAAGAGAGAGAGAAAGAGAGAGAGAGAGAGAGAAGAGAAGAGAGAGAGAGAGAGAGAGAGAGAAGAGAGAGAAAAGAGAGAGAGAAAGAGAGAGAAAGAGAGAGAAAGAGAGAGAAGAGAGAGAGAAGAGAGAGAGAGAAAGAGAGAGAAAGAGAGAGAAAGAGAGAAGAAGAAAGAGAGAGAGAAAGAGAGAGAAAGAGAGAGAGAGAGAAAGAGAGAGAGAGAAGAGAGAGAGAAAGAGAAAGAGAGAGAAAGAGAAAGAGAGAGAGAGAAAAGAGAGAGAAGAGAGAAAGAGAAAGAGAGAAGAGAAAGAGAGAGAGGAGAGGAAAAGAGAGGAAGAAAGAGAGAGGAAGAGAAAGAGAGGAAGAGAAAGAGAGAGGGAGAAAGAGAAAGAGAGAGGAAGAGAAAGAGAGAAGAGAAAGAGAGAGTAAGAGAAAGAGAGAGGAAGAGAAAGAGAGAGGAAGAGAAAGAGAGAGGAAGAGAAAGAGAGAGGAAGAGAAAGAGAGAGGAAGAGAGATTCAGCTAGCTGGCCACTCTTGAAGAACTGAGTCGGAACTTGTGAGTACAACCTCCTATGGAACCCATTTCATGGCAAAAGATTGGTTAGAAGACTCCATCACACCTGCATTGACCAACTTGTAGATGATTCTGGAGGACCTGCTGACAGCGATGTCTGACAGAGACGATTGGAAAGAACGTGTCAGGAGAATCCAAGAAGAATTCTTGAGCTGATGAAGATGAGATATATATATATATATATATATATATATATATATATATATATATATGCCAAAGGGTACTAAGGAAAGTTGAAGAAAGAAACTGACCCATCCCCATTCTTTTGTTTAGGGCCCATGTTTTAGGTTGTTTATGGTCTTTATGATCTTCAGTTTGGTTATTTTATTTAAATTTATTTTTGTTTGGTCCTAATTTTGGTGTTTCAAATAAAAGTTTATATTTAAATTATGGGATTTCATGTATTTTTTTTTTCATTGTGTCACTGGAGAAGGAATTTTTTTGTGTTTGCATTTTAACACATTATGTAACAAAAACAAACATATTTTTATAAAATAGACCAATCGAGATAATTCTAGAAGATAATGATTTTAAGGCAAGCAGTCTTTGTAATTATAGTGCTTCATATGAAGAAAGACCATTAATCATAAATAAAATTAAACACATTCACTTGTTTCTACTATGAGTTTCACAGATTACATCCACTCTTCAGAAGATTTGATAGTAAAAAAAACCCTGAAGAGTGAATGTTCTAATTTCCACAAAATTCAGAGTAGAGGCAAGGGAACTACTATATATATTGTTTCAAACAAATGCTGTTTAAGGTTCATATTTTTTTTTTTTTTGAACCAAGGCACCTTTTGGCTAACACTTCTTCAGGGGCCAATGTTGGCAAAATTATTGTATCAAAATTGGCATGAATAAAATATGGAGGAAGATTTGGAGTGTGTCTAAAATGTTTACATTCACAATTAAAATATACGTAAATTCAAGAAGTTGTAAATACTCCAGCATGAGTGTAAAATATGAAAGAAATTAACACTCATGATCGTCCAAATGAAATGAAATGGCTGAAGAAAATTCTCCTTCTGTTTACATAAATATGAATGCTGTAATTTAATACATACAGCTTCCAACACTTACAAATGGTGTTTGGAATGAGCCTTATGCAAAAATAGAGAATGAATTGATAGAAAATTTTGAAGAGCATAGCTCATTCTCCAATATGCGTTGTCCAACCACAGATTCATGCAAAGATTGCGGAACACAAGTGCAATTATGATGATTAAATCTAATAAATGCAGGTAGGTGTTGAACCAACAGATTTTCTAACCTTAGACATGTTCATCCTATATATGCAGTCCAAATCTTCTGCCATATTACTTATTATTCATACCAATTTCCATACAATAATTTTGCCAACATTGGTCCATGAAGAAGTGTTGGCCAAAAGGTACCTTGGTTTAAAAAAAAAAAAAAAAAAAAATAAAAATAAATAAATAAATAAAAAAAGTAAAATAAAATAAACACTAAACAGTGTTTGTTTAAAACAATTAATGCATTCTTTATCATTAAATAGAGGTGATATAAAATAAATACACATTCCCTCACAGGTAGCATAACTGAGTTTCATGCATAATGTAATTGTCAACATGCATGAAAATCAGAGTTGTGCTACCTGTGAGTAAAAACAAATATATATATATTATTAATATAAATTTAGTTCTGTTATACATCAACCACAGTTTTATTAAACATATGTAAATAAAATATACAGCGTGTTGGTTACAATCATCAGAAAATGACTACCATCTCCCTCCCCAATTTTATCAACAAATCCTACAGTTGCATGTTGGGATTTTCCCCCAACCAATAAAATAAGAAAAAAAAGGGAAAATTCTTTGTCTTATCTCCATATTTTTGTTCTTTTTTGCCTTTATGTCAGAACACTATAACCACTTGACTGTATCCCTTTTGTGTGTGAATATTATTCCTGTTTTGTGAACTTTATTACTGTCTTTTAGTGCTTTTGCTTTTGACTTGCATTATATATTGTTTGTCTTGCTTTACTTGGTTTTCTTTCTTTCTCTTATAGTTTGAGGATTGTGTCAATTCTGCTTAAGAATTTTGCCAGTTTCACTTAACCATGTCTCCTTACTATGCAACATTTAAAATATTTCCCACCCAAACAAAAATAGAGAATTTAGTTTTATGGCATATCAACTTTTAAATAATCAAAAGAATTTTTTTTACCTTCCACAAGTATGGCTGATTCTAACCTCTTAGAAAGTGATTCATTGCACCTTCTTGGGTTAACATTTTCCACTGGCATAAACTGGAAACATTAAATCAATTGCTAGATCTTCTGATAAGAAAGTTGGTTCACTGTGTCATGATAGACAATTTCTCTTGCCAGAATCTAACTTAAGTTTATAAATCTACCATTTATCCATGCATTGAATATTGCTGCCACATCTGGTCTAGTACTTCTGCTATATATTTAGAGATTCTTTATTAAAATCCAAAAAATCTGCAATGTTACTGGTCTTGATCTGGCATATCATCTTCAGTCACTTCCCTGTGCTTTTTCTATAAATATTTTCATTGTAATTCTTCTGATGAGCTTTTCTCTTTGGTACTTCCACTTTACAAATTTAAGCACAGTACTAGATTGGCAGTTAGGTCTCATCATTTTGAAATTGAAATGGCTGGATATCACTGCAAGTCTTATGCTAACAGTTTTTTTTATCTTGCACTTCTTGCTTGTGGGACTCTTCTGGCATCTTGCTTTCCAGTCAACATGTTAAATGCAATGTCAATTGTTACTTTAGATTTTCTTAATTCCTGTTCTTTTTGTTTTCTATCCTTAGTGGGTTTTTTTTCTCCTATTTCTTCCCACTGAGTAACCCCTTGCATCTTAGTGGCTTTCTTGCCTTGCTCGTGATTAAATGTTAAAAAAAGGAGAAAAAAAATCAGTTTGCGAATCTTGTATTCACATAATCCACAAGTGTAAGAGAATCAAGGAGGATTGAACTCATTATATGGTCTGTGGGACTAGCTTGCTAACCACAACTCCATGATGGCAAGATGTCCAAACAGACACTCAGTCTTCGAAATAATTGAATTATAGCCTTTAGTAGGCTATTAAGTGGCTACAAATTGCTATAATTTGTCCACTAAAACTTCAAATCTGTTTTGAGACAAGTTTTAAAAAGAAAAAAAAAAAAAAAAAGGTGGGGGATGACCTAACTTTGATTTTCTTTCTTATTTTTGCTTCTTTCCAACAACAAAGTTTTATTGAAATATACATTTATAGTTTGTATATACCCAAATTGTAACAGCTAATTAAATATTTAACAATATAGCAAGCTTAAGCCCAGAGGCTCTCTCCTAACCTTGTTCCCCTACAATTATCTCCCTTGAAGCATGAGTAGACTGGAGCTCTACTCTCTCAATACTTGTAGTCTGTCAAACAATTGTAACTTGACTTTAACCAGTTTAAACTAAACCTAACAATCTTTTCCTTCTTTCTCTTCAGGTTTTATCCCCACTTTTATTTCTCTTTCATTCCACGCCTTCTTGATAGAGGAGGGTGGATAATCAACTTTATACCTGCCATAGTATTATATGCTCTTAATAAACTTTGGCATGGTATAAGTACCGTGCATCAAGAACAATAGATAAAAGCCAAAATAATTAGATAGAACTGGAATGTTTAAGCCAGAGTAGCCATTACAGCAGCTTAAATGGTGAATTCCAAGTATTTTAAATAGAGTTCAAAAAGATTGATTCATTCATTTTTTGATAAGAATTTTTTTATCTTTTTGAGATAATGATTTAGTGATACAAATCTTACTAATTAACTTATAGCTGGGGAGAGAAAAGGTGGATTTATACATTTCTCAAGGGTATTTGCACATAAGTGAATATAATGAATCTAACTAGAATTGGAAGTCAAATCTCTAACAATTCCAGTGTTGAGAAAGAGTTTTAAAGACAAAAAAAAAAAATTTAATTTAAAATTCCTTTAATGACTGAATTCTTTTCAGCAAAATCTGTTTATAAATAGAACTGACAGTTTTGATTTCCAGAACAAGGATTATCCATCCTTAATAAAGAAGGATCCATCCTAGAATCCTAAAGCAATCGACACCAAATTTATAACTGATTAAAAGTCTATATAATTTTTGGCGCCTTCAAATTAACACTTTGTATTATGAATTAAAAAAAAAAAAAAAAAAAAAAAAATTAGATTGCAGTCTTCAACTAGCACAAAATTAAGTTTGAACCAAATATCTTTGAAAAATGATTTCAAAGTCTTTTTTCTTTATCCTTTTCATAAATACTTTCATAGTAATTGTTCAGATGAGCTCTTTGCTATGGTACCTAGACTGTATGAATTTAAGCACAATACTAGACTAGCAGTTGAGCTAGCTAGATGTAGCCATAACTTCTATGATAACAGTTTCTTTTCTCACACCTCTTGCTTGTGGAACTCCCTTCCGGCTCTATGCTTTCCAGCCAACTTTAATCTGCAAAAATTTAAATGCAATGTCAATTGCTATCTACTGTCCTCTTGACTGCTCTTTTCTCTTTCTACTCATTATTAATGTTTCTGTTCCTAATTCCTCCACACCCTGTAACCCTTTGTCTGTTAATGGCTGTACTGCCTTGCTTGGGGTGACACTGATTAAGGAAAAAAAAAAAAAAAAATCACTCGAGGAATATTCCTGAAGCACATTACTGATATATCAGATGTAAGCAATAGAAGAAAACAGAAATGGATCAAGACTAAATGATGTTTCTAGAATTTACATAAAACATTGGAATTGGTTTTTGTGTCTGCATATCTGGAATGTTTCACGATAAGTGAGATTGTCTTTTTATAATGTGTGTCAGTGAAGATATCTGGCCAACATAAGGTTAATTAATACTGACAGAAAACAGATAAAGAAACTATATCAATTTAGGCGATGGATTCACCTTGTATGAACTTTCAGTAAGAACATCATGTGGTGGTATCACACACACACTGTCCAATTATTCTCCACTGAAAAAAAAATCTTTTACCTTTTTATTTTATTTTTATTCTTTTATTTTATTTTTTTTTAATTTTATTTATTTATTTTTACACATGTTAACTCAATACAAGGCCCAAGAGGCACTCAAAGTAGAGGGTTACCATGTGGACTTATATTAACATAGCAAAGGACAAGGGTTAAAAGTATAAAGCTGAAGAAGACTTTAGAATGAACCAGAAATCAAATCCTAAACAAAAAACAAAGAATAAACCTCTACTCCTGTTCAAAAAACTGGGGAAGAGTGTGAACTAGATGATAGGCAAACCTATTTATTCCTATTGGCGGAGGAGAGAAAAATAAATAAAATGAATACATAGGGAATAAAAATTTTAGAGGTTGTGCCGAAATGAGGGTCTCCAGTTGATACAGAATAAAAATAAGGGTTGAAATAGTTCTTTATGTGTCAGCAGAGATAAAATAAATATTTAACCACAATGCACAATGTTTTTTTTTTTTTAAACATTTGTTTTGGGATGTCTTTATACCCATTAAAAGGGTTTCTCAAAGACAAACATATCTTTCACAGAAGACATCCTAGTGACTATTTGGTCAGAGACTGAAGTATCTGTAGAAATACAGCCTTATCTGATCCTAGATAGCCTGCAACTACTTTGCAAAAGTCACACAAATCAGGTGACAGAAGGCATAACATGAAAGTTAGACAGTTGTGTAGGTTTGAAAGTGGCTGAAAAAAGAAAAAAATTGCAATAATAATAAAGGCAATTTCATTCAAAGCTTAACTCAGTACTGTCAAGAAAATTATAAAAGTTTATCAACAGTTGAAAGATTGATTTGATGTCAATGCTGTTTCAGCTGCTTATTTCTCCATCTTATCAGTTGAGGTTACAGCACACAGACATATCTTAAAAATATTTTTGTTTCTTTGGCTTTTTTTTTTTAAAATGTACCACTACATTTTGTTTCAAATAAAAGAGGATTACATTTACTTAGAACTACCAAGTTAAAGAGGTCAGCCTATGATAAGCATTTTGAAAACCAAAGCAGGAGGTCAAGCAATCACGATAGATTTAAAAATCAATCAATGATAAAAGCTATGAAAAGATGTTCACTAAACTTATTTTGAATGACCAATTTTAAACTCAATGACCACCTGATCTTGAACATCTTTTGTAGTCAGGTATGGTACAAAGAGGACACTAATTCTCTATCCTACTTTGTAATTGGAATCTTTGTTGTTCAAGAATTAAATATTGATATATGGATTACCAAAAATTTGTGAAGAGATTTTTGCTCATGGTTTATTCTTTGTAGATGTGTGGGTAGTGAAATAACTATCAGCATGGAATGTTGAGTTGGGGATACAAGTTAAAATTCCAAGCTAGCATGTTGCATTCATTTTCACACAATGACCTTTGGGAATGATAGGAGTCTATCTATTATGGGTTAACTAGCAGAGTAGCTCTGAATGGCAACCAGTCTAAGAAGGAAAACTGAATTTAAAACCATGGAGAATTCAATGATAAATCACTACCTTTCTCCAAAAAAAAAAAAAAAAAAAAAAAAAAAAAACATGGTAATTTACAGATAATAGGAAAAGGAATCTGTGGAGAGCTATAATCGCCTACATGCTGAAAAGGCATGGATTTAAAAAAAAAAAAAAATACCAAATCATTTCACCCCAGACAAGGCAAATAAAAACTACTAAGATGCAGAGAGGTTAGAGAGTGTTAAAGAATATGAGAGAGAGAGAAAACACTTAAAAAGAGAGAACAATAAAACAACAAGAATTAAGACAGTAGATAATAATTGACATTGTATTAAAATTTTTGAATATCAAAAGTTGACTGGGAAGCAAAAAGCTGGAAGAGTTCCACAAGCGAGAAGTGCAAGAGAAGAAACTATTAGCATAGAATGTAGAACATCTAGCAGCCATTTCAACTGTAAAATGATGAGATCATACCACCAATCTAGTACTGCACTTAAATACATAAGGTCGAGGTACCATAGAGGAAATTTCATCAGAACAATTACCATGAAAGTATTTATAGAAAAGGCACAGGGAAGCTATGTTGCAGAAGTGGGAAAGTAACTGAAGCCAACATACCAAAAGCTTTTCAGATTCTTTGGATTTTATTAAAAAAAAAAAAAAAATAATAATATGTAGCAGGGGTCTAGCACAACACAGTTAATCAATTTTCCTAGCAGTAGACTTAGCAATTGATTCAATATCACCTTTCTACTTCATATCCATGGAAAATGTTAGCCCAGAGAAGTAATCCACCAGGTAAACTGGCAACCCAACTTTTATAAACAAACTCATTTTTTTCTCTCTTCTAAAAAAAAAAAAAAAAAAAAAAAAATGACTGGCTATTTTGAAAATCAAGTCAAACAACTGATTCATACATTGCTTGTGTTCAATCACTATATCAAATGACAGCAGTTATATGCACAAATATTTTGTATGTCACTAACTCTTTGTTTGTAAAGAATAAAAATGGAAACCCCATTGTATTTCAAGCAAGCTTAAACATGAATAACAAGGCTGTATGTTAAGTGTGTCATTGGGGTTTCTCCAGTGAATTCTTAACACTTCTAATAAAGAAAAGGAATTCATTTAATTGATGGATTTTTTTATCGCTTAACCATTCGTATGTTATTTAAAGCCTAAAAATATTTAGATTCTAAGTATATACATTTTTTTTTTTTAAGAATGATTTTACTGATACAACTCCTACCATAACCGAGGTGGATTCATATCTTGTTCAAAGTTATTCATATATTAGTGAATATAACAAATTGACTGTAATTGCAATTTGTCTCTCTGATTTCTAATTCCTAGTCATTACCCATTACACCAGGTGAACATCCAAGCTTACAGAACCTGGTATTCTCAAGTGGTCACCTATCTAGGTACTGACCAGACTTAACTTTGATAATCAGACAACAAGTGTTTCAATGTGATATGGTCCTAAGCCAAAAAGGAAGCTGTAGAGGACCATGATCACCTATGTCCTGAAAGGACATGGCCTTTTGAGAACAGGGAGAAGAAGCAAGTATGTAATACAGAATAATTAGTTATTTATATATTTCATTGCTTGATCTATTTTTTACGGTTTAGCAACTCGTAGTGGGATACCCATTAACTGCCAAATTTTTTTTAATGCGTATTTTTGGCGCAGACAGGAGTCTTAGGGGTTTATTTATTCCTTATGTTTAATTTCAGTCGTTACCATTGTCTTTTTTATAGAAACTAGAACAAATATATATGTGTATAAAACATCAAAAAATAATATTGATTAGAAATAATAAAAAAAATACTTTCCAAAATAGTCATTATTTTTCTACTCATGAAATGTAAAATTACAAAGTGTCTTCTTACATCTAATAATAAAAACTTTAAAGGCTGTGTTGTAAAATATACCTCTGCAAATGCAATGTATGTAAGCAATTCAATGCAAATACAAGGAATAACATGTAGTGAGTTTAATTTTAACAGATCCCCAAATGGGGCTCATGGCAGGTAATGGGTTAAAGACCCAACATTTTGGATTATAAGAATTATTTTTTGTGAGTGAATACTACATTAACAATTTTTTGGAGATAATGATTTTTCCAGATACCTGTCATACTATTTAACACATAGCTGGGGAGAGAGAAATGGATTCATACCTTTACCAAAGGTATTTGTGTGTAAGTGAATCTAAGGAATTGGAATTCAAAGTTGGGCCTCAGATTTCTCATTCCGAGCTGCTACTTGTTACACTAACAACACATCTAGTTATGTAATCTATGATATCACGAGTAGGATTTATTAAACAAATGTATGTATAGCTGGCCACTCGTATTCAAGGATACCTGTCTACTAGGGCAGCTAGCCAATCCCTATAGCAGACGCTTGCTCAGGCATATGTATTTATTCAACACCCAGAGAGCCCACCTGTGGTTTATACTGCAACTATGCTGAGCAGACAGTTACAGTTTCTGGGAAAGAGCATGTTATCTAGCATGATCAATAATTTGAACAAGGCCAACATGCTCAAGCCCTTGGCCACAATGACTTGTCACTGTGCAAGCACAGCTATCGACGGCCCCCAAGGGTTCTGTCTACCCAATTTCACTCACAAGGCTAAGGTCAACTCATGGTATGGTTGTCAGGCACTTTCCAAAAAGGTGCTGCATGCTGGGATCATCCCCTCTCCAGTCTGATAACATCAGGAAATCTCCCTCCCAACAAATCAACTATGGTGAGATTTGAACCTGGGTCTCATTGTTAGAATGTGAACATTCTAACCACTCGGTCACATGCCCATCTGGAGATATCAATTGACATATATATATTATAGAGAGAGACCTGGATATAAGGGAGATTTTCTCTGGTCCCAAATTAGAGCCCATACTTACCTAAACAAAATAGACCAAACCCGGATATAAGAGACTTCTTCTCCAGTCCTGACAACTCTTATATCCGGGTTACACTGTGTGTGTATATATCTCAAAACTTATCTCCTCTAACAATTACATATCTAGAAACAACGCATATTTTAAAACACACAAACTTTTATGGTAATGATAATATTAGCTGTTTCCTTATAAGGAAACATTCAGTATTCATTCACTGAGCAGCCAGTCCTGCTTTTGATTGAAATTTATAAGATCTTTCTTTTAAAACAGGAAAAAAAGGTTTCTCAATCCACTAGCTGTTATCGTACTTTCCAGTAGTGATGAGGGTTTCCTTCCTAACTTTTTATTTGAAGTAGTGTGGAATGTCAACATCTTGATTATGTCATTGTTTTCTATTAGAGTTATATGTGCTATCCATTTTAGTTGTTGCTGCTGTTGAAAGTCCTTAAGTGATATAGTTTGTTATTTGGCACATTTCTTTGTGATTCTGTAGTGTCAGTCCAGTTTTTTTTGTTTTTTTTTTAAGCATTCCACCCCAAACAAGGGGTTACATAGAGTGGGAGCAAGAGTAAAGAGGCATGATAGAGGAATGAATGAAGAGAAGGATGGGGAATAGATCAAGACATTTGGAGATGTCCATTGACATTGCATTTGAATAGTTAAGATTATAGCTACCAGGGAAGCAAGTAAGAGGAAGGGATTTCCACAGATGGGAAGTGCAAGACATGAAGTTATTGAAGTAGAAAAGAGCTACATTTAACTGTTGCGACAGTGAAAGGGTGAGACCGAGATGCCAACCTGGTAGCACATTTAAATTCATGCAGCTTGGGAAACAGCTAAAGTAGCTTGTTGGAGAAGGAGAACTTTCACTAAAACCTGCAGGCTTCATTTGCTCTAAGCCACGTTTAATCATTGATCTTAAAAATCTCTTGTACAGAGTTGACAGTTTAGATGTTTCTGAATGGGTCTGGCACCATGCATGACATCCATAGAAAAGTCACCATCTAACAAAGGCTAGTCAAAAACATGACTAGTTTTCAGGTTAATTATTTTGGCTTTGTAGAAATTTGCAGTTTTGGGCAAATGTACCCTTAGTAGAGTTTATTGTATATGTTCAATTTCCTTTTCTCACATGCTAAATTTGTTACAACTGATCCATACACCATTATTTATTCAGTCAAGCTAGCTCGGACATTCATGAGCCTATCGCACCAACCATCATGGTCTTGCATCAAGGTCAGAAGGTCATTAGGGAGGCATTCTGTGTCATAACATCTGGTGACTGCTGGTCAACCAACCAGTCTTGTGTTATGGCTAGGTCTAGAACAGTAGAACACTTGCAATTCTTGTTTTGCTCACCAGCAGTATCCTGCAAAATGCATTCATGTAAGATAGTAGAAATATTAGATCTGTGATTTAGTTGAATGTTGTCTCCAAGAGATGTTAAGTAAAGACTCAGCATCTGAGTGTAGGTTCCATCAACCTTAGACTCTAGGGTTTTAGTTAATGTCCAGGCAGTGGTACAATATATTAACATCACCTCAACAGTGACCCCAAAAAGAATTAGCTATGTGAATTTCAACATCCTTTTCAGTAGAATTTATCTTGCTTCCTGGATATGTAAAAGATTCAACAGATTTTGTTGATTCAGCTGAGAGATTTTATTGAGTCTTGCTGGTTGAAGCATATGAATTCAGTTTTAGAGGCATTGACAGTCCAAAATTGACAGCATTTTTTAGATGATGTAGGAGAACTGTGGCATTGGTAATGGTGCTTGCAGTAATATCTAGGTAATCTGGGTAGTCAGTATGTCAACTTTTTAGAAGAATATCGACTTTAGAATTTTGAAGATAAAATGAAACAGATGATTTTTGTCGAGGGAAGTTTTCTGGTTCATTTTGAATATAGTGAATTATTAAAACCTTGATTAAATACTATTTTGCATTAGTATAGTTAAGTAATTATGAAGGTAAGGATTATAAACAATATCACTACTGAATGTTGAAGTGAAGCCTCAAGACAAATAGAAATTATCTCTTTCTCTCACACACACAGTATAGGGTTCTCAAGATCAGAAAGGCCCTTAATAAGGGCATTAATTTTATTGTTCATATTTGATGCTTAAAACAAACATAATTCCTAAGGAATAAATCACTTTATTTAGTCTATTATTATTTTTTATTACTTTAAATGTTATATTTTAGTGGAAAGCTGAGCTGAGCAGTTTAAAGCTCACTAGACCAGACTAGACACTGGGTTTCCCCTACAAAAGACTGCATATGTTCTTTAAAACACATGAATGCACAGGCGAAAAAACATAATTCACAATGTTTAAAAAAACCCCACAGAGTGTCTACTCAAACATGTATATCCACTAAAGTTTAATGTTTAAAAGAAAGAAATAATGTTGGATAAACAAAAAAACCTAATTCCTTAAAAATTTGTTTACATTTCAGATAAATCAATAGATATGAACTTTCAAGAATGTTGTGCATTCCTTGAAAAGGGTAAATAAACCATAGTGGGCTGTGACACTGGATCAGACACACTGTGGATCAGACACACTGTGGATCAGACACACTGTGGATCAGACACACTGTGGATCAGACACACTGTGGATCAGACACACTGTGGATCAGACACACTGTGGATCAGACACACTGTGGATCAGACACACTGTGGATCAGACACACTGTGGATCAGACACACTGTGGATCAGACACACTGTGGATCAGACACACTGGATCAGACACACTGTGGATCAGACACACTGTGGATCAGACACACTGTGGATCAGACACACTGTGGATCAGACACACTGTGGATCAGACAGTGGTTCCCTTTACAAATGGTGATGCAGGCTTGAAACCTGTTAAAACAGCTCATTTTCTTTATTAAGACTCTTAAATACACAGTTGGTAAATGAAATTCACATGGTTAAAAATGGTGTTTACTCAAACACATACCTTCACTAAAATGTAACAAAGTAATAATATATAAATTTATAAATTTTTTTTAAAGGAATATTTGTTTATGTATTATTTGAATATTTGTTAACGTATACTGATATTTTAATATAACTTTCTAAAGAAAAAAAAATGCAAATAATTTAATAATTGTGAAGACAAGGTTATATTTAAACAACTAACACCAAGTTTTAGTTATAACATTTTAGATTAGCATACCTTTCATACTGGTTCTATTTATGGTGATATATTGTATTTATAATGATAGCACAGAGTTTGAATTAACACGCATCAGATTAGCAAAAAAAAAAAAAAGTGATGAATTTCTACACGAAATCAATTCTCTTGTATGACAGTGAATGCTGGACAAACTCACCACAGATGAAGAGGAAACTGCAGGCAACAGAAACCTGACTCTACAGAAGGATGCTGAAAATTCTACAGATATCTTAAAGATAATGGTAACAAAAGAACACATACTCAGAAAGAAACAGCTGAAATTTCTTGGATACAATGAGGAAAAAGAACTTGAAGAACTTGACACTTCCAAGGCATTTTTCTTTAACAATGATGTTCACCCTGTATAAGGCCCAAGAGTCACTCGAAGTTGAGTAAAAGGCACCACCCCAAGCAAGGGGCCACCAGAAGTGAAAGAGAAGGAAAAGGTTTGAAAAAGAATTGTAAACCCAATCCTAAACAGGAAACAAGGGATAAACCTCTACCTGGGTGCAAAAGGTGTGTGAACTAGATAAAAAAGGCAAACCTATCTACTCCTGAGGGCAAGAGATGAGCATGTGCAAATGGATGGTGGGAGGCAGGAGGCTTGACAAAGGAAGAAATGCTGCCAATGAATAGGGTATATAGATGTTGTACTGGTGTCAATTAACAATGACATCATTGCTAGCCTGTTATAGATACTGAAACAGCATTATATGTATAACTAGCAGTAGAGTCCGGCGTTGCCTGGGGATGTAACAGTAAGAGATAGATCAAGTATCGACCATCATAAAGACCGAAAAATAAAATTGACAAAGATTATTGTTTAAGGTTGACGTACACACATGTCTTAATTAGTTTTTTTTTTTACGAATTGGTCAAACCCAAACAAAAACATTGTTTTCAATCATTATGAGTCTACCGATTGAATAGAATTTTATTATAAACAATTGCCTTGTAAATGGAATTCTTAAAGAATTCTGAATGTAAAAATAAAGAAAAAAGTGTGCAAGACAATAAGAAACACTAGCTGCTAAAAAAAAAAAAAAAAAAAAGTGAAGTTTTGTTGAAATCGGTTGAAAAATGTAGGAAATCCAATCCCATATATAAACGAACACACATACACACACAAAAACAACCTGGGTTTTATAAGTATAACTTGATATGAGTTGTTCCCCTTTCATTCTCGCAACAACGATGACTTATCATGTTTTCAAATTGATTTCATGCAAAAACAATTGTGTTTTTCCAATTTTAGGTGCTGTCAGAACCACCACAAGGTAATTTTATGTAGTCCTGTGAAGTTTTGTTGAAATTGGTTGAAAAATGTAGGAAATCCGATCCAATATATAAACGTACAGACACACACACACAACCTGGGTTTTATAACAAGTATGATTACTGCTTTTTCCTTGACCTACATTTCCATTCCAGCTTTGGATGACTGTTCAATTACACTGTGTGAATTCTCTCTATTCTTAGTTTTGTAGTCAATCTGGGTTTGACTCACATCCCATCAAATGACAATATAGACAAATGGATTTTCCATAGAATCATTTTTAGAGGATATAAATTGTACAAATAATATTAAAGTTCAGGCTCATAAACAACTGTGTTAAGAGAAAATACAATAGAATGACAACAAATTTTTGAAAAAGGCTGCTAATATTGTCCTCAGACTGGGTGCAAATCAGTCACTTCACAAAAATAGTTTAAATATATAAAAAAAGGAGATATAATTTACCTTGGTGTCCAGCCAACTGTATCCAAGGATATTTATGTTTCTTAAAATGTTGAATGAATGGTGTCCACTGAACAGCATTCTTTATCTTCTTCCAATGATTCTAAAATAAATAATAACATTTAGAGAATTGATAAGCATCAGATGAATTTGAAGGAATATTTGTCAAATCACGACAACTTTTGGCACAAGGGTAAATTTAGCCTTATTTAACTTTGAAAAAGAATCAAAACTCACTAACTGTCACATTCAAATTTTGAAGGGTAACTGTTGCTCTATCTCAGCAGTTCTGGTTTAATTACTGCTGAAACAATATTTTTGTGCCGATCGATATTATATATGAAGGTAGATCATTAAGTTCATAGCCTGATATATAGTTATTAGAATTCTGATGTGACATTTTCACTATATAAGTTCAATCAATATGTGCACTGACAAGGAAGGAGACAATACTGAAAAATAATTATTTATGTAATATACTGATTTTTCTACTGTTTGGTAAGGAATATTTAGAAAACAAAAAATATTCTAGTCACATGATGATTTATCCATAATTAAAATTTATATATAGTTATAAATTTATACTTTAAAAATAGAATATTGGTAATTCCATCTCAAATTAACCAATGACCACAGGTGACTACCCCAAATGTGTGTGCGTGTATAAAGAAAAATATATATACAAACAAAAATCCTTATATACAATTATGCTGTTTTAATGTTAATATGTCAACGTCGGACGTTTCGGTCTAATAAACCATCTTCAGGACATATTCATAAATTATAACATTATCAATACAAGTTGATCTCTCCTCTAACCTAGCATTAACAGGTCAGTGGAGGAAAAACTAGCTTGCTCTAAAACCAATCATCACAAAGCAGACTGAATTTTCACCTATAGCAATGAATGGGTGTTCTCTCAAGAGCTTTGAGCACCTATTGGGACAACCTAAACCTCAAGTGTAACTTGTACATATGTTCCATTGTTAGAGATACTGGAAAGATGATCAGTTCTCTGTACCACTCCAGTAAGTACCGGACTCCTCCTGCTATCCTCTGCCTTTATAAGAGCCAGGTCAGTTTGAAAATACTAGTACTATGGCCAATCTTCACTTTCCAGTCTCGATAAGAGTCCAAAAGCATTACTATGTCCTTGTTATTTTCCACCCTGCCACCTCTTTCCCCATAGACAAAACATCTCAAGACTATCGCTGCTCTATTGCTAATCCCATGGAAATAGTTCAGATGTTCTACCAGTTCTAACCTTCATGGCTAAGACCTACCATGCCACTTGCATAGTAGCAAGCCACCAACATTCCGTTTGTATTCCATTGGTGAGATTTAAGTTCCACTTCAGCAGCTGATCTCTTTTCTGATCTAGCTCAAACTATCTAGTAGGGTAAAAACTGGCTGGTTACATTCAATGCCTTGAAGACCAAGCTAGTTACATTCCATCATCGCTGATGTGACTCCAAACTACCATCAATCAGGATGAAATGAGGTCCTCTCAGGGAAGCCGTGAAATACTATTGGGCCTCAGACTTATGCCCAACCTCAGGTGGAACTCGTGCATACAATCTATTACTAAAAAAAACAGCTAAAATTGTTAGCTTTCTGTACCACTCCAGTAAGTACCTGATTCCTCCTGCTATCCTCTATCTCTATAAGAGCTAGATCAGGCCAAAAATGGCGTACTGTTGTCATATTTGGGTGGGAGTTTCCCAGACTGTACCTGCACTTTTTGATTCCATCTTGGAGTGTAAACTCAACACAGAGCTTAAGTGAAACCTTATAAAGATCCATCAATGAAGATGCTGGAAAAATGGTCAGCTCTGTACCACTCTAGTAAGTAGCTGACTTCTCTTGCTATCCTCTACCTTTACAAGAGCCAGGTCAGGCCCAAAATGGAGTATTGCTGCTTCATCTTCACATTCCAGTCATGATAAGAGTCCAAAAACGTTTCCACATCTTTGTGGGTGTTCAATTATTTTTCATCCGGCAATCCCAGATTTTTCTCACAGATGAAACGTCGCAAGCCTCTTGCTGCTCTATTATCATGGAAAGTGTTCAAACTACATTCCTTAGTCTTATCAATTCTAATCTTCATGGCTAAGACCTGACATGCCATTCTCATTGTTTTAGCAAACCACCCTCATTCCATTGGTGAGATGTAAGTTCTTCCCTTGAACCACTACTCTGTACTCTCAAGAGCATGCTTCCACAATCACTAATTAACCGGTTCAAGTCTAGGGTTAACGGTTATCTTTCCCAAGAGCTGTGCCTCTTACTCTAAGTCTCTACCTTGAGTGATTCATGGGCCTTGTACATATTGAACATCATTGTTAAAAAAAAAAAAAAAAAAGAAAACTACACATATCTGTGTAAATTTTGTTTCAAAAAATGTAAACTATATTAATTCTCATTTTTAGTTGATATAAACGAGATAAAATAAATATTAATTTCAGCTGCTGCAAATTCTAAATTCAGTTCATATTATACACAAGAATGTTTTTTCCAGATTTTCTTATCCCAGATTTAGAGGTGTATATTACACAAATAATTACAGTACATGATTTTTTTCAATTATCATTTTGCATCTAAGAGCCTGTCTTTTCGTTTGCCAGCTTTGTGAACGTCTTGACATAGCCTACCACAGTCATCTTCCTTTCAATGACATCATCGATACAAGGGAAATAACCAATATGGTAAAAAGTTATGGAAGAAAAGAATATACAGGGTGAGTGAAAAGTAAGTAGGAATTAAAAATTAGTAATAAAATCCATATTCCTATTACAAATTTATTGAAACAAATGATTTATGTTCATTATTACATGGGAAAAATGAAATAAATATTTCAACATAAGCACCCATAGCATCAACCAGTTTCCTCAAACAGCCAGGGACGGAATGAACAACCTTCTGAAGGACATTGTCTAAGATATCATTGAGAATTTCCTGAATCTGTGTCTTTAAGCCCTCCAGTATGCGAGGTTTTGTCTTGTACACCTCTTTGATGTGACCCCCACAGGTGAAAATCACATGAAGTGAGATCTGGACTACTTGGAAGAAATTCATGAGGTCTGCATCGACCCATCGAATGTCTTGGAAAATGTTGGTCTAACCACGCATGCACAGCAAAGCAAAATGGGGTGGTGTACCATCCTGCATGAATATCAGGTTACCAATATTATCCCACCCAGTCACCGTAGGTCACATGTAATTTTCAAGCATCTGAAGATCAGTTATGTGCTATGCGTGATACATGCTTAGGTGATCATGTATCTTTCGATATATGACTGACTAGGCAGATTGTTTTTCCTGCAGTAGGTTGCTATTTCTTTCTGTGGTAGACCAGTTGCCATCCAAGACTATAGAACCTGGTTTGTCTTGCTATTTACCCATAGCTAGGAGGAGAAGAGGATTCATACCTTTTCCAAGGGTATTAGCACGTAAATGAATGTAATGGATTCAACTGGAATTCGAACTCAGCTCTCCGATTCCTCAATCAGAGCCGTTATCCATTACTCCACCGTGCTGAAAATAGTGGTCCGTATTCATTGTGTCACACAGAATACATGGGCCAATGACTTGTCACCATCATTTTGCACCACATGGTCACTTTTTGGTAGAGTGTATCATCTCAACATCATGTTCGGATAGTTATCACACAATGCCCAGTAATGGCAGTTGTGATGATTGATGAAGCCAACATGGAATACAGTTTTATCATTCCAGAGGATGTTTTCAAACAATTCAGACCAATCTTCATGCCAACTTAGCATTAACTCTCCATATCAGTCTTCAAGTTTTAGCTCCTACATATAAATAAGAAATCCCTATTAGTGTTGCCTGTTTGAAAAATATTTTTGTCATGACTTCAGTGATACTAAAAATTCTATGCCTAGTTTCTTTCTACCTACCCTGTATATAACTTGGCACTCTTAGTTGCAGAACCAAACTGTCTTTTTCATTATGCTGGCCCAACAAAAGTCATGTAATAACAATTCAACAATGCCCCTTAGACCCATGAATTATGCCTTTCTTGTATCTCATTGACCGTTAGAAAATTAATCTAAGCTATTATTAAAAAGATAAACTCAATTAAATGCTACACATGATATACACTTGGGTGATCATGTATCTTTTGATACATGACTGACAAGGCAGTTTCTCCTCCCCACCGCAGTAGGTTGGTATTTCTTTCTGCAATAGACTGATTGCCAACCAAGTCTAAAGAACCTAGTCTGTCCTGCTATTTAACTCATAGCTGGGAGAATAGATAACTTCATACCGTTTCCCCAAGAGTATTTGGGTGTAAGTGAATTTAACAAACTTGACTGGAATTTGAACTCAGCTCTCGGAGTTCTCACTCACATCCAAAAGATAAACTAAATGAATGAAATAACCTGACAATAGTGTGAAATTCAAATGTCCGTTCCTAATTTTTTCACATTAAAAAGGTGGATGCATGGGTGGTGTAATGGATAGCAGCTCAGAATGAGAAGTCAGAGAGCAGAGTTCTAATTCCAATTGGGTTCCTTACATTCACTTACGCACAAATACCATTGGTGAGAAGGTATGGATCTATCTCCTCCACTCGGCAATGCAATGGATTAAAGTGGGGTTACCCCCACTTTCCTATATAACACACACGTTGCTAGGGGACACTCCCTATGACAATGACAACTTGCTATCATCGCTCTATTTTTCTCTTGGTAAGATTTAGGTCACACATGGTGAAAAGCATCTCCCCACCAGAGCATATATGCTAATAGTTGGAATTTTATTTGAAAAAGTTATTGTTATTGTAAAACTTGTTATCTTCCCACCCAAAAAAAAAAAAAAAAAAAAAAAAAACAGTCTCACAATCCAAAATTATAGGATTAGATGGGCTTGTCCAGTTCACACTCCTCTGTGGTCTTTTGAACAGAAGTAGAGGTTTATCTCTTGTTTAGGATTGGGTTTCTGGTTCCTTCTAAAGTTTAGAAGGAACCAGAAACCCAATCCTAAAGATAGAAGAAGAGAAAGTGAAGACTTTAGAATCTAAAGTCTTCTCTTTCACTCCCAGTAACCCCTTGCAACTTAGTGGCATTATCACTTTACTGGGGGTGAATTGATTAAACAAAAACCAAAAAAAAAAAAAAAAAAAAAAAAACAACCCACAAAGGGTTGATAAGCAATGTGAAAAAAACAAAAAACAAAACAAAAACAAAACACAAATCAAATGTATTAAGAGGTGCTAGAACATAAGTTGCCTGAAAATCATGGATACATTGTATACAAGATATTTACTTATCTCATACACTCTGGATTGATACAGAGCCAAGCAATAATGAAATTCTCTACATTTGTACTTTGTAGTAATTCACAAGTACTTAGCTAGAATTTTACAGTAGGTACTCAAGATATTCCCCATATTTTCTTGTGCATACTCGAATAACTTATCTTGAGACATTTTGATAAAAAATTAAAGTAAAAAAAAAAAAAAGAAAAAAAAAAAGGAGGACCTATTTATACACATAAAAGTTCTCAGAAATTTTTACTCTGCTTGAAAACCTCTTATATAATCTTTGAAACAGCAAGATTGAAAATACACTTGGCACAATAGATAATAAAATACGAACATAAAAGACGAGCATTGATAATAAATTGTTTGCAAACATATTTGATATGACGGGAATATTTGTTTCTCTCTTCATTATTAATGAAAGACATTTATTTTCATCGTTTATTAATATATAGAAATATAATTTAGTCGTATCAAACAGAAAAGTATAATAGATTAATCAACACAAAACTACTGGTGGGAGGGGATGTCTATCTAGTAACTTTCCTTGAAAATAAGTTTTGAAAATAAGTTTTGAAACTGAAATTAGGAGAAAATCAATGGCTAAAGATTTCTATTTTTTAATATAGTGATAAATATTTTAGCGAAACATGTATGACATTGAGACTAATGGATAATAGAGTACAACTTTTTTGGCTGTACTATAGGGTAAATATAAAAGGAAGCATACCTATGTTTCATAGGCTTTGATAAAGTACATCACAAAGAACTGTTTGAACTGTTAGGTAAGCTCGATTTATTTAGGAATGATATTAGACGTATTCAGAACTTATACAGGATATGGATAGAAAATACACAATCAGTAAATACCTAAAAATAGAAAGGGGGCATAAGACAAGGATGTGTCTTCTCCCCAGACTTTTTCAATTCTTACAGTGGAAAAAAAAAAAAGTCATGAAAAGTCCAACCAGATGAAGAAAAGTCTTAAGGCAACAGAACTATAGTTCTACCAAAGAATGCTGAGAATATCATGAGCTGAGCATGTGAGCATCAACAAAGTTTTAGAAAAAAATGAAAACAAAAAGGACACTTATACTTAGTATCAGAAAGAAACAGTTGAAATTTCTAGGGAGCATAATGAGGAAAGAGGGCTTGGAAAATTGGGCACTCACAGGACAGAGGAAAGCAGTGCATAACCTACCTAATGAGTTTGTGTAATGGGTTGGCAAAACAGAGATCAAGAGAGATATCAAAAATACAAACTTTACTAAGAGCTCTAAAGGAGAGGAAGTTGTGGAGAGCTTTGATCATGCACACCCTGAAGAGACATGGCATGGAGAAAAAGTGAAAATGAGCTTGCGTAAATGGTTGGCAGAACAGGTATTAGGAGAGATATTAAAAATACAAACTTTACTAAGAGCTCTATAGGAAAGGAAGTTGTGGAGAGCTTTGATCACACACACACCCTGAAGGGACACAGCACAGAGAAGTGAAGACTAGCTTGTGTAAATTGTTTGCAGAACAGGTATTAGGAGAGATATCAAAAATACAAACTTTACTAAGAGCTCTGTAGGAAAGGAAGTTGTGGAGAGCTTTGATCATGCACACCCTGAAGGGACACGGCATGGAGAAGTGAAAACAAGCTCGAGTAAATGGTTGGTAGAACAGGGATTAAGATAGATATCAAAAATACAAAACTTAACTAAGAGCTACAAAAGACAGAAAATTGATAAGATCCATGATCACCCATGTCCTGAAGGGACATGGCACATAGAAGGCGGCTACAATAGCGATTATTGAATTAAGTAAATAATGTGCTAGATTAGCTTGCTGCCAGTTATGCCACAAGAGTCCATCTGTTGTATTCATAAAAATATGTCAACAGGCCAAATAGTTCACATCCAACGTAAATCATTTAAACAAGCTGTTACATTTCAAATCAGCTTAAAAATCTTTTTCTTCACTTTGACAGTACCACAAGACAGAATTCATTCCAAATTTATCATTTGAAACAAAGTAAATACTTGAACTGACAGACATGAGGTTCTACCTACAAATGTCAAGAATACAATGGACAGATTATGTGAGAATCGAGGTTAGGTCTAAGGAGAATAGGAACTACAAGAAAATAAGAAATTGTTGCTAATAGAAAGAGACAGATCAAATTTTGGAGATGCATATTCAGGAAAGAAAGCTTGGATAATTTAACACTCACAAGGCAAGAGGGACAGTTAAGTAGTGAGACCACACATTAGAAGAGTTGTAAAAGAGTAAAGATGACTGAAAACAAAAGACAGAAATCTGAAAGAGCTATAATCCTCCATGTTCTGAATTTTTTTAAGTTACAAATAAATTCAAATTTATTGAAACAAAACAATTACAGTTGACCACTGATGACAATTCCAGAACAACGTAACAATAAACAATTTTTTCTAACCTCTGCCAGCCACAATGATGGAGAAAGCATTACCTCGAACCATCGCCAGTGAGACACGCTGCAAGAGCCTCGCGAAACGGAGTGGCTCGTTTCGCGAGGCTCGTCCCTTAATCGAGACGCAATTGCGCCAATCCTCCAAAGGAACGCCATCATACGAGGTCCAATAACCCCTGAAGTCTCCACTGCCACAGGAGTAAAAAAAAAAAAAAAAAAATCTATCAGCAAGAGAAGAATATTTAACTATATTTTTCATCTCTGCGTCCCGGGCGACAAATTCTGGCTCAACCGCGGAACTGATCAAATGATCAAATTACTGACTGAAAATGTATCTGCACAGGTTGCATCCCAAATCAACGACTTCCCCATTTTAAAAGGGAAAATGGTAATGCCATCTGGCTGCTTTTCATCACCACGGTCGAGGCCTACGGGTTCGATTTGGGAAGGGAACCCAGCTGCATCCAAACCTCTTTTGATGATGTCGTTAATGGCTGCATGCTGTGGAAAGCAGCCGGCACTACGACGACAGGAGAGAGGATGCAAACCAAACTCATTGATGGAGGCTCCACATCTGCATCTGTGATGCTTACATAATTTGAGTCCAAGACAGATCGCGACTGACTCGAGTGCACTCATCATTCAGAAGGGTACCAATAGATGAAGAGGGTACTGCGATGAGCCAGGTGTCACTACTCGGTTGTGAAGCAGATAGTAGACAGGCAAGGCGATGCTGATCTAGAGAGAGCCTCTAATTAGAAAAATTGGCCTCACATTTTATTTTATCCCAGCTTTTTTGTTTTGATGTGTCTAGTGGGAGAGAAAGTAATTCTAAAGTTCTGAATTGACATAGTACTTTCATATATAGAAAAATATACATATATACAGTGATATTAAAGTTATGATTATTTTTTGTAAAAAAAAAAAGAAGAAATCTTTGGTCTTCAAAATCATTATAGGATTGAGGCAGAAATTGCTTAATGAAAGTTTAGTTGTTAAACTGAGAAGGAAACTAAAAACAAAAAATGTATTTGAGGTTAAATCTTAACTCGTACCATTAAGTTATATGTTCAGGTTTAGTGGTAAAGTAGACAAAATAGTACTTTAGAAAAGTATTGTTTACACACCCTCCTCCACCACAAATGTTTGGCACAAGGTCAACATGTGGAGTTTTACACATATACATGTGGCAGATGCCAGATGTTATCCAGTTCTCTTGACATCTTCCTCTTAAAGTCTCTGGCATATATCCTGATCTCCCCCATTTAACTACAATGGAGATGATGTACCCTTGAAGAAAGACTGCCCCTACCCCTACCAAAATAGACTTTGGTTAATTTTTATCTCTTGGTCTTATAATGGATCTGAAGTAGTTCCAATGTAATCTTATTTGGTAAGTATTTCAATATAAAATGATTGCTGAAAAGTTCTTAGTCCAACAAAGAAGCTTCAGGGAAAAAAAAAATTAAAATAATGATTTTGAAAATTTTTCAGCACATACTCGTAAAGTGGGGGAATAAAATGAAAGGGGTTTTGCTTTCCTTCTCCCTGCACCTACTAGATAATTATTCTCCCCTAAATCTATTGCATATTTACAAGTCTACCATTTGCTCATGTTTAGAATATTGTCACGTATGGTCAGGTGTTCCAGCTATATATATATATATATATATATATATATATATATATAGAGAGAGAGAGAGAGAGATATTTGATAAATTCCAAAAAAGAATCAACAACATTGACCTTTTCTATAAATACTTTCATGACAACTTTTTGGATATGCCCTTTGCCATGGTACTTAAATTTAAAAAAAAATTAAGTGCAGTACTAGACTGGCAACCGTTTACCATTGAGTTGGGTAGATGTTAACCATAAGTTCTAAGCTAACAGTTTTTCTCTCACTTCTTGCTTATGGAACTTTTCTGTTTCCATGCTTTCCAGCCAACTTTAATCTTCAAAAATTTAAATGCATGTCAATCACTTTCTACTGTCCAGATTACTCAGAAAACAAAATTTGGGCATTAAATGACCCAATGGGTTATGTTAAACCAAACCAAAGTTTGATTTTTTTTTTTTTTACAAATTATTATTACTCTTCTTTTGTTCTTGCTCTTTAGTACAGTTTATGTTTTCTAATTCTCACATCCAGTAACCCCTTGCATTTTAGTGGATTTTTAGTGCCTTGCTTGGCATGAAATAGAGTAAAAAACAAAAACAACAAACAAAAAAATACAAACAAAAAACAAAAAAAAACAAACAAAAAAAACAAAAAAAAAAAAAAAACAAAAAAAAAAAAAAAAAAAAAAAAAAACAAAAAAAAAAAACACAAAAAAAAACAACAAAAAAAACAAAAAAAAACACACAAAAAAAAACACACACAAAAAAAAACACACACAAAAAAAAACACACAAAAAAAAAACACACACAAAAAAAAAAAAAAAACACACAAAAAAAAAAACACACACAAAAAAAAACACACAAAAAAAAAAAAAAACACAAAAAAAAAAACACACACACAAAAAAAAACAAAAAAAAAAAAAAACACACAAAAAACAAAAAAACAAACTTGTGGGGAAATTCTTTGTATTTAAGCAATTTTTAATCCACTTGCATTGCAAGGGCAATGAAAGCTTCACCTGATCCACTTTCAGCTATGCA
Organism: Acanthosepion pharaonis; assembly: GCA_903632075.3. Lineage (NCBI taxonomy): Eukaryota > Metazoa > Mollusca > Cephalopoda > Sepiida > Sepiidae > Acanthosepion > Acanthosepion pharaonis. The sequence continues at coordinate 319,063 of CAHIKZ030000193.1, read as the reverse complement.
CCTTGGGAGCAGATATCTATTGACATCGGTATCACTACACAAACTGTTAGAAGAAAGTTGAAAATGATAAATCTTAGAACTTCAATCTTTGTTTTGAATTCAGAGTTGTTCTACCAGACTGGGCTCTCTAGCCTTGGTATGGCAACAAATCTGCTCTGCTATTTTAGCTCATGAAAAGAGGGATGGATTCATGCCTTTTCCAATGGCATCATTAAAGATTGAAAAAACAAACTGTCTCATCTGGGTGTTGAACTCTTCTCACCAATTCTAATTTTTATGCTGTTAACTGTGCACTTCCAGAATGAGAGTGACATTGTATATTGTGTGCCATATGTTGGAAGAGTTTCTGCAAGGTTGTCAATGACAACTATACCATTGGGATGAATTTAGCATAGAAAACAGGACAAAGTCAACAGTTCAGTGTACCACAAACAATCTTTGCTAGCAGATTCAAATATTTCTTTTAATATATTGTAAGTACAAACAATTTGGACACAAGGAATTGCATCACCCAAAGGTGTAGTAACTCTCTAAACATAATGGCTGACAACATAGAGATAACATCCAGCAAAAGATATAATAGCTTGATATGACAACAAATTATAAATGCTACTGACTCAACATTGTTATAAAAAAAATAAAAACATTAAATATAAACTTATATATTAGATCCAATTATAAACTGAAAAAAAAAAAAAAAAAAAAAAAAAAAAAAAAAAAGCCAAACCTTACAATCATAGTAATATCTGCAACCTTTGTCAACAAGGTAAGTCAGCAATAACATTTCCAGACCAATAAAACCTTTTGAATAAGAGATCAGAAATTATGACTCGTGGCATACACATTAAAAATTTCCTTTTGAGTTTGTATGAACCATGATGAAAAGAAAAATACGTAAATTTCATTTAACCACCCACCTATACATTTCCAATATCCTTGCTTTTCTTCACCCCTATCTCCATCTATCACACTTAATGTTGTGCGTTTATTTATTTTTAAATAAGGTGTTCATTAATTTTTCTGAAAAAAGCGTCAGGAAATCAATTGGCCAGAATCACCAGAAGATACCAAAGTAGCAGAATCAGCTGATCTCCAAAATTTTTTTTAAAACTAATATATATATATATATATATATATATATATATATACACACACATACTAGCAGCATTGCCCGTGCTTGATTAAAAAATTGTAAAAAACAGCAATCGCTATCACTTAAAATATTTTTACCCTTCCTTGCCTTTAAATGAGTGCCCTTTGCCGTGCTGATGTTGCTACATGCCTTACTTCACTTCTTGCCTATCTCACACTGCAAATTTTTTCTAAGCTCTATACTAAACATTAAATCTGTTACGAAAAAAGAACAAAATGAACACAAAACGATCAGCTTTAAAAAAGGACTTGTAACTGGAAAAACCGAATGAAAAAAAAGAATGTTAAATACTTTTTCACACCCAACCTAATTCTGCAGAAACAGAATCAACGTTGAGTTTAAGCAAGCGAATGAGCCAATTGGAGTAAAGTGCCATGCAGATTTAAATTTTTCCCCACTTGTGACGAATGCAGCTATTGATTTTTTTGCATGCTAGTTAATTTACTAAGACTAATATCCTCATGTTGATTGCTACTATCACAATGTTTCAGCTACTGCAGTCTTTCTTCTGGTGTGTTGACATTTGTAACCTTTGTAGAATTTCAAACGACATCGGTAGATTGTTCTTGTTCTGCTGTCGATTGATTGTAGAGGACGTATCAATTTGTAATAGTTATTTCGTTCATGTGATGTCTCTTCCAATGAACCAGCATATATAACTTTTTATCTAAACTAGTGATTACTCACAACAACTAGATTCACTTGATTAACTGGGCCATGTCTTTTGCAGGATAGTTTATCTGTGTAAACTTGGTACTTTAAATCTAATATCATTTGTTTACATCTTCAACTTAGATTAAATGATAGTGGAAGTTAGAGTCTTACACCTGATCTTATTTAAAGAATCCCATATGGAGTTCATTTCTATGCTTCACTTACTAAGCTTATTAGAGCCTAGCATGTGTGCTGGTTCAAATATCTGTTCTGTTAGTTGATTGCTTAACTTTTAAAAGTCTGAAAACCTGCATGCACATTATATGGTCTGACATTTTTAATCAGTGGTTCAGCAACTCCCATGGTCCAGCACGTTTTGGAATCGGCTACCATTAGTCCATTGAGTGGCTACAATGGTAATGCCACATGTTGTTTACAACTTTCCACAGCAGCAGTGTTTTGATAATATGGTTTTGCTTATTTCTTATATACAGCTGCATATTTACCAATTCAGGATAGCAAGTATATTTTTTGGGCTGAGGCTTTTTTATTTTTAGCTTTTGTATTGCATGACATTGGAGGCATGATGGAGTAATGGATAGCAACTCAGATTGAGAAATCCGAGAGCCAAGTTTGAATTCCAGTCTTATCTATTAAATTCACTTACATGCTAATACCTTTGGGAAAGGTATGAATCCTCTTCTCCCACCAGCTATGGGTAAATAGCAGGAGAGACCAGGTTCTATAGCCTTGGATGGCAATTGGTCTACCGCAGAAAAAAAATGGCAACCTACTGTGAGGGGGGGGGACTGCCTCGTCAGTCATGTATTGAAAGATATATGTTTGCCTAAGTGTGTATCATGCATGATACTGACTGATTGCATGACACAAAAACCTTTTTTTGGAAATGTTAATATGGTTGATTTGCAGGTTATTTAAAGCCAGAAAATATTTTTACATTGTAAGAATTTTTTTTTTTTAGATAATGGTTTAGTGATACAAGTTTGGTTAATTAACCCATAGCTAGGGGGGAGAAGAGAGATTCATTACCTTTCCAAGGGTATTTTTGCATGTAAGTGAATATAATAAACCCAAGTGGAATTGGAACTTGGCTCTCCAATTGACAATTCTAAGTCATTATCCATTAAACCACCTGCACATCCATGCTTACAGCATCTGCTGTTCTCAAAAGGTAACCCATCTAAGTACTGACCAGGCTTGATGTTGCTTAACTTTGGTGATTGTATGGGAACCAGTGTTTCAATGTGATATAGCCATAAGCCCAGAAGCATTAATGATAGTTATAAAGCTACCTATTAGAAGGCCATGAATTTCATATACATAACATGCAAAGGTTGCCATGAACATTACATTGGCCAAACCAGCCAGACACTCCAGTAAATGATAACAATTCATCGCCAACAAATTAGGGATTCCCACACCAGAAAAAAATACCCCTTAGCCAACATATAGAGGAATGCAGAAGACAAAATCTGACAAATTTTAATATCTTCCAATTCTAACAATGCCTTGACAAGACCACCAAACAGAAGCATACGATTAAATTCGACAAATTCTTTCTAAAACATAACAATGAAACCACCCAAGTGATTACTTCTATCATAATGCTTGTCTGTCTTTAAGAATAATTAATTTCCTTGCAGAAGCAAATAATACATTTTCTTTATAATCATTTACATTCTGCCGCTTCCAGTAAATGAAATACTTATTATAAAACCCAGGTTGTGTGTGTGTGTGTGTACGTTTATATATTGGGTCGGATTTCCTACATTTTTCAACAAAACTTCACAGGACTACGTAAAATTACCTTGCGGTGGTTCTGACAGCGCCAAAAATTGGAAAAACAATTGTTTTTGCATGAAATCAATTTGAAAACATAAGAGGCATTGCTGTCGTGAGAATGAAAAGGAGACAACTCATATCGATTTATACTTATCATAAAACCCAGGTTGTGTGTGTGTGTGTGCGTGTTCATTTATATATTGGATCGGATTTCCTACATTTTTCAACTGATTTCAACAAAACTTCACTTTTTTTTTGGGCAGGTAGTGTTTCTTATTGTCTTGCACACTTTCTTTATTTTTACATTCAGAATGCTTTAAAAATTCATTTACAAGACAATTGTTTATAGTAAAATTCTATTCAATCGGTAGACTCATAACGATTGAAAACAATGTTTTTGTTTGAGTTTGACCAATTCGTAAAAAAAAAAAATAAAAAAAAAAATAAAAAAAAAATAAAACTAAAACTAATTAAGACGTGTTCGTCAACCTTAAACAATAATCTTTGTCAATTTTATTTTTCAGTCTTTATGATGGTTGGTATTTGATCTATCTCTTACTGTTACATCCCTAGGCAACGCCGGGCTCTACTGCTAGTATATATGATAAGCACCCCAGACACAAACCCAAGAATCATCTATAAACAAAAAAAATCTTGAAATTAGTGCCAAAGTCTGAGGAAAAAGAAGCAGAAAATAGGTTTGCTTGGAAAATTTAGTTTTTGGTGTGTATAATTGTTTTGAACTCAAAAGGGTTGAGCATTTGAAATCAAAAAGGGCTGCTAGGAAAGGTAATGTAGACTCAGTACAAGAATATATTCAGTCTGAATGTAACTTCTGCAGGAATTTTGTTCTATCTCATGCCAGATTTGCAGTTACTGAAGACCACATGAAAAATTGCAGTTTAATACCAACTGTGAATGTCTTCCCAGACAAGAAAATAACACCGACAGATCATTTTGACAGATATATTTACCATAATTATACAAAAATATCTTGAAATACTAAGGAATAAATTTATTCAATAAAATCACAATTGGCTTCAGCTACAGACTCCAGATGACTTCAGATTTCCTGCAAATCTTCTGGACAGTCTCCTTGTTTAAGTTGGTAAATGCTACCATAATTCTTTGGTGTTACAAGGAGTTTTGTTTTTCTCTCACTCAACTGTGTCCCACACAATCTGGGGAGTTAGGTAGCCAGATGTAAGGGGTGATGTGGTTGCAGAAATTGTCTGACAGCCATGATTGTGTTCTCCTGCTTGTATGGCATGATGCAGAGTCCTGTTGCCAGAGTCTTCTAGCAGCCACCCTCTTGACAGAGCAGCACTATCTCTTCAAGGCACTTGATGTAGGCATCCGTGTCGAGTCTGAGGCCCTATGGGAAGATGAATGGAGGCATAATGTCGACTTCACTAGTGATCACTGCAAACACTATAATGTTCACTGGATATATCATCCAACTCTTTCTGAATCCTCTGCACCCACACTGAAATATTTGTATTGGAGTTTTTGGTGTGAATGTCAAGCAGTACAGCATGTCATTTTCAAGTTTCTAATGGAGTGGATTGTGTCATGGTGCTCTTTTTATTGCAGACGGTGCCCAATTGACCCAACTATACTGTGCAGTTGTCAAAAAGAAACAATGCACATGAACAAAACAAAAATATAAAACATTATTGGTTCATGTCTTCAATGGAACTGGAACACATTATTGGTTCATGTCTTCAATGGAACTACAATCTTTATTTCTCCATAATTAGAAAAATGAAGGTCTTCAATGAACTGGAACAAGGTTCAACTAATGGGCATGAGAACTTGAAAACTAAGTCTTCAATGGAACTATCAATTATTGGTTCAAATAAAACACATTATTGGTTCATGTCTTCAATGGAACTGGAACACATTATTGGTTCATGTCTTCAATGGAACTGGAACACATTATTGGTTCATGTCTTCAATGGAACACATTATTTCTCATTTGATTTTGGCTTTGTCTTGAAAAACATTATTGGTTCACAAAACTGGAACGTTCTTTCTCATTTGATTTTGGCTTTGTCTTGAAAAACACAAAAACGTTCTTTAGCATTTAAGTATTAGGTCATCCTGTTTGCAAGTGTTAACTGTTCACCGTGAGTCAATAGTTCATAGAACTTAAGATAAATTACATTTTTCAAACATTACCTGACAAAGTTGCAATGTGGCTAAAGGTATATATTTAGGAGACAACTGGAGGTATGCATAAATTTGTGTGCAAGTACAAAGTGTTGATTACAAAAAATACAAACATTAAAAAAATTTTGGTTAATTGGAACCTTATAATAATTTTATTACGCATTATCAACCCCTCAAGGTAAGGCTTCAAGAACACCAGAAAGCGAGGGGAAGTAGAAAAATCAGGCGTGGCTGACCACATATGGAGAGAGAAGGAGATCACCACCCCTGTGGGATCATGTTGAGATCATAGACAGGGAACACCATTGGAAAATTAAATAAAACTTAAGGAATCAGCACATATGCTAGGCCACAAAAATCTCCTGAGCCGACCAAGCATAGAAATAAATACAATATGGGAACCAGTAATAAGGAGTGCCAGAGAAAAGCAATGATAACAAAGTTGCAATATGAACTCTGGTAAAGACATGCAATGATAACAGCAAAAATTGCAATATGAGCACTGGTAAAAATGATGCTGAAAACATTAGGTTTATAATACTCAGAAGTTCATACCCAAGGACACATGGCACAGTGGATAAAGGCGTCGGTTAGATCCAGTGACAGACCCAAAGAAGGTGAGTTCAATTCCTGGTTAAGGCAGTGGAGAACTTTCAGAGGGAAAATTAGCAGGAGATAACTGACATCCATCAAACATGGCACGTGGAATTAGAACAGTCTACCCCAGCGATCGAAATAAAGGGTTCAGTTCAAATTCCAACCACCTGAAGAAGGCCGGAGCGTGCATAAACGGCCGAAACGTTGTGACAAATATGGCGACAAAGATGAGGACAATAGTCCGACTAATGTAAATACTGTGCATTATCAACCATTATTAAATTTGACTAGTATTTCTTTCATCTCACTTAATTGATTTTCATTGCAACTCAGACTCAAATTGTCAGTTCATGTTCATTAATAAACTTATAGTAATATTGTTTTTTATAAAATAAAGCATTATCAACAATTAACTTTTGACTAGTATTTCTTTCATCTTAATATTAGCTAATTTTCGTAGCAATTACTCAGATCAATTTACAGTCATCAATGAACAGAGACAATTGAAAATGCTGAACTATAACCCTTACATATTTTTTCTTTAAAAGAATTATTTTCAATTTCTACTATAGTTTACTGACAAAACACCTTAAGGAGGAGAAAAAAAAAAAAAAAAAAAAAAAAATTTATTTTTTTAATCATTTCACTTCAAGAAAGGCAATAAAGCCACTAAGATGAAAGGTGTTACTGAGTCTTAGATAGTATGAGAAAAAAAACATTATTAAGGAAAGAGAACACTAAAAGAAGAACTAAGACAGGAGAAAATGAGTAATATTGATCCTCAAAAATTTAAATGCAAAGTTGATTGGAAAACGAGAGGCCAGAAGCTATTTCCACAAGTGAAAAGTGCAATAGAAGAAACCATTAGCATAGAACTTATGGTTGCACTTAGCCATTTCAACCGTAAAATGATGAGACCTAGCTGCCAATCTAGTACTATGCTTAAATTCGTAAGTTCCAAAGAGGAAACCTCATCAGAACAATTACTGTAAAAATATTTATAGAAAAGGCTCAGGGAAGATATATTATTAAAATAATATAATTGTTATGTAACTTTTAACCCCACCCTGCATACAAGGTATGTTCAAAAGAACAGGAATTAATACAGAACACAATGATTGACACTGCATTTAAATTTTTGAAGATCAAAGTTGACTTGAAAGCAAGAAGGCAGAAGAGAGTTCCATAAGCAAGAAATGTGAGCGAAGAAACTGTTAGCATAGAACTTACAGTTACTTTGCTATTTCAACTGTATAATGATGAGACCCAGCAGCCAATCTATGCTTAAATTCATAAAGACTAGGTTCGAAAAAGAAGCTCATCAGAACAATTACCATGAAAATATTTATAGAAAAGACACAGGGAAGATGTTATTAAAATAATATAATTATATAACTTTCGACCCACCCTGTATACAAAGTGGGTTCCAAAAGTTTTGAATATGGTCCTTTCTAGAGTGATTCCAAATTGTTTTATTTAATTACCTTATTATAATGTTTATAAATATTGTTTTCACAAAGTTTAAACATTTTCATCATTCTCAATATTTTGTTGTGATTTCCACTTCAGAAGAAATTAAAAAATTCAAACAACTGACAATATATGTAGCAACTTCAACTGTAAAATGATGAGACCTAACTGCCAATCTAGTACTATACTTCAATTCATAAAGTCAAGGTACCAAAGAGGAAAGCTCATCAGAACAATTACCATGGAAATATTTATAGAAAAGGCAGAGGGAAGCAATGTTGAAGTGGTGGGAAAGTCACTGAAGCTATGTTGTGTCAGGACCAATAACATGACAAATTCTTTTTTGTATTTTATCAAGAATCTCTAAACATGTAGTAAAAGCACCACAACAGAGATGGCAGTAATATTCAATGCATGGATGAATGACAGTATTATAAATGTGCAAGAAAATTTTTCTCACCAGAATCTAAAATTAAAGAACATTTAAAAGTTCCAGTTTGTAACAGTGAATGTCATGTATATAAAAAAAAAAAAAAAAACAAAAAGCAAGCTCAGCTGAGGCCGTTAAAAGGTTCACTTCACCCAAAAAATACAAATGTAGAAAATTAATAATAGTTAGCAAGATTTACTAATATCCTAAGTATGGTACAAGATCAGATGGATAGCGGAGTGCAATGAGGGCAGGAATAATTTATGCCAATCTATCAAGGTGGTCTTGCCTGCCAAGAAAAAAAAAAAAAAAAAAAATTAGTGTTCCAAATTCAATCACAGCTTTTACCTGGCCTCGAACAGGGGCACATTTTTCAATCACAGCTTTTACCTGGCCTCGAACAGGGGCACATTTTTCAATCACAGCTTTTACCTGGCCTCGAACAGGGGCACATTTATTACTTCAAACATTATTTTTAGTGGATAGCTATATTTAAGTACATACTCCACTTATTTTAAATGAGATTATATTTTGTCTACTGGTCTGCACACTCGAGAAAACTTAAGGAAAATGTGTCTTCTGGTTGGATCCAAACCTGCCTGCACAGTCATAGGTGAAACTGCTATTTAATCTAATATGCTTTGATCAGTTGGCTATGAAAAGATTAACAAAAGCAAGGTCCTATTTGTGTTTAAAGCACATTTATTCATCTAAATTTTCTCAAGTGTCCTAACTGCAGACCATTAGACAAAATAAAATATTGTTTAAACAGGGTGTCTACTCAAATCCACTAAAAATAACATTTTAAACCATAAAAATAATGTTGGATTAAAAAATAAAATCCATTAATTTTTATGAAATGCTATTCGATGATCCAGCATCCTTTAAAAGGACACTGGTGAAAATTATAATGGTACCTTAAAAGTGGTCTGTTTTTTTTTTATATATATATATATATATATATATATATATATATATATATATATATATATATATATATATTAATGAAAAAGAGAGAGATATATATATATATATAGAAGAAACTGAGTGATATTTGTTTTCAATTCTTTCACCACCCCCACCCTTGTGCCATAGTGGTGGCTTTGCTGCCTTGCTCAGGTTGAATTCCATTAAAAAAAAAAAAAAAGTACAGGTCTGTCTGAGAGCAAGCATACATACATACATACACACACAATTTACATTATTTGGACTATTGCCCTCATCTTTGTTACCATATTTATCACAATGTTTTGGCTGTTGTATGCTCCTGCCTTCTTCAGGTGATTGGAATGTCAAACTGAACCCTTTATTTCGCTTGCTGGGTTAGACTGTTCTGGTTCCACATGCCATGTCTAATGGATGTCAGTTATCAGTTCTCTTGTTAATTCACCTTAAGGACACATGGCACAGTGGATAAAGACACTGGTTAGATCCAATGACTGGACCCAAACAGTTGTGAGTTCAATACCTGGTTAAGGCAGTGGAGAACTTGGAGAGGGGAATTAACAGGAGATAACTGATAACTGACATCCATTAAAATGGAATTGGAACAGTCTAACCCAGCGAGCAAAAATAAAGATTCCAGTTCGACATACCAACCACCTGAAGAAGGCTAGAGTGTACAATGGCTGAAACATGATAAATATGGCAACAAAGATGCGGACAATAGTTCGAATAATGTAAATAGTGTGCATAATACCTCATCTCAGAAATGTAGACATATTCACAGACTGTTTCGCCGTATCACAGCTCATCAGATTGGCTAGACATCCATTTGCTCTTGGATTGCAGCTACAGAGAACTACTACTATTCTTAATTCAAATCTGCAGAAGAGGCAATAATAGGAAACCACGAAAGGACCTTTCCAAATAAGTCACAGCAATTCACTGATATTGAAAAAAGGAAACTGGACAGCTATGGAAAAAAGAAAAAAAGTAACTGCAACTCAGTTTTTAAATGAAATTCGCTTTTTTAATTAAAATAAAAAAGAAAGGAAGAAAGAAGCTATTGATTTAAAAACAAAGACGAGATTAACGGGTACAAAATGTGATTTTGTTTTAGTTTTCAAAAAGTTGCTAATCCCATTTAAAACAAACTAAATTTATTTTTATACCTTACTGTTCCAGGATTCTTCTTTTCCTCTGACACACGATTTTATTGGAAAAAAAAAAAAATTCCAAGAATGTTCTGTAAATAAATATGTTACTTTCTTTTGTGATCATGACTAAACCACTTTTTTTCTTTTTTTTTTTTACGCATGACAGGATTCGATTTATTAAGGAAAAAAAAATTGCATAAATGGTGGTCACTACCAGTGGGTTAGTATGTTTCTCGCGCTAAGTGAGAACATGTATGGAATATAATTTTTAATTCGCTTTGTTTTTCATGATCGCAATCTTGGAAATCCATTGCAATTCCTCCAAATTTTTTTTTTTTTTAAAGCATACCCACCGCCTACAATGGTGGAATTTTATGCATGAGCTGACTAGACTTATTGTGCTTTTTAGCTTAAAGACAGTACTATGAACATAAACACACAAAAAAGTAAAATGAAAAATACATGCACATATACAGAATTTCATACGCAAATTCCGAACGAAAGAATGTTTACTAGGCACCCCGACTAAAAACCACATAAGGTCTAAAAAATTAATTTAAAAAAATTAAAACCTTTCTTGAAGCTTTCATTTTATTTAGCTTCAATTGAAAAGAAAGGATACAGTACTAAATTATTTACTATTTCCAGTATAGCAAAATACACTAGTGAATTTTAAACAGAAATTAAAATAAATGGATTATTTTTTTGGCTAAACAGTTTATTAGCCTCCCACCTTTTTTAGTCATCTTTCACCGCAATCTAAATTCTAAATTCTCTTTATTAAAAAAAAAAAAAAAAAAAAAAAAAAAAAAATCTTCCAAAAATAAATTATGCTTCAACTTTTATAAAACTTTATTTGAAGAATATTAGCAGATTTAAAGTATAATTAATAATCTAATTTGAAACAAATATCTATTTTAAGTTTAAAATATAACAGAAATCCATTGACAGTAGCTGTTTTTTATGTATTGAGAGCCCGACAGATTTATTTGTTGTTCTCTATAGAGACTTTATCGGTAATTTAAGAAAATGACGTGAATGCCTTTTTTTTTTTTTATAAAATATTTAAGTACTCAGTAATTTAAAAAAAAAATTACGAATATGTTCTCCGTAATATTTTTTATTGAACTTTAAAAATTTTCACTTTACATTTTGCTCTTATATCATCCGTACTTACAAAAATCGGCACGTTTATACACATCCCCAAAATTTCAAAATTCTTTTAAAAATATTAGTGTTTGATGATTTGTATTAAGCTTTTCCATTTATGATTAGTAAATATAGTTTTTTTTCACTTAATGATAAAAGAGGGTGACATCAATACAGGAATTTAAAACGTAAATTTGTCTAAAATTTAAAAAAATGTAAAAACAATTCTTCTAAAAATTCATTATTTATCGAAAAACATTTAGTGTCCTTAAAAGCTTTTCTAATTAAATAATTTCATAGTTTTATTGCATATTTTTTTTTATTTTACGATTTGGAGCAGATTTTCGGGAAATGAGTAACTGTTTAAAAAAAATGTTGATTTCAATCAAGGAGTCCTGCTTTTAACTAATAAAAAAAAAATTCGGATCAAAATTTAATTTCTCGAGTGGAGGTAACAGAACAGCTACACAAAAGAAAAAAAAGTCACTAAGATTTTCTCTCTCTCTCTCTCTCTCTATATATATATATATATATATATATATATATATATATATTTCAAAAATAATTTCATTCATTTTGAATTAAATCCTGAAAATCTCACTAGAATCAGACAATTATTTGATTTTCCAAATCAATGTTTTTTTGTTTTTTTTACAAGAAAAAAAAAAAACAGGTGCTAAAATTCCCTTTGATCTTTTGGCCCACCATTGACAAAAAAAAAAAAGAAAGATTTAACTAAAAAATTTCGAACGTGAAAGGATTAAAAAAATTAATCAAACATACTTTGATCTTAAACATTTTGACGATAAAACTTTATTTTTCACCAAGTTTGGGGCTTTTCCATTAATGGTCTTTTATTTTTATTTTTTTTTAGCAAAGTGAAGGTACCTAAAACTAAAAAAAGAAATTGTGGGTATAGCTCAGAAATTTGGGTCCAAACCAGATCCCCGTCGCTTAAATTCGCAGAGTAACTAAAAAGTTTTTTATCAAAAACAGAAAAAAATCTAATAGGTGGTCACTCACCTCAACATGGGAAAGATAGTGGAATAATGTCCCGTTGCATTTTCCATGGTTTTTATTTTTTAATTCAGAATTATCCCAGAGTATTTGCAAATCATGGTTCCAGTCTGTTCTGTAGACTGGCTGTAGGAAAAGTCATAAGGTAAGCTTTGTTGGGGTAAGAAATAAATTAAAAAGTTGGTAGGAAAAAAAAGAAAAGAAAAAAAAAATCAGCGAATATATTTTCATTTAGATTAAAAAATAGATAAAAATTAAAATACTTTTTTAAAAATATTTCTTAAAATAAAAATCGTATTTACTAATTATTATAGTTTATTAAAAAATTTTAAGTAGTAAGTAGGCATTCCATTATAAATTAGTAATTAATTATATAGTAATATTTTTAATTTATTACTATAATTTAAAGAACACTAAGATAAAGTAAAAAATGCATTTAATTGGCCGCGTGAAGAAAACTTAGGATTTTAATTTTTAGCAATCAAAACTGTCGTGAAAACTAAAAGCAAATGATTTGAATCAAGACAGAATTAGAAAAAATATGTTTAGTTTATGATTTTAAGAAACTCTTTAAAGTTCAAATTAAGATCCTGACAGTTTCACACTTGGGGTTTAAAATGAAAAAAAAAAGTTAATTTTTAGGGACTAAAAACTAAAAAAAATTAGTTGCAAAAAAAAAAAAAAAAAAAAAAAAAAAAAAAGAATGAAAGTATTTCCTGTTTTCATTAGAACAAATTACAAATCGAATAAAAATTCGATACGACTGAAATTATTTGGTTTTGTTTTTTTAGAGAAAAGTCGCCACATAGTCAAGAACAAAAATCTTCCACTTTTTGTCTAAACACGGATGTTTATTTTCAAATAAATTATGAATGAAATGTTCATTTTCAAATAAACCATGAATGAAATTTTTAAGTATGACTCATAACTTACGTTACAAGCGTAAAAGTTCTTAGAATGCTCTTACAAACAAATATAAATAATGCATACCATATGAATTTTAGTCTTCGAACATGATACAATAATTTAGAGAAATTATTATTAATAAATTAAATATCTCGGGGAAGAAACTTCAACGGAACAAAGAAATTATATAGTTTTACCATTTACTTCCACAGATTGATTTGATTGAAAAAAAATCATGCCTCATGCTTAGAAACAAAGTTTCATTGTCAAAATATTTAAGAGGAAAACCGAAGGAATTTTTGAGAACGTTCAAAATTTTGGTTAAAAATCTAGGGGTTTTTTTTGCGTCGGGGTGGGGGATTAGTATGGGAAATTTTAGAGTCTTTTTTGCGGTGCAAAACACATTGGAAATTCTTGCAAAAAATCAATTGCCAGATTTTAATGAAACTTTCAGAACTTACAAATGAATTTCTTTTTCTTAGAAAATCTTGGTTTGTACAACTTATTTAAATAAATTCTCAAGTTAAAAAAATATCTAAGTTAATTTCATGTATCCATGTTAAAAAGTCAACATAAAATCACACACCCACACAAGCGACATTCAGAACAAATAAATCAATAAAATACACAGTCAACACTTACAGCAGCCAAATCGATCTCAATTGGCATTTCCCAATCGCTGGTATCACTGTCAGAATCAAAACAGATGGTATCAACACATTTGTTAAGAACTTGCTTTGAAAAAGTAGGAACGACGACTTCTTTTCGACAAGCCATGTTAAGGAAATAGCAGATATTTGGGGTTTCGCTTGTGTTTGTGTCCACAGCCGGTAGGTGGAGAGAAATAAACAACTTTCAAGAAATTAAAAAAAGTTTCTGCAACTAGGAAGTTGTTTTTTTTCTTCTTTTTTCTTTAACAACTTTTCTTTTGTACGTAATTTTCAAATGTTCGGATTTCCCTTTCTTTGACTTTGCAGTGGGCGCCAATTAATAAAATCTTAATTCCTGAAGAGATCAATATCGTACACACAGAAAATGTGCATTACTTTTTTTTTTTTCAGTTTCTGTTGAGAAATTTTAGTAGAATATTTCACCCAAAAGAAATGCCAGTTCAAAGTTGCAATTATTATTACTTTTTCTTTTTTCATTCAGAAAAAGAAAAGTATTCTGATCGTTCAAAGTCTCAAAATTAAGAGCAAAAAGAAAGAGAAAAAAGCGGAGATGGAAGTAGAAAAAGAAAAAAAATAGAAAAAAAACCCGACTTTTTCCCCCCTCCTAGGTAGATAAAATACTGGGTAGGGGCATGGGGAGGAACAACAAATCCTCGTAAAAAGCGACTTCACCGATTTAGAAACAATATTTACTCAAGGAACCCCCCCAAAAACTAAGGAACGGACTGTGGGATACGCGACACTGTTCAAAAGCTAGGAATTGATCACTTAAAAATCGGCACAGGTTGATATTTTTTTAAGGTCTACAAAGTTTGTTGTACTTAAAATCAGCGCTTGTTAAAAAAAGAAAGCAGAGTTGACATGAAAAAAAATTCCGAGGCTATCCCGCCTTCCCAAGGCCAATGTGGTTATACCGGGCAGGAAAGAGACATTTGTTTAGTTTAGCAGTTACTACAACCAGGTAGGTAGGTAGGTATGGAACAAGTTTTTTTTTACTCAAGTGCCCAATACTTGGTACAGGTTGGAAAGAGAGGAGGGTAAAGTGAGTTATATAGGCGTGAACAACAGCACACTAAATAATAGATATCTTGGTTGCTATTATTAAAATTTCACTTTATTTTTAGTCAGACAATAGTTTATGTGACCTAATAAAACTAGCAGGGATACTTGGCATTGCATGCGGGAAAAATAAATTCAAATGTAACATGGGAAAATACACATGAAAACGTAGCTGTTCATTTATATGCTGTGCCTAGGATGTTCGCGATCATCGCTCTCCACAACTTCCTATCCTTTGTAGCTCTAAGCAAACCTAGTCCCTGTCCTGCCATTTATTTACACAAGCTCATTAGGTAAATCAGTTTCCCCTCTTTCCCTTAATGTCTTATGAGGGTCAAATTCTCCAAACCCTCTTTTCTCATTATGTGACCCAGAAATTTCAAGTGTCTCTTTCCAATGCTGTGTCCTTTTTGTTTTCATTTTAAACTTAAAAACTTCTTTGTAGCTCAGATGCTCTGTCCAGGGTATTCTCAGCATCCTTCTGTCTAACCACATTCTTATTGTCTCAACTCCTCTTCATCTGTGAAAAGAAATAATCCAGCATTCACTGCATAGGAGGACTGATATTACAGCGCAGTTCAGCAACCCTTTTCTTTGTTTATAAAGAAATGTTCCCACTTTTGTAATACTTTGCTTAGCATTTGGAAGGCAGCATGTTGCATTTTATGTTGTCACAGGTTTCAGCCCCTCAGACCCTAATGCCAATTCATAGATTTTCATCAATGAAAGATGAGAGGGACAGTTGTGGTAGCACTGAGAGAAAGAACTTCAGGGGAATGCATGTTTTTTTTCTTGCCAGTATGAAAAAGGATGTTTGTGGATCCAGCTTTAGAAAGAGCAATAAAGTTGGAGAGAGAAAGAGAGAGAGAGAAAACAAGGCAAAAAAAGGGGAAGAGAGAGAAAAACAAGGCAAAAAAAAAGGGAAGAGAGAAAAAAAAGGCAAAAAAGGGGGAAGAGAGAAAAAACAAAAAAAAAAAAACAAAGGCAAAAAAAGGGAAGAGAGAGAAAACAAAGGCAAAAAAAAAGGAAGAGAGAGAAAACAAGGCAAAAAAGGGAAGAGAGAGAAAACAAGGCAAAAAAAAAGGGAAGAGAGAAAACAAGGCAAAAAAAAGGAAGAGAGAGAAAACAAGGCAAAAAAAAGGGAGAGAGAGAAAACAAGGCAAAAAAAAAGGGGAGAGAGAGAAAAACAAGGCAAAAAAAGGGGAAGAGAGAGAAAACAAGGCAAAAAAAGGGGAAGAGAGAGAAAACAAGGCAAAAAAAGGGGAAGAGAGAGAAAACAAGGCAAAAAAAGGGGAAGAGAGAGAAAACAAGGCAAAAAAAGGGGAAGAGAGAGAAAACAAGGCAAAAAAAAGGGAAGAGAGAAAAACAAAAAAAAAAAGGGGAAGAGAGAAAAACAAGGCAAAAAAAGGGGAAGAGAGAGAAAACAAGGCAAAAAAAAAAGGAAGAGAGAAAAACAAGGCAAAAAAAAGGGGAAGAGAGAAAAAAAGGCAAAAAAAAAAGGAAGAGAGAGAAAACAAGGCAAAAAAAGGGGAAGAGAGAGAAAACAAAGGCAAAAAAAAAGGGAAGAGAGAGAAAAAAGGCAAAAAAAAAGGGAAGAGAGAGAAAACAAGGCAAAAAAAGGGAAGAGAGAGAAAAAACAAGGCAAAAAAAGGGAAAAAAAAAAAAGGCAAAAAAAGAGAGAAAAACAAGGCAAAAAAAAGGGGAAGAGAGAAAAACAAGGCAAAAAAAAGGGGAAGAGAGAGAAAAAAAGGCAAAAAAAAAAAAGAGAGAGAGAAAAAAAAGGAAAAAAAAAGGACAGTGGACTGATTTCATATGGTCCCCATTAATGTCAGAGGTCAGCACTAACTATCATTTTTTTTTCCTAAGAGTGTAATTGCTTACCTTCAATCCCATTATAAAGTCCATTATCTAATTCTATCTCTAGTGACTTCTGGTGATTTTGGCAGATAAATTTGACATTATACTGACTGTATTCGAGTCGATTGTGTATATATATATATATATATATATATATATCGCACGCACAACCAACTCTTAATTGCTGTTGTTCTCAGAGTGAATCGAGGGTGGTAGCACCTGTTAGGGTCCCAGCTGTGGGCAACTAGTGAACTCCCAAACAAAAACAAAACATTATGAAAGTATACAAATATATTTTTATAGTAAAATTACCAAAAATACATTTTATCTGTAGTTGAAGACATAAAATTACGTTCAAAATATATTTAGTTAAAGCCATAATATTGTGTTCAAAACATTTAGATTTCAGAATTAAATAACCCATAGAGGTGTTGATATGCTGCCAAACAAAATCAACCAATTACACATGACTGCAGTCGGGATCACAGTCATTGTAAAGTTCACAATCCTTTCATTAACTGCATAGTATGTGCTTCATCAGGGCTCTGTACGCCTTTTGAATTCAGAGCTGTCTTTCTCCAAGACTGGTTGCCACCCAAGGCTATAGAAGCTAATCAATCCTGCTATTTACTCATAATAGAGAGGGGGAGAAGAGATGAGGATTTATGCCTTTCCCAGGGATATTTGCATGCAAGTTAACGTAACCAACTTAACTGGAATTTGAACTTGGCTCTCCAGCTCCTAAATCCAAGCTGCTATCCATTACTCCACTATCAAAAGATTTTCATGCTTCATAAACTCAATATCTCCATTTTGCTAAAAAATGGGTCATTTGGGAAAGACCTGTCTGATAATAATTATTAAATTAGATATAACATTCAATACTAATTGAAGACTGAAAAATTACAAAACTCTTAATCAGTCACTCAGAGTCTCAATCAGAATGATTGTATTGATCACAGAAAATTTGAGTTTTCCGAGCCACTGGCATATTTTGTATAGAAGAAAACGCTAAAATTCCCTTCCTTTCTGCTCGTGTAATGATGGTCTAGAGGTAAGATATCTGACTGATGTCAAATCAGTTGGGTTTCAATCCCAGCTTGAAGCAATCAGATGTCTAGCCACACTGAGGAGCTGATATAGCAAAACTGTTTGTAGATGATTTTTTATATATATATATATATATATATATATATATATATATATATATAATATATTATAAAGTAATCTTTAAGTATAAGAAACTATACTCATTTGAAAACCTTCAGTGTCTTGATTTGCAAATAATCAAACCAATACCAAAGGGAAAAAAAGAAAGAACCAAGAACATGTACGTTAGCTGAAAATAATCATCTAGCATGCAAGTCCAAAGAAAAAAAACCCCGTGCTCAATAAGTAGAGCAGACCTAGTTAAACCTAGAGAGCCAGACAAACCTACCACAGTTTCATCTCAGCGGATTGTCAGGGAGCGCTGGCAATTACTTGTAAATGAAATGCCTGTACGAAATGCTATGAACCATGCACTTGGGAAAGAAAAGGAATATTGGGAAAAAAAAAAAAAAAAAAAAAAAAAAATCGCTGGGCCAAAAAAATACAGTTGTAGCATAAGAACTCTTGCTTCGGCGAATCAGAACTTTGTGTGAAAATATCAACTCGACTGAAAGATAAGTTGATTCTCTTGGTTTGATCCGTTTTTATATATGTATGTATTCGCTCACGCCTTTTGTTCTTTAATGATCCCTTTCCCCTTTGTTAAATGAATGTTCCTTTTTTTTTTTTTTTTCTTTATATATATTTATAAATAAATGTTTTATTTTGAAATCCATTGTCTTGTGTGTTCTTCGTTGACTCCCTTGTGTCGCTTCCATTTCCGAGTGAAGACCGAGAAAAGATCCCACGTTTCCTTTTTTTTTTTTAAACACGTGGTTCATCTATATGCTACAAGTTCAGAAACAATATATATATATATATATATATATATATATATATATATATATATATAATATAAATAAAAAACAGGTTTTTATTATTGCCACACCAGGACAAAATAGTTAAGTACAAGGATCATAATTTTATTGTTAAAATAAATACAAAAGTATTAAGATTTTAGGTACCTTTCGACAGACACTTCTGAAACAAAATCATCAGCAATATAAAAATGAAGCCATTGATATGAAAATTTTTTATCAACAACTGAAACTATGAATAAATTACCAACTAAAGTAGGCAATTGGGGGAGGGGTAAATCTTTTTACTAATTTGCTTCCCAGTCAGGCAATTGCATGTCTAAATGGAGCTTCGTCCTTGTCCTGTGCAAGACAGAAATTCATCCTGCAAGCAATAGAATTTAAAAAGGTGCTCACTGATGTCAGAGGCTCGTGTCTACACACCTGGCTCGAGACATACTGGGTATTCCTAACCTCCAACCTCTGAATGGTCTTGCCCACATAGTCAATCTCACATCGACATTTATATTGATTGGTAGGCAAGACATCCTTATGGAAAGCCCTTCTAATTGTAAAAATACTTAATACCATAACAGCATTAATATATATACAGTGTAACCCGGATATAAGAGAGTTGTCGGGACCGGAGAAGAAGTCTCTTATATCTGGGTTTGGTCTATTTTATATACATTAGCACAGGCTCTAATTTGGGACCAGAGAAAATCTCTTATATCCGGGTTACACTATATATATATATATATATATATATATAATTTTTCATTATTTTACAAACAAAAATAGGACCAGAATATGACCTCTTGCCCCTCCCACTGACAGTGCCACCCTCTAACTTGCCCACACCAGTCTTTGAATATTGTTTTATTGTTTATATATTTTAGCAACATTTACATAGCTTGAAGTAAACTCATTGTAAACTCTTTAAATAAAATAGAATAGCAATCTTTTGTTTGTCAATAAAAATAATGTTTAAAAAAATACCTCATTTTTAATATTTAACACAATCCAAATTATTACCTATTTTCACAACTGTAAAACAACAAAACAACCAACAACAAAACAACCAACAACAAAACAACCAACAACAAAACAACCAACAACAAAACAACCAACAACAAAACAACCAACAACAAAACAACCAACAACAAAACAACCAACAACAAAACAACCAACAACAAAACAAACAACAACAAAACAACCAACAACAAAACAACCAACAACAAAACAACCAACAACAAAACAACCAACAACAAAACAACCAACAACAAAACAACCAACAACAAAACAACCAACAACAAAACAACCAACAACAAAACAACCAACAACAAAACATATTTGAGAAACACTGGTGTAAGCAATTATATAGAACTATTTTTCAGGACTGTATATCTTCAGCATAACTTCACTGATGAGCATGATGTAGATTAGCTCACAATCATAGTAAGGAATTGATAAAATTATAACCAGCTTCAATTAAAGTTGTGACCATTTAATCAGTGTAAACAGATACTTCAACTAGTACATATTCTGTGTTTGAGCAGGTTTTTCTTTTTCTGATGATGCATTATGAGAATATCAAACAACTCATGTGACATTTATCCTACTTAAACAAAAATATTAAATTACAACTTTTATCAAAAGTTGTTTTGTGCTATTAACAATTTTACTTTTACTGAAAACATAAGAAATTAATTTTAATAATTTTTTTTAACCATTTGAACCCAAACAAATTAATAATGCCACTAGGATGCATGGGATTACTGAGAGTGAAAGAGAAAGAGAAGACTCTAGTGAGGAGAAAAGACAATAAAAGAACAGGTTTTAGGAAAACAGAAGATTGTGATTGGCATTGCATTTAAATTTTTGAAGATTGTAGGTGGCAGGGAAGCAAGAAATCAGAAGGGAGTGAAGTGTAAGAAAAGAAACTAGTAGAAGAGAACATTGAGTTGCATCTACGTAATTCAGGAGTAAAGCAGTGAGACCTAATTGCCAACCTAGTAGCACATTTAAATTCATGCAGTCGATGCACCAAAAAGGAAAGTCCATCAGAACAATAGTTATGAAAATATTTATAGAAAAGACAGAGGGAAATCCCGTCATGTTAATGATTAAGTGAAGGCAAGATGACAGATCAGGATCAATTATATTACAGACCATTCTTTGAATTTTGTCAAGAATCAAGATATGTAGTAGAATCAGCAGACCAAATGTGGCAACAGTATTCAATGTATGAAAAAATTATAGATTCTGACAAGAAAAATTGTCTGGCATGACACAGCAAACCAACTTTTCTAGCAGTCAATCGAGAAAGTGATTCAATATAATCCCTCCACTTTATGTCGGTGGAAAATGTGAGTCCAAGATGCAAAAAGTTGTTCCTATGGTGGTTAGCATCAGCCATGTCAGCAAGGTAGAAAGTTTTCTCTATGGTGATTAAATGAAAGTAGTTTTACTTTGGAGGCTTTAAAATTTATAATCCATTCATTGCTCCTGTTAACCACTGATTGGAGGCCTTTTTCAAGAGGAGTTGCCAGTTTTACTTTGTCAAACCGATTAATTAGAAAATGTTTTTGTAAATTTTGAATTGGCTATTGTTTTTGTATGTAAACAGATAAAGTTGTGTCAAACAAAATGGAAAACAGTCAAGGTTAGAAGTTAGAGACATTTTTATTTAGATTTTTAAATTAATAATTAAATGCTAAAAATAATTTTAAAAAATTCTAGTTTTACACTGACAATTATCTATTTTGTCTTTGATATTTGAGCCAAGATTAAAACAATTCAGACTGTTGAGAAGGTTTAAATTTCATTGATGTTGGGTTGATTAGTCTTTATAAAGATTAAAATGGCATATCTAATCAGTATACAAAGCTCTCCTTTAATTCAGCTACTTATTCAGATAAAACCAATTTACTGGAAATGTATAAATCATTTACTTCAGATATCTAAGCAATCAGAGGAACAGAAGAAATTTTAACCCAGATTTCAAGTACTTAAAAATATATATATATATATATATATATATATATATATATATATATATATATCTCTGGGGAGGAGGTGTGGGTTTATAAACAGTGACTATTATAGCTAATATAGCGAGACTCTTCGCAAAAAAAAGCGAATTGAGCCACTGTCAGTCACTGTGTATGTTTCTAAAAATAAATACACTAAAAATTCACCTTCATCCCTGCCGGCTTAGTGGTAGAATCTCCGACTGAAACCAATTCAGTCGGGTTTCATCTTAGCTAGAGGCAACCGGATGTCTAGCCACAGTGATGAGCTGTGAAACAGCGAAACAATCTGTCTGTGGATGACCTTTATATATATATATATATATATATATATATATATATATATATATATTTATATAAAAGCTGCATTTTATATATATATATATATATATATAAAGCAAAATGTTAGTTTTTAAAGAAATTAAAAAATTGAATTTTTGCAAATGAAAATCTTTTTCTTACAAACCATTGGTCTGTTGACCATAATGAAAACACACACACACACACATCGACATCTCCAGTTGCCTTGATCTATCCACTACCCTTCTCCGCATCCTTTCTTCTATCACTCCTATCTGATCTTGCTCCAAATTTTCTGTAACCCCTTGCGTCCTAGTGGCTTCTCGCCTTGCTTGGGGTGAAACGCTTAAAAATACACAGAGGCCTTCTGGCCATGATGTTTGCCTGGGCCCCTTTTCCAATGTGCTTCTTGATTAAAAGTCACTAGCTTCAGATTAGCTTTATAGGTAATGCTTGTATCCATTCCTAACTATTGACAATCTCTTTCTTTCTGATTTTCAATGTAGAACACTATACATTTCATGACAAGGTTTATGGAAGAAAATGTTTCAAGTCAAAAACTGAGAAATAAATAAACAATATTACTATACTTGTTTTGTAGTTCTAACAGAAAATGATCAGACATCAACAGTAAATAATGATTGTGTGTGTGTATGTTTTGTTGAATATGAAAGACAAGGATACTTTATTTTAGTTTTTTCAAGATTCTTACATTTTTCCATTTGGTGGGAATAAGGGAGTGCAAAAATTGTCCATTTTGTCCCAAACCCTTTCAGTCACTCTAGTCATTTTTAAAGGGATTTATTCTTAAGTGTTAATTTCATGTTTGTCTGTTTAAGATGAAGTTTTAGTGCTGTTTGAATCTGTTTAAAAATGGTTAAAGAAGTAACCAAAAGGGCTTGGGACAATCAGCAATGTTTGCACTTCTTTGCTTCCAACAAATGGAAAAAATTTAAGTTAGAAAAACTAAAGAAATTCATAAAATTTCCTTGTCTGTCATATTCAAGGAAAGATGTTTAAGAAAAAGGTTGCTATACACACACACATATATATATATGTGCCAGCTGGATGTTTTCCATAAAAGCTGTCTGCGTGAAATCTGTGGAGTTAACCTTCAAGATAGGACATCTAACGTAGACCTGTTTAACAGGTGTGATATTGGATGGATTGAGACTTTTCACATACAGTCTCAATTACAGTGGACTGGTCATGTCTTGAGAATGTCTGATGACAGGATACCAAAGATCCTAATGTACAGCCAGTTAGATCAGGGCTACAGGAATGTAGGACACCCATGGCTAAGATACAAAGACAAGCTGAAAAGCAACTTGTCAGCAGTCAATATACCACATAACACCCTTAAGCGCTTAGCCTTGGAGTGGGTAGAATGGAGATCAACGTGTTTGGTGGACTCAGCAGTTTTCAATCTGCTTGTCTGAATCATCTTCAAGAAGCGAGAGCAAGATCTAAAAGGTCAGTCAATCTAACAGTGATCTCACAATCCTAACTCTTGCTCCATATGCAGCCTCCTTTGTAAATCACTAGCAGGTCTTAAGTGCCACTTAAGATTATCACCCAAAATTTCATAACTGAATCAATTTAGCTGTCAGATCCTTATACGTTGAAACCAACGGGAGAGCCCATTATTATAATAATAATTATATATATATATATATGTGTGTATGTGAAC
Organism: Acanthosepion pharaonis; assembly: GCA_903632075.3. Taxonomy (NCBI): domain Eukaryota; kingdom Metazoa; phylum Mollusca; class Cephalopoda; order Sepiida; family Sepiidae; genus Acanthosepion; species Acanthosepion pharaonis. The sequence continues at coordinate 295,058 of CAHIKZ030000193.1, read as the reverse complement.
AAAATTTTTTTTTTTTTTTTTTAAATACCTTTTGGATACTTTTGACCAACACTTTTTCAAAAAGGTATTCGTTGGTAATATACAAACACTATTACTGATGAATTCTTAAGTCTTGTTTTATTGTCTAATAACAAACCAATCAGAGGTAAGGAACATGGATTACGCAACATGTTCCTGTGTATTTGTGTTCAAGTAGTCATAACTGTATTTAAAAAAAAAAAAAAAAACCTACTCCAACAGTTCACAACTCGTCGATTGGGTACTATTTGTTGGATAATCCCGATTGTGCAGCCAAGTACGAGGACACATTCTTTTCTATTCTACATTGTGCTCACACAGTATACCATCTTAGAGTCCTCAAGGCTTTGTATATCAAATTCTACCAGGCAAGCCTATGTAAACAAAAGTAGAATTTTATACGTTCATTACAGTTGATTGAAGGTCAAAATTTGCCTGTCTCCCTGCAAAAACAATGACTGAATGACCATCATGCAAATTTAGAAGTGACTGCTACATACCGAAAACAGAAACAACCTGTGTCTACACAGCAATGGACAATAAAACAAGGCTTTTAAGAATTCTTCATTCGAAAACCACCCAGTGATTTCTTGGAGATTAATAATGAGACTATTGTGTTTGTGTATCATTAACAAATACCTTTAGAAAAGGCATTGATTGAAAGGATCCTGAAGGTATAAAAATGATGTTTATTTTATTCAAATCTATGTTCTATTTCTGTGGGTACAAGTCCTTGTTTATATATATATATATATACACACACACATTTATATATATATATATATATATATATATATATATATATATATATATATATATATACACACATAAATGATGGCATGCTGCATGCTCGTCATTTAGCAAATCTTTTGTGGCAGACGCTTGCTCAAGCACCTTTGTGTTTGTTCTACACCCACAGAGCTGACCTGTAGTTTATACTGCAACTATGTTGAGTGGACATTAGTGACAGTTTCTGAGAAAGAGAACATAATCTGGTGTGATGAACAGTTTGAAAAATGCCAGTGACACTTAAACCCTTAGTCACTATGACTTATGACTCCATGCTAGTACAACCATTGATGGCTTGTGAACTGTTTCATTAACCCAATTTCACCCACAAAGTTCGGGCTAATCTACAGTATGGTTTTCATTCACTTTCCAAAGGTGCCGCATGCTGGGATTATTTTCCACAGACTGATAACATCAATTACCTCCCTGATAAATCAATCATCGTGAGATCAGAACAAAGTCTTAAGATCAGAAACAAGTGTTCTAACTACTTGGCCATGCACTTATATAAAACATACATTTTCTTCAGGAGATTAGCAATCATGGCTCTCCACAATTTCCTCTCCTTTGTAACTCTTAATAAATATTCTTTTTGTTATCTCTCCTAAACCTTATTCTGACATCTATTTACTCAAGCTCTCTGGGTAGATCACATGCATATTTTTTTCCTCTCTCCCTGTTGCCTTCAATCTGCCCTGGCAGTATCAAATTTTCTAAGCCCTCTTGTCTCCTATTACATAATTTTTTGAAGATCAATGTTGAGTGGTAAGCTAGAAGCCGGAAGAGAGTTCCACAAGTGAGAGGTGTGAGGGAGGAAACCAGTAGCATAGAACCTTGTTCCGATATCCACTTAGTCAAGCATGCTAGGTAGGTTATGCATTGTTTTCCTCTGTCCCTCTTGCCTTCAAACTCTTCTGTGAGTATCAAGTTTTCCCTAGAACATAAGCAAAACATTATTAAGGCAGAACAACAATGCAATAACAGAGTTTAAGAGGCTAGAATGTAACAATTGACATCGATTTCCAAAAATTAAAATGGAAAAGAGAATTCCAGGGACTAGAAAGACTGTTAGCATACAACTTAGTTACATTGCCACTGTAAAATGATGAGACCTAGCTGCCAATCTAGTACTGAACTTAAATTCATAAAGTATAGGTACCATAGAGGAAAGTAATATTTATTTTGAAAATACAAAAATGTGGCACAAGGCCAAAAGAATTTGTCTCATCTTAAACTTAGCTAGTTACAATTACTGATCCAAACATACCACAGTATTCCTTGCACCAAAACACATTCTTATTACAGCCACAGTTTCCATATGTACAATTTGTCGGGTGGGGAGTGAATAAAAATAAACAACGTTTAAAAATGAACCCCAATAAATATTTACAGTGATTTTAATTTTATAAGAAACTAAACAAAATAATGTTAGTAATAAAAAATAATTTTCTAAGCATAACTTAGATGTGTCAGAAGGCCGAAAGAGTGGGGCACACTGTGAAGATCAAACTCAGCAGTCATAATTGATCTAGTGAGACAAGTTTGCTAACCATTACACCACATTGAATTGTACCAAAGAGGAAAGTTCATCCAAATAATTATCATGAAAGTATTTATAGAAAAGGCACAAGGGAACCATATTATGGCAGTGGGAAATTAACTGAAGGTGAGATGAGATGCCATGCCAGGACCAATAACATTGCAGATTCTTTGGATTTTATCAAGAATCTCTGAATATACAACAGGAGCACCAGACCAAATGTGACAGCAATACATAATCGAATGGCATTCTTGTAAATATGTAAGATTCTAGCAAGAAAAATTTTCTAGCATGACACTGAACCAACCTTTCTTACAGCAGACCTAGCAAATGGTTCGATATAATGATTCAATTTACTGTAAGTTGAAAACTCTCCTGGAAGTTAGCATCAACCATGCTGATGAAAAACAGAATGGATCCTCTCAGATGATTAATCGAGAGCAGTTTTGTTTTGGAGGTGTTAAAATTAACAAGTCATTCCTTGCCCCAGTTAACTGTTACGAATGCAGATAGCCTAAACACGCATACATGCATATATTAAGGTTAATCTCCATTTGACAACAGAAGAGGTCACGTGGGAGTCTTGAGTCATTTTGGGGAAGCAGGTCAAGAGGTTGACTGACCCAGTTACCCGTAGCAACAGACGTCTAGACAGAATCTAGACAGAGGACTGACGTAAGGTCGTGAAGCAGCAGGAACTGGAATTCATGGCAAAATGCAGGACATGTGGAAATTAGTAAATTACTTGGAAGTCAGTTGCTGTCTTGTCTTTGAAGGAGCAAGACTCAAAATCGAAGTGCTGATAACTTATGAACGGAAAGATGAGACTCATTTTGGTAATGATGGAACTTGTCCGATTCATCATAAGCAACTCCAGATAAAAAATATAAGGATGTATATTTCTGTTCGTCAACTCCAGATTGAAGAAGATAAATCAAGTTATTTATTACAGAAGACACAAGGAAATTTGCGTGCTGAGAATACAGCCTGTGTTTGAAGAAAAAAAGAGAAATCAAGAGAGAAGAAGAAAGTATATATCTCTGTTGCAGCCGGACCGTGTTTGAAATTGAATTTGTGTAAAGAAAAGAAAGAAAAGAGGAAACGTGAGAGAGAAAAGAAAGGACAATGAGTAAGAGAGAGAACTGAATATAAAGATAAGTAACTATATATTTTGGACCCGTGTTAGAAAGATACACATGCATACATAAATTTTATGTTCTCACAAACACCTTTCCACATGTCAAAATAGTAATATATAAATCCTATCCCATCTTTTTGGTTATGTGTTGATTTCTGCATTTGTAGTTATTGATACTTATTTTTTTTATCCGTTCGGGTTCAGTTGAATCCACTTGGATTTGGGCATATTTTGGTATCCCAACATAAGTCTTGAGGTTCTGGTCGTCGGATGCTTTACTCATGCTTATATTTTTCTTTTATTGTAATATCTTGTGTGTGCGTGTGTGTGTATATATATATATATATATATATATATATATTTTAATATTGTTCATCCTTGAATTGTGGATCGGTATACGTGTTGAAACCGAAGCGAACCTGGGAAAAGACAGTGTTCTTTAAAATATTTTTGCTTACTCATTGTCCATATCTCTCCATAGATGTGATAATGTATATATCTCCTGGTCGGCGTATGATTGCGTTATAAGTTATTCGTCAAGTAGGGCATATGACATAACAAAATGTAGGTCATTTTTGAGATCAGTTGCCAATTTGACCTTGTTGAACCAATTAGACTTACTTTAATCTAAATGGTAGAATGTACTTTATATTAACTATGAAACAGTTACATTCTCATTAACTAACATTTTAGTGTACAGTGAAAGACACCAAGAAACACAAAGTCAGGATCCATTTGGGTAGGCATTTGAATTATATATTAATTTAATGTCAAGGTTGGATAAATTGAACATTCACTTAACAGGCTTTGACTTTAAATTGTTTTATTCCTCAGAAATAAAAAGATTCACAAAGAAATCCTGTTATAACTGTGCTTGGCCCTCCCTTCATTAGGGTTGCACAACCATTATACTATTCCACTTTGAAAGAGGGGGAAAGACTACTTGGTTTCAGTGAGAAAATGAATGAAAGAAAGATAGAAGTGTTTCATTGCTGTGTTAGTGAAATGCAAAAAGTTCATTTGTACCCACTTCTTAAAATAAAGACCTGCATTCAGTTTTATGATTATTATTGCAATATTTTGTAAAAGTTGTTAAGTTCAAATATTTAACAAGGCAATAGGGGAATTTCTACAGATATTTTATTGTCATAGAACTTGCCATGAGCTTATTCAATCATTAACTGAAGAATTAAGATTCATCAGAAAATTCAAACAGGAAAACCAAGAAATTTTCATGTTTTTTTTTGTTTTTTTTTTTTAAAGCAAATTCACTCAAAGCAAGGTAGTAAAGCCACTAAGACAAGGGTTACTGGATGTACAAGAATTAGAAAACAGAAACATCAATACGGAGCAGGAACTAAAGAAGAGTAATCAGAAGGACAGCAGATAGCAATTGACATTGCATTAAAACATTTGAAAATTAAAGTTAACTGGAAAGCATAGAGCCAGAAGACAGTTCTACAAGTGGGAAGCATGAGAAAAACTTAACACAGAACTTACAGTTACATCTAGCAACTCAACTAAGTTGGAGAGACCTCGTTGCCAGTCTAGTACAGTGCATAAATTCATAAAGTCTAGGTACCATTGTGAAGATCTCATCTGAACAATTACCAAGTATTTATAGAAAAGGCACAGGGAGGCAACTTTATGGTGATGGGAAAATGACTGAAGCTGAGATGCCAGATCAGGACCAATAACATTACTGATTCTTTGGATTTTATCAAGGATCTCTAGATATAAAGCAGGAGCTCTGGACCATATGTGGCAGCAGTATTCTAATCATGGGTGAATGGTAGATACAGACATGCAAGATAGATTCAGGAGAGAAAAAAATTGTCTAGCATGACACAGTGAAGCAACTTTCTTAGAAGCTGCCTTAGCAAAAGATTTAATATAGTCTTTCCATTTCATGTCAGATGAGAAAGTTAGCCAGAAAAGATTCAACAAGTCAGTCTCCTGGAGGCTAGCATCATCCATTTTGATGGAAGGCAGAAAGGGCTCTCTCAGATGATTTATTTGTAAAGAACAGAATTTTTGTAGAGAGCAGAATAAACTGTATCAGAAAAATAATACGTTATTGTAGGAAAAAATACATTATTGTAGAAAAATTGAAATGACCACATATTTCCCAATATTCTGTGCAAGAATATGGTCTACAGAAGAGTTTAATTTTCTGAAGCATGAATTTTCTATTCCACTTCCTGAATATGTAACATTCAGCTCTGAATAAAAATTTTACTTTACACAAATTTCATTTCACTTGCAAACGGGTAAAAAAAAAAAACAAAAAAAAAAAACAAACAAACTTCTGTGAGACTAAAAAAGTTTTATGCCTCAAGTGTAACTTCCCACTTGTGGAACTCTTCTGGTTCCATGCTTTCCATTCAACTTTAATCTTCAAATATTTTAATGCAATGTCAAATGTGGTCTGCTGTCATCCTGATTACTCTTCCTTTGTTCCCGCTCATTATTAATGTTTGTTTTCTAATTCTTGCACACTTAGCAACCCCTTGTCTTAGTAGCTTTACTTCCTTGCTTTGAGTGAATTTGCTTAGAAAAAAAAAAAAAAAATATATATATAAACTCATGTGAGACTAAAGAAGTTTTATGCCTCAAGTGTGTTTGTGTAATATTACGAAATTTCTTATAACTAATTATACATTTATATTCTCCATTTTTTGAATCATCTAAAAAGAGGGTTAGAAAAATAAGATCCACCTGAGAAAAGAAACTAAAACTCCTGGCTTTCTTATGCAACAATAGCTATTCTTGAAAAATCAACCAATCAAAATGTCTTTAAAGTTTTTTTTTTTCCTTTCTTGTTTTCTTAAAAATGACATTGCAAGGGCATTCTTTGTTAAGAATGCCAATAAAGCTGAAATCAAAGTGTAACAAAACTTGTTATGCTGGCAAAACTCATACAAGCATTTTACACCCAACATTACCTTTATTGTGGGTATCTTTAGAGTGCAGGAAAATTTAATTTTGGGTAAACAAAGATGATGACAGTGTTGAAAAAGCATTCAGTTAAAACAACTTGTTACAGAATTCAATACAAAAATAGTATTTTCAAGATGAGATACAATTAAAGCTTTGACTAGACATGGGTGGGTCTACTTTCACACACAAAGAGAGACGAGAAGGAGAAAGAAAAAACAGAGAGACGAAGAAGAAGGAGAAAGAAAAAACAGAGAGACGAAGAAGAAGGAGAAAGAAAAAACAGAGAGACGAAGAAGAAGGAGAAAGAAAAAACAGAGAGACGAAGAAGAAGGAGAAAGAAAAAACAGAGAGACGAAGAAGAAGGAGAAAGAAAAAACAGAGAGACGAAGAAGAAGGAGAAAGAAAAAAAGAGAGACGAAGAAGAAGGAGAAAGAAAAACAGAGAGACGAAGAAGAAGGAGAAAGAAAAAACAGAGAGACGAAGAAGAAGGAGAAAGAAAAAACAGAGAGACGAAGAAGAAGGAGAAAGAAAAAACAGAGAGACGAAGAAGAAGGAGAAAGAAAAAACAGAGAGACGAAGAAGAAGAAAGAAAAAACAGAGAGAAGAAGAAGAAGAAAGAAAAAACAGAGAGAAGAAGAAGAAGAAAGAAAAAACAGAGAGAAGAAGAAGAAGAAAGAAAAAACAGAGAGAAGAAGAAGAAGAAAGAAAAAAAACGGAGAAGAAGAAGAAGAAAAAAAACGGAGAAGAAGAAGAAGAAAAAAAACGGAGAAGAAGAAGAAGAAAAAAAACGGAGAAGAAGAAGAAGAAAAAAAAACGGAGAAGAAGAAGAAGAAAAAAACGGAGAGAAGAAGAATAAAAAAACGGAGAAGAAGAAGAAAAAAACGGAGAAGAAGAAGAAAAAAACGGAGAAGAAGAAGAAAAAAAACGGAGAAGAAGAAGAAAAAAAACAGGGAGAAGAAGAAGAAAAAACAGGGAGAAGAAGAAGAAGAAAAAAAACAGGAAGAAGAAGAAAAAAAAAAAACAAGAAGAAGAAGAAAAAAACAGGGACAAGAAGAAGAAGAAAAAAAACAGGGACAAGAAGAAGAAGAAAAAAAACAGGGACAAGAAGAAGAAGAAAAAAAACAGGGACAAGAAGAAGAAAAAAAACAGGGACAAGAAGAAGAAAAAAAACAGGGACAAGAAGAAGAAAAAAAACAGGGACAAGAAGAAGAAAAAAAACAGGGACAAGAAGAAGAAAAAAAACAGGGACAAGAAGAAGAAAAAAAACAGGGAGAAGAAAAAAAACAGGGAGAAGAAAAAAAAAACAGGGACAAAGAAAAAAAACAGGAGAAAAAAAAACAGGGAGAAGAAAAAAAACAGGAGAAGAAGAAAAAAAACAGGGAGAAGAAAAAAGGGAGAAGAAAAAAACGGGAGAAAAGAAAAAAAAAAAACGGAGGAAGAAGAAGAAAAAAACGGAGAAGAAAGAAAAAAAAACGGAGAAGAAGAAAAAAAAAGGGAGAGGAAGAAGAAAAAAAGGGAGAAGAAGAAGAAAAACGGAAAGAAGAAAAAAAAAAAGAGAAGAAGAAGAAAAAAAAAAAGAAGAAGAAGAAAAAAACAGGGAGAAGAAGAAGAAAAAAACAGGAGAAGAAGAAGAAAAAAAAAAACAGGAGAAGAAGAAGAAAAAAAAACGGAGAAGAAGAAAAAAAAAACAGGGAGAAGAAGAAAAAAAAACGGAGAAGAAGAAAAAACAGGGAGAAGAAGAAGAAAAAAAAAAACGAAGAAGAAGAAGAAAAAAAACAGGGAGAAGAAGAAGAAAAAAAACGGAGAAGAAGAAAAAAAAAATGAGAGAGAAATGAGAGAAAAAGAAACAAGACAAAAAGGAAATAAGAAAACAAAAACAACATAAAAAAAAAAAAAAAGTTTGAATTTAGATACTCAAGAATACCTTATTTATCTGCAGACAATATCCATCATTTTAGTTGTTATCAGAACATTCCAACCATTCTGGTCTCTGGCCTTCATCAGGTGCATATCAATTTTGAACTGAATCCTCATTTAATCTATGTGGATAGACTATTTTTGTTCCACTGCCCATGGCTAGAGATATCTCCAGTTTTTATTTTTTAGTACTGCTCAGTTATTGCTTGCTCTGTTTCCACAGAGTCCAAGTACACACTGCCTGGCCTAGGGATTGAACTTGCAATTACTTTGTCACTAAATTCACCTAGTATTTCCGAGACAGTACAAATGCATATATTATTCCTGCTTTAACCCAAGAAGAAATCTCACTGGCACATTCTTCAAGACACCCCTTTGATTGATATTTTTAACCTTCCTTTGAAAAAAGACAAAATGAATCCCAATCAGTAACAACAGAAAGAAAGATACATTATTTACATTATTCGGATTATTCTCCTCATCTTTGTCACCATATTTATCACAACGTTTCGGCCGACAAAGATGAGGACAATAGTCCGAATAATGTAAATAATCTACATAATCTCAGAAATATAGACAGACTCAGAAAGAAAGATTCAAGCGAAAGATTTTTATAAATTTCAACCAACAGTATTACTGGCTGCTCAGCCAATGAATGTGGAAGGTTTCCTTATAAGGAAACGGCTAATATTACCATCTTGAAAAATGTATCTAATATAATAAAGATATGGTCTTAAACGTAACTTTCTTAGCTTGAAGATTGCATTCAAGCATAAAACAGTTGTCACAATATATATATATATATATATATATATATATATATATATATATATACACACACAAAGTTTATTATAGGATGTTACATTTGAACATATGTAACTGCTACATAAATGCATTCACATGTTCGAATATAATATCCTATAATAAAGAATTATCGCTCTGCTGTTGTATGGAGCCCTATTTTTAAATTAATGCTATGAATGTTTGAATTTGTATTTGATTCGTTCTCATTTCATATATGGACTAGGAGAAAGACAACTGAATTCAAAACCTGCAAAGGGTCGTTTGGGGACCCTGTGGCACGTAGTGCACCAAGTCTCTGTATTTGGCTCTTCAAAATGTATGGATGGTTCGGCACAAAACCTTCACCACTATAATCAAATCTCATGTGCTGGTGTCAGGCTGTCAGTTTCCTAGGAACTGATTTGCTTGACCCCCATACGTTGAATTCAATGGGAGTGTTGTGTGTGTATATATATATATATATATATATATATATATATATATATATATATATATATATTAGCAATATTCATAGTTTATCATTCCTTACACAGTTTCCTTTAAGAATATTTTAGACCAATCTCAAGTTTCAAATTAAAAAAAATCTTTCCTCCACTATACTTCTGTATATCAATGCAAGTTAGAAAATAAGGTTTCCACATTTACCTTGATAAAGTTTCTCAGGAGACCAAAAATGACTTTTTTTATATATATATATAAGTATTTTTTTTTAACCTTAGTAGCACATGAAATTTTGACAATAGAAAAAAAAAAATTCATTTTATCTCATAGGAAATGAACTACACTTGAATTACAGGGAGATTTTGAATTTTTTTTTTTCTTTGCTGCCCATTAACAATACCACTCCTTCTGTAATTGCAAGAATAAAGAGGTCATACTTTTGTTTTATCTACAAGAGGTTGCCAACAGAACACAATGATGCCAAAATCTCAAACACGATTACAACCCAGGAGCCAATAAATAATACCACCCAGCTATTAACTTAATTTTAGCAGTTGTAAAAAAAAAAAAATAAAAAAAAAAAAAAAAAAAAATAAAAAAAAAAATAAAAATAAAAATAATTAAAAAATTCAGTTACAGAGAGCACATTTTCTTTAAGATTTGCAGGCAATATATATTTTTACTAATCTTCCAATACAAGGTCCAAGGGCCACTCAAGGTAGAGGATTACTGTATGGAGTTGTATTAGCATAAGAAAGGAGCAAGAAGTGAATTTCTTGAGGCTATACAGGAAAGATAATTCTAGACTTGAAAAGCTCAAGATTAATTAGTGAATAAAATTTCAGAGTTCAGGCAGAGATATTAAAAGTATACAATCAAGAATTTAAAACGAATTGGAAACCCAATCCTAAACAGGAAACAATGGATAAGCCACTACTCCTGTTCAAAAAAAAAAAAAAAAAAAATACAAAAACGTACAGAGGAGTATGAACCAGATGATAGGTGAATCTATCTACTCAGATTATATAAATGTGTTCCAATAACTGACTGATTTTAAACCTAATTCACATTTAAAATTTGTCCAAATTATTGGAACACCCTTTTAGTCCAAAAGCATTTCTCCGTCTGTGTGGGTAACAAATTATTTTCTGCCCTGCAACTCCTCTCACAGATGAGATGTTGCAAGCCTCTCACTGTTCTATCGCAACTCCCATGGAATATGCTCTGCCCATTATATCGAACCACTCTCATCCTTCCATTGATAAGTTCCATTTGAACAGCTTCTTCCAGTAAACTTATTGCCTCTGTAGCACCAATTCCCAAGAGGATGTTTATCCTGATCATTACAATCTTAACCCATTCAAATCTAGAGTTAACTGTTATCATCCCAACATATCTGCATAAACTTTGCCCTCTGACTCTAACCCTTTACCTTGAGTGGCCCCTGGACCTTTGTACAGGGTGAATGAACATCATTGTAAAAATGCACACACTATATATAAATTCCCAAGAGGATAGAATCCAGGTAGGACTCAATGTCCAGGACAGAGTAAGAATATAATATAAAAGGCTTAAACACTAATTTTCCATGATTATAATTTATTACATTGGAATTGTAATCAAGATCCAATTCATCAGACCTACAAATTCAAAAAAATATTTTCCGATTTCTTTTTGAATTTGTAGGTCTGATGAATTGGATCGTGATTACAATTCCAATGTAATAAATTATAACCATGGAATATTAGTGTTTGAGCCTTTTATATATATATATATATATATATATATATATATATATTTTAACTACTTAATCAGTTAACAAAATATCTCTTGATTGAAAAAAAAAAAAAAAAAAAAAAAAAAGAAAGGAAAACTATCACCACTGTAGCCAAAGAGTAACTATATAGTTATGTGCCATGCATGATACATGCTTAGGTGATCATGTATCTTCCGATACATGACTGACGAGGCAGAATTTTTCCCTGCAGTAGGTTGCCATTTCTTTCTGAGGTAGACCAGTTGCCACCCAAGGGTCTAGAACCAGGTCTGTCTTGCTATTTACTCATAGTTGGGGGGGGGGGGAAGAAGAGGATTCATAGCTTCCCCTCGGGTAATAGCACGTAAGTGAATGTAATGGATTCGACTGGAATTGTGAATGGGGTAGGCTTATCAAAAAAAGAAAAAAAAATGTAACTGGAACCATGTTCCAATAACTGACCGATTTTAAACCTAATTCACATTTAAAATCCCTCCAAATTATTGGTAAAGTACAGCTGGCAACATTATTTCTGACCAAGTGACACTTGATCTAGAAAATTTTCATTTATTTATCTCTTTATTTCATTTCCCTTTGTAGATTTGTAGGACACTGGGGCAGTTGCTTTGAAGATGTTAGTTCTAGAGTTTACCGTGTACGAAGTCATAAAACATTTAATGGTCCACTTGACTTTCTCTACCTTCTCTTTCAGTCATGGCTGGTCTTATTTTGTCACACAACAATGACTGTCAAAATTACTTATAAGATATTTATATTCTGATAGTATTCCAATTACAAAATAGTCATTGCATTTAGTTTTGGACACTACTGAGGGTAACTAGTTCACTTGTTTTAAAAAAAAAAAAAAAAAAAGGAAATTCTTTTTTTCAAATGTATATATCCACTTTTTTTTCATTTAAGATAAATATTTATTATCCTCCTATACTAGAATTTAAAACAAAAAATTAAAAAAAAAAAAAATTCACAATTTGGAAAAAGGACCACATTAGTAGTATATAGTCATCAATGATCTTGATGAATCTATTTAATGGATCCACTGTTAGCATTGATAAATTTTTCAATATGGGGTCTGAAGCATTGACATGCTTGAAACAAATGATCGTTATCTATTTTGGACACTGTACTAGCTAGGGTGGACTTCAGAGATTTTATAATGTTATGAGGGCGTGGATTGACTTCCCTCTCAACTACACCCCATGCATAGTAGTCCAGTGTATTTGAACTCCAAGAGTTGAACGGTCATATTTTTGGTGTGACGTGATTGTGGAGATTGTAACCATGCTTAGGTCATCTTGGTTTTATGAGACAGTGCAATAGTCTTGTTAGTAGATGTATAGTTTTCCTTTGCTCACACTTTATTCAAAGCCTAGCATTCCTCTCCAACATCTTATTGTTAGCAGCTTATAGCTCTGAGGAAAGAAGTGAAGAGACATGACATCTCTCATATGACTCAGAATCATCACAGTTGGGCAGGTCGATTTTGGAACCATGGTATTGCACTCAATTTGAAAGTTGCGGTTTGACATGAGAAATAAGGATACAAAATATTGTTTTCCAGATCGTTACTTGTTTTTGATTGTTTGTTTGGGTTTTATGGCATATCAACCACTGTGGGTTATTTAATGCCAAATCCAGTTTATATGAATTTTAAATGCCTATTTTGTATGGAATAAAAAACGTATAGCTGCCAACATTGTTTCAAAAAGTATAACTGGCAACATTATTCTTTCAAAAACGCATAGCCGGCAACATTATTCTTTCAAAAATGGATAGCTGGCAACATTCTTTCAAAAACTTATAGCTGGCAACATTTTCCCGAAAACATTATCTGAGGCCTTGCTGTTGGATGTAGTTTATCGCCATACCAAGGACGCGGATGTAGTTTACCGTCATACCCAGGATGATACTTGTTTTTGAGGAAATTAGTTTAAAGATTACATTTAGATTCAAAATTGGAGCATTGGAATTTAATTCTGGTCATCAGTGAAAGCCTTATCAGACAACCTTATACAATTTGTAATGGTTCAGTTACTCCTAAATTTTTTGTGGATAAAATGCAAGGCACAAGCACATTATTACTAAATTATATTGTGCCATCAAATAAGACCTTTATTTACTTCAAAAGGGAAATTATACTGAACATTTTAGCTACATTATGATGTAATTTTTTATTTTTTTATTTTATTTCTCACAATATCTGACAGTTTTTCTTCCAACTTCACTTCTTCCTCTGGCATTTTATACATTAGCTAGCAGAAGTTATTTCCCTGGGTTAATTATTAGTTGGTCTTTTAAACTGAACATATAAAATATATCGAGTCTTTTTAGTTTTCTTTCTGTATCTAACTTTTCTGTTGTACTAATGTTATTTTTCTGTTTTCCATGCACTGGCAACACCAGTTGGTAGTGACTTTATTAGTGTTGCAAAATCTACCAAGTTGTTTAGAAGCTGAAAAAAAAAAAAAAAAAAAAAAAAAATTATTTTCGATAGTAATGGTGAGATTAGCCATATACATAAAAGAAAAATTTGGCATTCATTGACAAAACAGCTAGTTCATCCTAGATATGATGATGATGATGATAAATTACATCCAACAGCAAGGCCTCTGATCAGGAGGTCTTGAGGAGCATGGAACCTTAATTGCTGTTGCTTCCAGGTTCAACCAGAGCTGGGGTGGTAGCATCTGTTAGAGAACCAGTTATTGCCACATAGTTAACCCCAAAATTGGCATCAAAACACTATGAAAGTATAAAATGAGATTTTTATAGTAAAAATACCAAAATACGTTTTTGAAAGAAAAAAAAAAAAAAAAAAAAAATTACCAGCAATGCATTCAACTCGGGACAAAAACCCTCTTTACAAAAATACGTCAATGAAATCTGCTCTACAAACTGATTTTTTTTTTTTTTTTTTTTTTACAAAGAGTACATACAAAGTGTCCATAAAGTGTCTTTACAATTTTAAAAATATTTTACAAAGGCAATTGATGATGACCCAAGTCTCTGGCCATCTTGTTCACCAGATATCACTCCCCTGGACTTCTTTCTATGTGCCCATATAGAGGTGTAATAAATTCATTAAAAAATAAATAAAAACACTTAAATATCTACTCTTCATTTTGTAACAATTACCATATATTTGTATGTTTATTTGCTTTTGTAATTTTTTTTTTTTTTTAAATTGTAAAAGACTGTATTCTATTCATACAAATCTTGTCATTAAATAACCTATTGAGGATGATATGCTGTTAAATAAAATAAACCAAACAGCTAGCATTCTTGTTTGTCGAATTTTAAAAATCTTTTTGGTAGTGTGAAAAGTTAACAGTTTGATTATATTATTTTTTTCTTCTATTCGCATATGCTACCCATTTGTATTGTTGCTGCTGTCAGAATTGTTGAACAGTTGCATTTTTTTTTTTTTTGTTATTTGGTAACTCTTTGTGATGTTGCAGCAATGATCTATCATTGTCATTAAGATTTATAGGATAGAGGATCATTGTTTTTAATTGCATTGGTCTGAGACTTATCTTAAAAAAAATATTTATAATATTGAAGCATGACATTGCTCTTTTATGAAAGAGGGCATACTGTATTTTCCGGCTTGGAAGACTAACATTGAAAAGAAATTTTTAAGGAAAAAAAAAAAAAAAAAAATTCAGTCATTCTCATACAACACATTTACCATGTGTCCCTCACATACTGGTGCCATGTATTGTTTAGATTAATTAAAATTGTTGGGCATAGTTTATTGTCTTAACCAGGATGTGGATGTAGTTTATCATCATACCCAGGATGGGCACCAGCAGATGAAGAGATATTGCATGACAGATATGATACAGAAGGCACCACTTGACATGATAACAGAGTCAGCCGCAGTCTGTTACAGTTTCATTTCTGTGGGTCTCATTCAATATGTGCCACAGTGGAAAGTTATAAAATCAAGTATGTGGGTCACTTCCTGACAAATTGATGTCCACCTTAAACAAATTCATGCCATCGGCACTTTCTTCTACTCAGATTTTCTTTCACCAACACTTGCAAAGCTAAACACTGATAGAGAATGGATGACAGGAGCAGGTTTTGGTGAAATGGAAGCTTCTAGTTTTGACCTGCACATTGGTGGCAAATCTAGTCACCAATACCATCATTATAAAAGTGATCAGAAAAGAAATTAAATGCTTGGATACAAGAAAGCTGATAACAGCCTGAGAAAATGTTTGCATACAGATGATAGTTTAGTTATTTCTGAACAAGCTTGATGCTATGCATGACATCCACATGAAAGACTCAATCTGACAAAGCTATTTAAAAATATAACTAGATTTCAGGTGTACATTTTAGTTTTGTAGCATTTTATATTAGGTTTGTCACTTCCTTAGCACATATTTTACACTCTGCCAATACCTTATAAATAACTAGCAGCATGGCCCGGCGTTGCCCATGCTTGATTCAAAAATCGTATGACTCATACAGCAATCGCTATCACTCGACTTAAAATGTTTTTGCCCTTCCTTGCCTTTAAAGGAGTGCCCATTGCCGTGCTGATGTTGCTACATACCTTACTTCTTGCCTATCTCACACTGCAAATTTTTTCTAAGCTCTATACTAAACATTAAATCTGTTACGGAAAAAGAACTAAACAAAATGAACACAAAATGATCAGCTTTAAAAAAGGACTTGTAACTGGAAAAACCGAATGAAAAAAAAAAAAGAATGTTAAATACTTTTTCACACCCAACCTAGTTCTGTGGAATCAGAATCAATGTTGAGTTTAAGCAAGCGAATGAGCCAATTGGAGTAAAGTGCCATGCAGATTTAAATTTTTCCCCACTTGTGACGAATGCAGCTATAGATTTTTTTTGCATGCAGGATTGCTAGATAACATTAATGTCAGTCAGCTGTTGGCTCTCACGCTGGCCAGTACAAAATGGCTGCAAACTACATGAAAATTGCCGTAGAAGCATGAAAAAAAAAAAAAAAAAAAAAAAATCAATTATTTCCATTATCGATGGGAGTTGGGAAATGCAAAGTCAGTCTTGGTCTGCCTGCTAACTTGGAGCATGTGCATGTAAATTTTGGTGCAAATCCATTGAAAATTGCGGCTGTGCATTCGTTACACACACAGCCTTTTATAGATAGAAATTGACTGTTCCATTTTGATATGTCGGAGGGGCTGAAAAGACCGACACTGCTCGGTCTCAGGGATGAAATTGAAAAGTTGTCAATTTCAAATCTTTTCATTTATACCCCCTTAACCACCAGCTTTCATATTTAAAATTGTTATTTCTATAGATATTTTATTGTCATAGAACTCGTGAAATTATTTGATCATTAACATTTGATTCATCAGAAAAAGAAGATCGTGAAATTTTCAAAAGGTAGTTCAAATTTTATATTATTCAACAAAAGTATCCCCAGCACAACATATCCCATGTTTAATTTCCCATCTACCGTATATACTAACAAATAGGCTGAAGTCTTGAAAGTAAATTACTCAGTTCCTGAATTCAAAGTAAATGTCTCAATTTCATGAGGGAGGTCGAAAAAAAAAAAAAAAAAAAAAATGCATCCCAAATTGCATTAATATCATTTTGAATTTTTTTGAAATGCAGTACCATCAACCATGACAAATTTGTGACTAGTATTTCTTTTATTTTAATTTTATTTGCAGATGATTTTCATCGCATTTAATCAGATTATCACTATAGTCATTAGTAAACACCGCAGAACAGACATAAAGAAACAATTCTCAACAAGACAAAACATTCCTTTAACCACAAGAAGCCTGCCTGTAAATGACAACTGCTCTATTGTTTAGGCCAAGGATGGCCAGCCTGGGGCGCATGCGCCATAAGTGGTGCATTGGATGCTTACAAGAGGCACATTGCATCCTTTTTGCGACTGTCTGATTCCAACTTGAAGAATTGTTTGTTGCTTTCAGTTACGAATTTAACTCGTAATATTGCTGGTTTGGCGAAAACAAAATGGAATCAAAAGACACATTAAAGCTATGTAAACATAAACTCTGCTATGCCCCCCCTGCAAAATCTGAAGAGAAAAAAAAAAAGTCAAAGCATTGATTGATGCCCCCCCCTTTCAAAACTCCTGGATACGCCCCTGGTCATAAGCATATATTTTTTTTCAAATAAATAGATGTTGTTATACCTTTAAAATATGTCCATATTAAAACATGTACTGAAAGGAAGTGAATGTTTGGGTGGCGCATTTAAATTAATCATACAAAATATTGGCGCATGGAATCAAAGGGTTGGCCATCCCTGGTTTAGGCTATAGAGCAACAGAAGATAAAAAAATCAAGTGACAATTTTGATCCTTCAGTTGAAGAATTGGCTATATATAATTTATTTGAACTGTTTCATTTTATTTTATTTTTATAGATACCACATTTCAGTCATTTTCAGGTTATTTTGCCCGATGTCTTGAAGGAACAAAAAAAAAAAAAAAGAAAAAAAAAAAAGGAAAATACTGACCGATTAGTTTTTTTAATGGCTTATCAACATTTTGAAACCCAAAAATATTTTTGGACTGTATATTTTTGTGAGATAATGATTTACTGATACAAATTCTACTAATTAATCCATAGCTGGGGAGAGGAGAAAAGGGGATTCATAATTTTTCCCAAAAGGTATTTGTGTTTAAGTGAATATAATGCACTCCAACTGGAATTGAACTTGGTTCACTGATTTTTCAATTCCAAGCTATTATTCATTACACCATCTGTACATCCAAGCTTACAGCACCTGATATTCCCAAGCAGTCACCCATCTAGATATTGACCAAGTTTGACATTGCTTAATTTCAGTGATTGTACAAGAACAAGCATTCCAACAGGATATAGCTGTCACTCAAGAACAATAATAATTACATTAACCATTTAAATCTACTTTTCATCCCCAACACCAAATCACTTTGTACCAGTTTTTTTTTTTTTTTTATTATTATGTACACTGGTATTATTAATATTAGCATTGTCAATTTAATTTTTAACTGGACTTGTATAGGATAAATACTAAGACAAAGTTCTCTAGCCTTTAGTTGGAAACCAGTCTAAGAGAAAGAAAACTAAATGCCATAGAGATATTAATAGAAAATGGTTTTCAAGTACAGGATACAGCAGAAATACCTTCCACATAATGGTAAGACAGTAGCAATGATCTCTTCATCTAGCTAATGGCTTACCATTATGCTGTAGGTATTTCTGTCATATCTTGTAATATTTTTTTTTGTCTAAATTTCTGGGATGAGTAGTTATTTACATTATTTACATGCACACTATTGTCCATATCTTTCCTAACTCGAAACATGATAACAAATAGTCCACATGTAGCTACTTTAAATAATAGTATTTCTTTCATCTTAAATTATTTTTTTTTTTTTTAATTTACACTATTAGTATTAGAAGTAATATTAAACTTTTATGAATGTGAAATACTGACAACCATTATTAATTTTTGACTTGTTATTCTTTCATCTTAATTTTAGTGTTTATCACCACTACTAAGACAATTGTCTAAATAGTAGCAATGAAAAGTAATTAAAGACATTAATCAACAAGATATTATCAAACTTAGGAAGTTTGGAATGGGAGGTGCTAAGAGTACTGAACTGTTATGTAACGTCAGTCCTCTATGCCAGTGAGTGCTGGACAAACAATCTTCTTGCAGAAGAGACTTGAAGCAATAGAAATTTAGTTTTTCAGAAGGATGCTGGAATACCATAGACTGAACATGTAAGCTATGACAAAGTTCTATTGACAGTGTTGACAAAACGAACACTTCCCATCAAGAAAAGATAGTTGAAATGTGTAGGGCACATAAGGAAAGAGGGCTTGGAAAATTTGATACTCACTGAATAGATTGAAGGTAAGAGAGCCGGAGGAAAGCAACACACCTTACCTGGCAAGCTTGAGCAAATGGATGGTAGAACAGGCTTTGGGAGAGATGGCAAAAAAAAAAAAAAAAAAAAAAAAAAAAGAAAAGTTATTAAGAACTACAAAGAACAGGAAATCGTGGAGAGCCATGATCACCAACATCCTGAAGGAACATGGCACATAGAAGAACCTAAAGTTTTGGGAATTTGAACAGTGCAACTGAATGTAGTATATAATTTTACCAAACTCCATTGTAATGTCACATACAAGGCTAAGGAATTAATTTGGATGAAAGTGGAAAGTGTGCTAGGGTAAGTCATTTTTTTCATGGTCAGATTCCCTAAATTGCCAAAAACATTAAATAAAAAAATGCAACCTGGCATCCAATACCAAAGTTGTGTTTTATTTTACACTTTGCACATCAAATTAAGATGCAATAGAACCAAGCAGAAAAAAAAAAAAAAATGACAAAATACATTTTACTCGAAAATTAGCAAAAAATATATACCTAATTAAAGAAAAAAAAATCCTATATACAATGTTTTGAAAGTAACACCTTCCTTTTATTGCCACAGAAACTACAGATACAAGAAACCCAATAACACCACTGGATAGAGAATTTGTCATATGTACTATTCCCCCCCCGACCATGCATTTTCACCAGCAATAAAGAAGAACCTGCATTGGATTGGCAACTATGCAGAGTTACGCAGAACATGGCTTGTCATATGAATTGCTGCTTAATTGTGCTCACAATCACTGGTTTCTGTAAATGTTCAACAAGAAGCAAAGTCGAGGGTTTTTTGGGGGTTTTTTCCCCCCTGTAAGAAAAAATTCAATGACATCCCTTTGCTTTGTATATACTTTCCTATCAGATGATGTTTTTCCAAACTGCCTCTCTCCTGCTATTTGCAACAATGGGTTATTAGAAGGTTCGACCTTTACTGTCATGTCACAAATCTCCACCTCTGACATCACGGGTCAACATAAAAAAAAAAAAAAAAAAAAAAAAACAAACAAAGTTGGGACTTTGAGAGAGTGATTCATGCCAAAGTAAAGGTTTAAAAAATTATTTTAAAAATTAAGAAAAATAAAATAGAAGATTAATTACATGTCATATGGGATTAAAATAATCCATTGGAAATAAGTGAGCAGTAGAGAGGACGACAGAATAAAGGAGGAAAAGAGTAAATAATTTAGTAAGACATTGTGGTATTTTTATCAAATACCAGTAGTCATTGAAGATATTACATAAGTTGTCTCCCTTAGAACAAATTTTACCGCAGTCTAAATTTGTAATTCCAAAACACACACACACAAAAAAAAAAAAAAAAGTGTTTCTCTAAGGATAGAGATCTTAGTCCACTCACAGAATGTTTATGTGAAACAAAAGCCAGAGAGAAAACAATAACCTGGTGATTGTCACAGACGTGATGACGCATCTTATAAAAGATGATAGAGTGTGTTTTTGTTAAGTAAGATGACACTGGACAGCATCTGTTGTTGGGCAAACAAAGAAATTTCCCTTTGGTGTTATGGCAACGAGTGAATGTTTACACAACTTTGTGCCGTATGTTGGAGATCTGTCTTAAGATATTTCATCTTTGAAATCGTTAAAATATTGCTGCATACGTATATATTGCTTTTATTAAACATTAGTTTTGTATTAAATAAAGCTAAGAACATGACAAAATTTTTTTTCTGTCTATATATTTTCAGATTTATAAATAATAAGCCATTGGCATGGAGGTATACGAATTTAGACATCTTAGTGGTCTTCGAGTTTTTGGTTTTTTTTTTTACTTTCCTTCGCAGTATGGCTGATGCTAACCTCCAGGAGAATAAGTCATTACACATTCTTGGGTTAACATTTTCCTTTGACATGAAGTGAAATGATTATATCGATTCAATTGCTAGGCCTGGTCCTAGGAAACTTCATTCACCATATTATACTAGACAATTTTTATCCCTAGAATCTATTTTAGTGTTCTACTTCAATTTAATATTTTATTTGTGATCTAATTCCATTGGTTAAGAAAAGATTCCAATACATTTCTTACATAATTGTACCAGGATCAAAAAAATCAGTAAAAAGTGGCTCACAGAGCCTTGATATTTCTCCAACTCCTGATTGGTCAATTAATGCTAATCAGGTTTTCCACTACATCCACACAGTTAAAATTAATTTACCGCCAAAAATCTATGCGTTTTGAGCCTATCACGTGACATACAACATCATGAATACTAGTGATATTTTCAAATCTTTCTCTTTTGCCTTCTCTCACACACAAAAGATGTAGCATTAGAGAGATTACGTTTGACCCTTACAGGTAAACGCTGTGATACATGCACACACACATATGTACGAATATTGCACATCTCTGAACTCATCTCATTCACTCCTTACACAGAAATTTATTCAACTTCTAACAGTGACATTTTCTGCAGCAACAAACATAACTCTTACCGGTTTTTTACCAGCGAGAAATATTACTTCAAAATCTTCTGGAGCTAAAAGTTCTTAATCTCAGCTTTCCAGAATTCTCTAGCTTATATTCATCTCTCTTCAGTGAACAATTTAAGTTATTTCAACTTATGCTAAATTTTATTCAGAAGTTTAAAAACTACATTTTAGTACCAAACAAAACTTCTTGATATTTCAAGTGAAGATTACATTTTCTCTCAATTTAGTTTCTTTGAACTCATCTTACAAATTTCAGCCTACACAAAAAAGTTTGAATTCGATTAAATTTCTGGCATTTAATAAAGAATTTTTTTTTTTCCAAAAATCTTTCTATTCCAATTTTTGAAAGTGAACCACAAATTCTGGAGAGAGACTGGATATGAAGTCAGGAGGCTAAAGCTAAGTATGCAAATAATTCATTTGCAAAGATTCAATACTGTGCTTGAAATGCATCAAATTCAGCTACTTATCGAAGAACATTCTTTCCAATGAAACTTACTATTTCATGTAGTTAAATCTTTTCTGTGAGTCCAGATAAAAATATTTTCTCTTAAAAGGCTTTGAGAATTTCCAGTTAAAGGGGAATAACCCCTGCGATATTATCAATTATAAATGCTACATATCAGGATACACATTCTAACAATTTGCAACTCAGTTTAAATTACCCGAGTAAATTTACTCTTCCGTTTTGTATATTGTTGATGTAATGTCTTATTTCTAGAAAACGTTTTTTATTTTGGATTTGATAGCCTTGTGCCATACCTAAACTTAAATGTTTGCGGAGAAGTTTATTTTCATGCAGTCAAACCAGCACAAATAATACCTTATAACATATATTTTTCCTAATAACCTATCCTCTGCAACATCTTACATATATTTATAAGTGTACCATGAAAAAAATGAAAAGATAAGATGGAAAGAATAAAAATTAAAAAAAAGTTTGAATTCTGGCATTTAATAAAGAATTTTTTTTTTCCAAAAATCTTTCTATTCCAATTTTTGAAAGTGAACCACAAATTCTGGGGAGATACTGGATATGAAAAGTCAGGAGGTTACAGCTAAGTATGCAAATAATTCATTTGCAAAGATTCAGTACTGTGCTTGAAATGCAGCAAATTCAGCTTTTGCTTCTTGTATTCCTTCCAAATATCTTTTGACCACAATTGGTCAAACAAACAGATGCAAGACTCATGGTTACAATGGACCAACTATGGAAGTATTGCAGTGAATGCTAGTTTTCATTTTTTTTCTTTTTTTTTAAAAATAATTCCTACCATTATGGGTTACATACGTCGAGTAAAAATAATTGATGGAAGGCTTACCTTTTCTGTTCGTTCTTCATTGGAACTGCTAGAAATAGTTGAGTAATCCGACACATCCGAAGCAATGGAGCTAGAAGAATATTTGCGAGGAGTAGTGCCCAACAAATCCAGGGAATGCAAAAGGTCAGACCCCTCTTCACTTGGTTGGCACTCTGAATCATCATAATCAGTGATGATCACTTGTGGGGGCATAAAATCCGTTGCCTTTGAAGGACAGTCTATTCTTGGGGATGTCTTACAAGGAACCATCCGTTTCATATCCTGCCAATCCTCATCGGGGCTGAAGACGTCGATAGCAGAGTCACACTCCGAGCTACTTAGACTGCTTATCGGACTACAAGAGATGGGGTATTTTGAAGAGGAGAGGGACGATGTTAAAGGACATGGAATTAACATTTTGGGATGCAGAAAGTTTGAAGAGCACCGTTTAGTCTGTTCTTTGTAGTCATGCTCTGGGAGATACTTTAAGTAATCCATTGTGCAGGTATTGTCTGATAAGGTGGGCATTTCCGACACAGGAATGTGGGAGAGAATTGGTGACAGGCATTCATCAACTGGTCCGCGATATTCGTCACACATGCTCAGGCTACTCTCAGAATCAAAATTGGTACGGAATTTGCAGTAATTGCTTGTGGACACCCCACTACCTGTAGAAAGGGCATCTGATTCGGTAGGCTCTAGCAAACACTGGTCAACTATGCTTACTTTTGAACTTGTCTTGGAATGGCTTGTGATGGTATTGGTATTTCTGGAACTTAGGGTCATGGTTGTAGGTCCTCTCTCCAAATTATCATGTGTTTTTAGGTTGGAATTCTCAAGCCCGTTACAAGACCGCCAACGGCGGCCAAGGTTGCTGGTTGGGTAGCTTACAGGGAGGTAGGTTGGTTTTGAAAGTTGTTCAGAATTAAAACACAAGAGTGCTGGATCTAAAATAATGGACTTAGATGATTGGGCTTTTACTAACCGATTCGTTTCATGCCCTTTCAGTGAATTCCTGGGGCTGGAGCAACACAAGTCGCTGGTGCTCTTTGATAAAAGCTTGGAGCTTGTTTGCTTGCAAAAATTCATGTAGAGTCTTATCTCTGGAGTTTCCATGTTAGCAGCAACTGGTTGAGTTTTCTCTCCTTCATCGTTAGGGATCTTTTCCGTTTTGGCTTTACCATGGAATTTTCTGATTAGCCATCGAATTAATCTTGCAGCCTTGGTTTTCTTTCTTGCATTTGGAATGGTGGCAGATTTTTCATCCCCACTACTGAGACTGTTGTCCATTTCAATCTTTCCATTATGGCTACATTTTAAGGTTTTGGCAGTTGCCTGCTTTTCTGAATTTGATTTCCCATCTCTTGTTGAAAGTTCATGATCCCTACTCAACCCTGAAATAAAAATAAAAATGATTAAGCAAATAACGTTAAAAAAAAAAAAAAAAAAAAAAAAATAGAAAATAGAATAAAAATGAAAATTTCTGACATTCAGGCCAGTAAATGCCGTTAATACTGTTTATTATAAACAGAGCATTTACTTAAATATTTGTATCTATAAAAGAATGTATGAACATAAAAAAAATATATATATATATATATATATATATATATATATATACACACACACAAACAAACAAAATTTTACCATAAAAAAAGATTCTAATTATAAGACAAAATAATTCAGATGAAAATGTTTAGAAAGTGCTATAATGGCAAGTTCATCCACAGTAAATTTGCATCCAAGTTCTTACATTTCACCATTCTTGGCACATATTTAGTAAAGCTGATGGAAAGAAAAATAATCTTAATGAAATTGGATAGATTTTATTCCCAAAACACAATTTTAAAATTGTGCACATCAACTTTAACAAACCTGATGAAGTCCTGTAGTGAAAGAGATAATCACCTACCTCAAGAATGCGTGTTGTGTGCAATCTGAAGAAAGATTACCAAAAACAGTTAACAAAAATCTGCTACTTTAAGTATCAGAATCTATGTTAATGTTCTTTCTTCCCCTGAATGGTGTGGCCAATCAGGAAAATCATTTGGTAAATAAAAGCAGTTGTTTTTTTGCTTATGAAAGGAGGGATTTTTTTTTAGCTTGTGGACGAACATGTTTTTTGCTGGTGAGAAGTGAAGGTTGGATTTGTGACCCCCATTTTGTCATTTCTACATTGCCTGTTGGACTGTTACGATGGACTATCGTTTGAACTGTGATATGGCTACAAGTGTTATGGATGAGAGACAAAAGAAACCCATAGCAGGCATTTATTGCTACTATAAGTTTACAGGGTTGTTTTTTTTTCCTTTTCTTTACTATAACAAATCCTAAGGAACAAAACATGTCACACAAAACCTTTTCCACTTTGTCATATCTTTCCCCTAAAATTATTCTAGAGATGTGTGTGTGTGTGTATATATATATATATATATATATATATATTTATAAATGGAATAAGTCTGGCAATTATTTAATATATTTTCTATTATGCATTATTTTTATAGATACAATTTAAACAAATGCTCTTTTTTTAATTAAACAGTATTAAGTACATTTATCGGCCTACTACTAATAATGCAAAGCTCTTCTATGAATTTAGCCATCTTGGTCTTCCTTGATCCATAGTTTGTGGTGCCACAGATTCTGTCTCTGCAATGCAGCTTTGCATCCATTAGCAGTTGCATGGCTGTATGTTAAAATCATATCTGCCGTATCTATCACAATATGAATATCCTGCTTTGAAAACATGTTTCTGTGGGATTTGGTCTGAGGAAATGAATGAATGAATGTGTGTATGGTGTATCAAATATACTTTTAAGAACTTGGGGTGGGGGTCCTCACACCAAAGTCCACAGAAACATGTTTTCAAATCCTTTGTGTTTGAGTTAAGTTTAAAGAAAGTTTACAGTAGATAGCTCTGTGTTGTTATCTAGACTAGGTTACATTTGTCATTCGTATACAATTGTGGCTAGTCTGTCTTCATTGTTTAACATGTGTAGTGTGTTAAATGAGAAGTGTTCTGTTTAACAACGGCAGGATATTCATATTGTGATAGATATGGCAGATATGATTTTAATATACAGCCATGCAACTGCTAATGGATGCAAAGCTGCATAGCAGTATCAGATTACATTTCCAGACTGAAGGCAACTGAGTCATCCAATCTTTGCTGCTGTTTATAGTTGCATTGCAGAGACAGAATCTGTGGCACCACAAACTACGGATCAAGGAAGACCAAGATCTGCTCTTATGCCCGATCATGCAGAACACATTCTACAAGCTGTTGGAGATGATCCAGGTATCAGCACACATCAAGTGGGCTTAGCTTGCTGTACATCTCAAAGGGGGGGATGGGATACTTCAAGAGCAGCTCCTGTATCTGTATCAGTTGCAATGTGTGCAGCGTCTTATGCCCTCTGAAAACTTTTGCCAATGGTTTATTGCACAAACTAACAATCTGTTGTTTGTCTCTTCAGTCTTGTTTGCGGATGAGAAAACATTTAGAAGAGATAGAATAACAAATTTACACAACCAAAATTTGTGGGCGGATTAGAATCCTGATGGTACAATACAAGCTAGACACCAGCATCAGTTTATGATTATGGGCTGGAATTATAGATGACTGGTAGGTCTATATGTTCTCCCAGCACCTCTTACAAGAGCTGTCTAGAGGAACTTTATTTCGAACACACTGCTAGAGGATGTACCCCTGCTAATATGAAAATGTATGCAGTCCATACATGATGGGGCTTCAGCACATTTTAGTCACACTGTTCGCAATGCACTGACTGACATCTACCATGAAAGGTGGATAGGTAGTAGAGGACTGGCACTATGGCCTGCACGCCCCCCCCCCCGACCTCAATCCTTTGGATTTTTTTTTTATCAGTGCAGCCACCTAAAACATCTGGTTTATGCAGCAGATTATAATGCAGAGAAACTTTATCAATGCGTCATAAAAAAATAAATAAATAAATCCTCTAAAAAATTGCATATGCCCCAATGTTCATGTATGCTCACACTAGCCTGACATTCATGTTTGTTTACGAGCATATCAACTCCTTCAGTATCTGTCTATATTTCTGAGAGGAGGTATTATGTACACTGTTTACATTATTCGGACTATTGTTGCCATATTTATTACGTTTTCAGCCTTCTTCAGGTGGTTGGAATGTCAAACTGAGCCCTTTATTTCACTTACTGGGGTAGACTGTTCTAGTTCCACGTGCCATGTCTAACGGATGTCAGTTATCACTTATCTCCTGTTAATTCATCTCTCCAAGTTCTCCACTGCCTTAACCAGGTATTGAACTCACAACTCTTTGGGTCCTGTCACTGGATCTAACCAACGCCTTTATCAACTCCTTACGAGTCATTTAATACTGAAATTTAATTTTCTTGTAAGCATTAGTAATTTCTTTTACAAAAATGTCTTGCTGGTAATTTTACTATAAAAATTTTTATACTTTCATAGTGTTTTGACCCCAGCTTGAGGGATAACTATTTGCCCATAACCAGGACCCTAGCAGGTGCTATCACCCTGGTTCAGAACAACAGCAATTAAGAGGTGATTCCATGCTCACCAAAACCTGATCAGAGACCTTGCTGCCAGATATAGTTTGTCATACCCAAGATTGCTGACGTTCATCTCAAAACTTCTTTTTGTAAAGTTTTTGGTTTTGTTTATTTTGTTTTTACGGCATATCAACCTAAATGGGTCATTTAATGCCGACAAAATGTTTATAGCTGGTAATATGTTTTTCTTCAAAAATCTATTTCTGGGAATATTTTTCCTTGAAGAAATCTATAGCTGGTAAATTTTTTTTTTCAAAGAATGTATAGTTGTTTGATTGCTGGTACTATTTTTTTTTTTTTTTTTTTTTTTTTTAGTATTGCTGATAATTTTTCCTTCAAAAATTATTGTTGGTAATATATTTTATTGCAAAGTATTTCAGGTATAAAAACCTATTTTTACACAAGTTTTGGTGTCGACTATTTGCCCATACAGGGTGGACCTGGGAACACCAGCAATTAAGAGGTGGTTCCACGTGCCTCAAAACCTCCTGATCTGAGGCCTTACTGTTGGATGTAGTTTAATGTTATACCCAGGATGCGGATGCAGTTTGTCATACCCAGGATGCTGTAATGTTTTTAAATACATAAACATACATAATCCTGTCATAACAAGAGTGACAGAAATTCCTCTCAATTGTTGATTTTTCTACAGGTGGAGGGAAGTGAAAACTGAAGTGACATGTGTTAGTAAGATACCAGACAGAATTGTAAACTAACTTGTTTGAACATTTATAGTGTAGAGAAATTTGTCTTAAATTAATAATATTTACTAGTACCTCTGGCAGGTAGTGTTACGGAAAAATTATGAGTAAAGAGGTGGGGGGGGGCATAGTAAAAGTTATGTAAATAGGCCATTTATTTGATAGAAATTTTAGATGAAAATTTCTTTTTTTTTTTTTTTTTAAACCAAGAAATTTAACATTTCCAAGAGTTCCCTTATACCTTTTGGATTTTGGTGAAAAAAAAAAAAAAAAAAAAAAAAAAAAAAATATGGCTTGATATCCACAAAACTTTTTGTCAAACCAAAAAGTACCCTCCCTGATGAATAATCTAGTTCCTAATGGAAAAAGTAGAGATCGCCTCACTTCATGTCTACCATTTTGTGACATGCAACAATAAAGTTTCAAGTCAATTTATGAGTTTCATGAGCAACATCTCAAATGTTTGAATTGAAGACAAATTTTAAAAATGCCCAACATCCCTGATCAGTGGCCACCCTGAATTTGGTAGGGTGTAATCAGAAAAAAAGGACTATCAGTAGTCAAGAATTAATGCAGTTGGTTCATTGTCAGGTTTTTCTCATCAGAGTCCATCTTGCACATTTACAAATCTACCATTTGTCCGTGCATTGAATACTGTTGCCATATCTGGTCAGGTTCTCATGTGTGGTAGGTAACGCAACAACTCAACTGATGATAGCAGGTAGGAACAAAGAAACCGGTGTCGCACATCCAACCTTCTCACAAGCTGAAAGCTCTCTGATCCCAAACAGCAAAACGAGCCTGCTTTATACAGCTGCGGACCGACCACGATTTGCATGCGAATGACGAGACAACGAGATTTCGCGTTAACTAACTGAGACCGCCCGGCATAAAATATGGGCGCCACCATTTTGGTTTCTTTTGCCGTTGGAAGGACCGGAGTTTGCACACTGCACAGATTCAAACGCGTTTCTGAGGTAAGCCATTTTCACAATTTTCCCCACATCCTGCTACTCGTTTCTAGACAAAATCCAAAGAATCTTGCAATATAATCAATCCTGACCTGGCATCCCAACTTCAGTCACTTTCTCAGACGTGATGTGGCTTCCCTTTGTCTTTTCTACAAATATTTCCATAGCAACTGCTCTGATGAGCTTTCTTCCCCCTGATGACCAGACCACATGAATTTAAGGGTGCTACTAGACTGGCATCTAGGTACTATCCTTTTACTTTTGAAATAGCTAAATGCAACTGCCACTTCTAGTCGTGCATTTTGTTTACTTGCACTTCCCACCTGTGGAACACCCTTCCTCTTATTTGCTTCCCTGATAACTACAATCTTCAAAAATCTAAATGTAACATCAATAGCCATTTTCTGTTGTCTTGAACCCCGTTCATCTTTATTTTTTTATATCCTTTCTTCAATCCTACCTATACCCAGTCTATTCTCTCACTTTCACTCTGTAATGTCCTGCATACTGGTAAAACTCCCGCCTTGCTTGGAGGTAAATGAGTAAAATAAACAAAAAGTGACTCAATGCCAAATCAACCGATAAAATGAAGTGCAAAAATAGATCAGATAAAACTAAATACAAGACAGAATACAATAGCCAATCATTCAAACAAGATAGATAAGAGTAGAAATAAATAATAGAGGATGAGTTAAAAACTAAAATAAATGAGATACGAAATAATAATCTGCCAGAAAATAAAACCAAAGAATCTACCTGCGATATAAACAGCAGTTATCCAGATTGTGTCACTGAAGAAAAGTCAAACACTAGGGTAGAATTTCTTGAAAACAATATAGGTGAAATCACCAAAGCCAAAAACCACATTATCCAAGTACTCAGCAGAGTAACTCACACAAATGTCAGACAGAGACAGAACTCCTTCCCGTTTACTTGCTTGCCTGAAAACTACAGTTTTCAAAAATTTAAACGCAACATCAACTGCAACTTTCTGTTGTTTGGAACCCCATTCATCTTTTATTCTTTCCTTAATCCTGGCTATAGCCAGTCTTTTTCGCTCACTTGAAAAAAAAAAAAAAAAAAAAAAAAAAAAAAAAAAAAAAAAAAAAAAAAAAAAAAAAAAAAAATAAAAAAAAATAAAAAAATAAAAAATAATAATAATAATAGTAATAATAATAGTAATAAAAGTAATAATAATAGTAGTAGTAATAATAATAATAGTAATAAAAAAAAATAAAGAAAGATAATGCTCAAAACATAAATAGGGGGTTTCAATTTTCTATTATCATTAAATAATAAACTAATCCATCAGAATTGCTACATATTAATATAATACAAATGAAAAAAAATTAGATACAAAGACACACATGGGAACACCTAAATGTAATACTATAAGAGTCATTTTTGATGGCCTGGATAAACCAGTTATGAGAGTTTTAAAGTAGAATTCAGTAGTAATGGACACTTTAGTATGGATTGGTAACATACACCAATCTTTTTTCTAAGAATAGAATTCATATACCCACACGTATCATATATACAAGCCATAATGAGATTTAACGATAATGAACAATCATTTAGCCTCAAAGTGGTGACACAGTGACACTTAACCTTTGGAGGTCAGTGAATTTTCAGTACGCTGGCAATTTTGCAACTTCCTTGATATTTATAGGACAAGCATTGTACGAGAAAATGAGGTTATGATTGTCTGAAGTTAAAGAGCAAACAAGAGATATAGAGACCCATATATATATATATATATATATATATATATATATATATATATATACACACACACACACACACACACAATAATAATAATAATAGCTGGCCACTCATATTTGAGGATACCCATCTACTAAGTGGCTAGCCAATCCCTATTGCACATGCTCACTCAGGCACATTTTGTGTTTGCTCAACAACTATACAGCCCACCTGTGGTTCATACTGGAACAATGCTTTATTACAGTTTCTGAGAGAGAGCGTGTTGTTTAGTGTGATCAACAATTTGAACAAGGCCAGTATGCTCAAGCCCTCAGCCATGATGACTTGTGGCATTGTGCTAGCACAGCTACTGATGGCCCCCAAGAGTTCCATCTACCCAGATTCCCTCACAAAGCTTGGGTCAACCCATGGTATGGTTTTAAGGCATTTTACAAAGGTGCCGCACGCTGGGATCATCCCTCTCCAAACCGATAACATCAGGAAAACTCCTTCCTGACAAATCAACTGTGGTGAGATTCAAACCCGTGTCTCATGGTCAGAAACTGAATGTTCTAACACACTAACACAGGTAAAATGAGAACAAATAGAATATAATTCTATTATTTTTCTGATGTTCCACACCTCCCTAAAAAAAATCATTTGACTTTTGAAATTCAATTAATCATTCACTCGCTAGTAGTTTAATATCGCCTGAGGAGACACATTTGTAGTGTTGAAACTATATATATATATATATATATATATATATATATATATATATATATATATATGAGAGAGAGAGAAATATATAATTGAGCAATTCATTTTCTATGGTTTCTCCACTCTTCGCAAGTTATTTGAAGTACCTCCCACCCCACCCCCAAAAATGTAATATTTTTTTCCCTCCAAAATCTATTGCTGATATTAAAACCTATTTTTATACTTTCATTGTGTTTTGACCCCAGTTTGGGCCCCAGCTATGGGCAAATAGTTAATGCCCAAACAGGTTCCACCCTCCTCAAAACATGATCAGAGGCCTTCCAGCTGGACATGGTTTATTGTCTTACCCAGGACATGGATGTAGTTTATCATCTTACCCAGGACGCCTCATTTTGGGAGGGGGGGGATCTTACCTCTTTGCAGAGGTGCAGTCAGCATATTCTGAAGCCCCAGCCAACAGGACGGAAAATTTAACTATCTAGGAAGTATTTTAACAGGGGATAGAAAATGCAAGACTGAAATCTGAAGGCACATTGGAATAGCGAAAGATGCCTTTGTGGCAATTAAGAAACAGGAAAATTTTGTTAAAAAACAAAGTGTACTAAACTGCTATGTAATATCAATCCTCCTCTATCATAGTGAATGTTGAACAATTTCCACACAGATGGAAAAAGAAGAGACTTAAGGTAACAGAAATGTAGTTATACAGAAAGATGCTGAGAATCCAATGTAATGACAAAATCTTAGGGAAAATGGAAACAAAAATGATGCTTATACCTAGAAAAGGAAAGTTTCTAAGACACATAATGAGAAAAGAGGGAGTAGGAAATAGGACACTCACAAGACATATTGAAGTCAAGAGCAACAGAGGAAAGCAGCACATAACCTACCTAACGAACTTGTGTAAATGTTGACAGAACAGGGATTAGGAGACATGGTACATAGCTGTAACCCTGGTAAAGCACATACTATAAAGCTCTGAAAAAGATTATGGTGTGGAGGTAGCGGGGGTGGGGAGGGGTCGGTCACGGACTATGATCTCAATGGTGTGGCTAGGTATCAACAGATAAAATGCAATATATAAATATATATATATATATATATATATATATATATATATATATATATATATTTGGAAACTAGAATCAATCAGCATGTACCTTCCAAAATATGACTTGATAAGATAGATAAAATATGCTATCTTCCCCCCATGAATATGGAATCGGCTATTGCTCAACACTTAGTTGAGAATATAGCCTGCGCCAAGTTGTATAAAAAAAAAAAAAAGAAAAAAAAAAGTGGTTTAAAATTATTCATACAGCTGATTCCAACAATCATTTGAAGATTTTGGAATTGGTCTGCATAGGATTAAGGAAACCTTCTCTCTGCCGGCAGAAAGAATTTGTAAAGTCTCTTAATCTGTTGGGGGATATTTTATTTTAACTGTCCCTCGCTTATTAATTTACACGTTATTTCCCCTCCCCTCGTTACAAGTATATACACTTGTTTGTTATTTTAGTGTGTTTCCCCCTTTTTTGCTCTTCATTGTCGTTAATATTCTTTTCGTTGATTAATTATCCAACAATTGTCTCCTGATGAGATGTTGGTTGAAAGGGCCTTAGAGACTTAAAATTAAAATCAATACATTCCTTGTTTTTAAAACTATATATATATATATATATATATATATATATATATATAAAAACAGAGTATGTAACATGAGAACCAGATTCAAGGCAGATTCAGAACACACAGTGTATAAACAACATCATTTTTTATGGGCACTATGCTAGTAATTGAATAATTTTCCTTCCAAATAGGTTGTTTATATTCTTCACAGCAAAATATTATATTCCCAGGCCTCAAGTCATTGATTTTATCTAAAGTCTTTCAAAATCAAGATTAATGAAGAAAGATTCATGTGGCTTGTTTTCTGAAAGAGTCATTTGAGAAGTTAATACTTCCTTTCATGCCTGGAGATTTACTGTCACAGGACTCACGAGTTCAAAGAAATAAATTGAGGTTAACTATAGAAATGAGTAATAAAGTCTATTGTAGCCTTAAAGAAAAAGATACAGAGAGCACAGGCCATTGAATTGGCCACTCTTCACAATATGGCAGAGTGATTCTCCCCTAAAATATATAACAGACCCAAAAGACAAAAAAAATTGAGCAACACATTTCCTTACAAAAACTTCTGTTAAGGAAAATAACTGAAATTTATATGATAATAACCAAGATGTGTCCCCAACACAATGCCAAGATGCATATGCCATAGTTTAAGTTACTCAAAATTGAGAAGGTCCTTCAACTGCAAGCACTATCCTGACATTAAAACCACATTTATTTCAATACAGCCTACACTGGCTTATACAGCAGACCCAAAAGTGCCACCCCCATAAAAGTATACTCAAGGTAGAGACCCCCACCCTCTACTGATAGAGAGAAAGGTAGAGACTGAGCTTTGTGCATTATTTTAGATGTTTTATACAATAAAAATCTGTGTAGTTGGTGAAAAGTCCAAATCTTAAATATGACCAAATACCACATTCTTTTTTTTTTTAAACTCTTGGTCCGTAGCAATCTTTATGGCATTCTTTTTGAATTGGACTTGTCAAAAAGTTTGTTCAGATATTTGTTTTTTCTAAGGACGTTTCTCTCAGCTAAGTACACAAAAGACATTAAAATCATTGTGAATGGTCAATCATATAGAGCTCATGAGATTAATACAGGTGTCACCCAAGGCTCTCTCCCTGGTGCTACCCTTTTTCTGCTTTTTATTAATGATCTACCTAGGAATATTCTTATATCATTGGTAAACATTTATGCAGATGATACCATTGTTAACGGACACACACCCTCTACCTCAAGTCAAGATGATTAGAGCCTTGCAACTGTTCTTCTGACCTTTAACTAAAAGTTCAAACTGGATTGATTGATAAATTCATTTTCTACAGGTTTTGCAGGTTATTTAAAGCCAGAAATTTTTTTTTTTTTTTTTTTTTAAGATTGCAAGAATTTGGGTGGGGGATAATAACAATTTAGTGATAAAAGTCTTAGTGAATTAGAAATCCTACTGGGATTTGGCCACAATCTTACCAACATAAGATGAGAGTACTGATAGCAGACATGAAAGAAACTACAAAACCTCTTACAGAAGGTAGCGAGGGAGAGCAAGAAGAAGGGACTAACCATAAACTACAAGACAGAATGCATGGTCATCAGTAAAAGGATGAGCCTGAAATGCAATTTGCTAAAATCAAGCATGTGCAGAAGTTTAAGTATGTGGGAAGTGTTCTGACGGAGGATGGGAGGTGTGATGCTGAGATCCCAAGACGGATTGGGTTGGTCAAGGATGCATTCCAAAAGCTGGGCAGAGTATTGTAAGACACGAGGATTTCTTTGGTGACAAAGAAAAGAGTACCGAGCTGATATGTGACATCTGTCCTCTTATACAGCAGCGAATGTTGGACAGTCTTCTCAAAGATGAGAAGAGACTCGAGGCAGCAGAGATATGGTTCTACAAAAGGATGCTAAGGATATTATGGATTGATCATATGAGCAATGATGAGGTTTTGAAGATGAGGCAAACAAAGATGACACTTATACTTAATATCAGGAAGAGGCAGCTGAAATTTCTGGGACATGTAATAAGAAAGGAGGGCTTGGAAAATCTGATACTCACAGGTTGAATAGAGGGAAAGAGAGACAAGGGAAAGCAATGCATGACATACCTGGTATGCTTAAGCAAGTTTATGACAGAGGGCCGAAACTTATTGAGAGCTATAAGGTATAGGGGGAAGTGGAGAGCCATATCGCCTAAGTCCTGAAAGGACACAGCAGCTAGGGTGGAAAAGTGGATTCATGCCTTTCCCAAGGATATTTGCATGCAAGTGAATATAGCAACATGAATTGGAACTCGGTTCACCAATTAACCTTTCCAAGCTGTTACACCATGCGCACATCCAAGCGTACAGCACCTGGTATTCCCAAGTGGTCACTCATCTAGGTACTGACCAGGCTTGATGTTGCTTAACTTTGGTGATATTTTGGTACTTCTAAAACTAAGTATTGTTTCATCATCATCAGTATGACTAGGTTTTCTTGACGAGTGATGAGTTTTCACTTTCAATGTAGCTTCACACTTTGATTGTCTATTGGTTTTAAGTTCACACCAGACTTCAAGTGGAACTTATAATATAATCCAATGCTAAAAGATACTAAGAAAAATATTGGTCAGGAAGTACCAAACTACTTTTCCATAAAAGCAAAAAAGAAAAAAAGGATTGCTTTTGTGGTCTGGGCTGAAGCTGGTCAATCTTCACTTTTCAGTCTTGACAAAGTTCAAAGTTGTTCACATGGTCTTGTATACCTGTCACTTCATGATCACTATTTCTATGACAAATATTCAAAGGATTTCCATTCTTTAGATCCATTGGTTCTGACCTTTACTGTTCAAGACACACCCTACTACTTCTGCAGAATCAAATCACCCTCCTTTCCTTTATCTTCAAAAAGGAAAGCTCCACTCAGTTTTTTTTCCAAGAACTACCAGTTTGTGGTTGCTTTCCTAAACATTACCATCATAATCTCTTCACGTCAAGGGTCAATCATTAACACATCTTATTAATCATTATCCTTTTAAATGTAGCCCTCTACTTTAAGTGGCCCTCAAGCCCTATAAAAAGAGAGGGGGAGGGGAGATGGGGAAGAGAGAGAGATGGGGGAAGAGAGAGAGGGGTGAGGAAAATAATTCTCTTATTGTTCTATGGAGACTATCTGTAAAACGTAATTTAAGAAAATGACATGAGCACGCTTTTTAATATTTAAGTACTCAATCTCAAAAATTTCATATATTTGCCATAATCTAATGGATTATTGAATTTTAGAAATGTTAACTTTAAATTTACTATAGTTATCACTTATTTTCAGATAATGTTGCCCATACCAAAACATTTTTATGCATCCAAAAAATTTAAAAATTCTTTTAAAAATATTGGTGTTTGATGATTTGTAAATATAGTTTTTACTTAATGATATCATCTAAAAGCTGAAATTAATACAAAATTTTAAGATTTAAAAAATGATTTTGTCTAATTAAAATTGTAAAAGATAAATTCTTGTAAAAATACATTATTCATCGAAAGAAATTTTTTTAAGACATTATAGTATCCTTAATATATGTTATTTATAAAAGTAATTAAAGGCTTTTCTAATTAAATAATTAGCTTATTGTATTTTTTATTTTATGATTCAGATCAGATTTTTGGTAAATGGTGCTTGTTTGACAAAAACAAATTGATGATTTGAATTTTCCAAGGAGTCCTGCTTTTAACTAATTTAAATATTAAGTTCCTGAAATTTTAATTTCTCAAAGTTTCATAAAATTAGGGTTTAGAAAAAAAAAAAAAAAAAAAAAAAAAAGACACCAGAAATCCCGATACTAATTTTTGGCATACCTGCTGACACAAGGAAAACAAGATTTTTAACCAAAATTTTGAATCTACTAGAAAGGATTAAAAACCTTAATAAAAATCAAAAAATACTTTCCTTTTAAAAAATACAAACAATGATGACAACTCTGTTTTTATCAAGTTTGGGGCCTTTTTCATCATGGTATGCTTTTTTTTTTTTTAAATTTTTGTAGGTACCTAGATTAAAAAGACTTGTAAAATGAAGTATAAGCAAATAATAGTCAATGTGAATAAAACCTTTCAGTCAATTTTTGGTTAGGCAATTGAACTTGTATCCATTTGTCAGTAGTATTTGAGAAAAAGATACAGGAAATCTTCAACAACTCAAGTAGTGACAGAGAGTAACAGAAGATCAAAACTTCAAAGAGTTTTGAGACTGAAAGAGTAGGACAAGGAGAATGATATCAGAGCTACCCCCATGGTTGTTTTCACAGAGGTTTTTTTTTTTTTTTTTGATATTTAAAAAAAAAAAAAATAAAAATCCTGTCTGATTGGTTTGATAAGGCCAAATTCATAGCTCAGCTCAAAAATGACCTCCTGTCAGTTAAATTTGGGCAAGAAATGGCTTGTTAA
This sequence comes from Acanthosepion pharaonis, assembly GCA_903632075.3. Classification (NCBI taxonomy): domain Eukaryota; kingdom Metazoa; phylum Mollusca; class Cephalopoda; order Sepiida; family Sepiidae; genus Acanthosepion; species Acanthosepion pharaonis. The sequence goes on along the minus strand of CAHIKZ030000193.1, from coordinate 257,314 downwards.
TTTTAACTTCTTCAAAATGAAACAGCTCTCTTTTAATTATCTTAAAAGAACCCTTTTTGCCTCCCACCATGACTTCTGCTAACCTCCAAGTGAGTAATTCATTGTGCTTTGTCAGGATAACATTTTCCACTAACATGAAGTGGAAAAATTAAACTGAATCAACTGCTAGGTCTATTGCTAGGAAAGTTGGTTCACTGTGTCATACTAGACAATTTTTCTTGTCAAAATCTGTTTTACAAGTCTGCCATTCATCCAAGCATTCAATATTGCAGTCACATCAGGTCTGGTGCTTCTAGTGTGTATTTAAAGGAAGAAAAAACAACAGGTATAGGAAAGTAACTAGAGGAAAGGACAGAGTAAGAAGTGAGCATTCAAATCTAGTATATTTAGATTCTCCCATCTATGGGTTAAATAGAATATACCGAGCCCTGAGTGGCAACCAGTCTAGGAGAACAACATTGAATTCAAAGCTGTGCAAACAGTAATAGAAAACAATTCAACTATCTTTCCTAAGAAGTCATGGCATTTCACAGATAGAGGAAACAAATCTGTGAGAGCCATGATTGTCCATGTCCTGGAGAGGCAGGACATTAAATAAAATATATTTAGATTATTGATGTGAAGTTAGTGTAACGATTAATGCCTTGAGACAAGAAATCAACAAACAGATTTTGAATTCCTTTCAAGTTCATTACTAACTTTTGCACAAATATCCTTGAGAAAGGTAGGGATGCATCACTTCTCTCCATCTAAGTTAAATAGTAGAGCTGACTGAGCTCTCTAACCAAGAGAAGGATAAGGAATTCAGTATCCAGTCAACTGAAGCTGCACAAAGATGGTTAGATAGTTGTTTCAAATACTATGTCTGTAAAACTAAATGTAGAAAAATAAGACATGGGTGTATTGAGGTTGGAGGAAACACTTAACAGGTAAGAGTTTGCTCTTTTAACAATTAAAGGGGAACAGGCAGAGAAGGGAGAGATGGGAAGAAATAAAAAAAAAAAAAAAAATGAATAAGGAGGCCACTGCCTCAAAAACCACAGCATGGTAGGCAGTATGTAACTTCTGAAACCAAATGCACCATGTGAACATCTTTACAAGACACCAAATCTCGAATGATAGAAAAGCGAGTTTTGCCAAAAGTAGACTACCCACTGATTGTTGTTCCCATCACTTTTATTGATGCAAGACAGTTGACAAAGAACTGGATCTATACAAGTTGTAGAGAGGCTTGTATCTGGATATGCCAGGCTGTTCTGCTAATAACAGAGAAACCCAGATTTGAATAACTGTCTTTGACAGACATGAACAGGACTTTTGTGTTGGTACTGATATGCATTTGCCACACAAAACCAGTTAAATTTCAACAGCTATGGATGATTTCACTGAAGAGTTGAAACCAATAAGATGCTAGGAATTCACTTGCACCTTCTGGGTGGGTAGGTAGGTAGGTAACACTCTAGAACAACTGCCACTTTTGATATGCCTGACTAACAGATTAGCATTCCCCCGCTCAACTCTTCCTCCCATTAACTCTCTGCCCATCTCAACATCATGACATGGTTGATAAATCTATTGGAACTACTCAAGAGATAGCCTATTTGAATTGATGAGCAGACCGGTACTCTCCCAATCCCGTGACCTTTAATACAGACCCATGACCGGAAATTATCAATGTCCAGTTTGTTGTTACTTGATCCCAAAAGTTTTCATTTATCTATTTTATTCTTTTGGTCAACTGTGTAGCTGCTTTTGAAAACCCCATTTCACAGACTTTATTGATATAAAACCCAAAAAAACTTTAGACCAAGATAATCACACATCATCCCCTTCTATGTAGGTAACCAATCATAGTGTCACATTAAACTATTTCGAGCAGTGGTGGGGGAACAGATTTGATTACTAAACACCAAATACTGTAATTTATTTACCTAAAATTTATTTGAGCAGATAACTGATTATTGCTTGATAAGGCAGACCCATGAAAATTCCACAGGTGGTGACAAAGATAATAGATTATCTCGTATCTGTGCACTTTTCTCACCCCTTAGATTTATCTTATTTCTTTTAGTCTTTGTTGCTTGTCAAAGTTTTTATCCAAATAAAAACATGAATTTGTTTCATGTCTGAAAAAAGAATAAAAAAAATACAGATTTTTTTTTTCCCTTATCTTCCATTTACTAAATCTCTCCAAAAATAATTTTCATACATCACAATTTTGTTATGCCTTTCTTTCTTGATTTGCTTTTCAATTGTTTATTCTTGATTATTTTGATATCCAGCTAACAAATCTGCCAATGTTTCGTCTATCCATTCCCCCCTCTAAATATTTTTTTTCTTTCACCTGGCATACTTTTTCTTTCACTTTCTTCACATACTCTTTTACCCTATCCTCCAGGCGGAATAAAAATAAATTTATATATTTTTCTGTATCTAAGAATAATGAAGAATAATGTTGTTAAACAATAACAGAAGTTGTTTACCTTTTGTGTGGTGTGTGTGTGTGTATATATATATATATATATATGTGTGTGTGTGTGTGTGTGAGCAAGCATGTAAATAAGCATCTGGTGGTTGGAAATTAATCTTTTATATTAATTGTAATGGGAAAATGATTCAGTTCTCTAACAGATTCAGAATAATTTATTACAGGTTGCATAAAGAGTTTTAAAATGGAAGATTATGATGCAACTCAATCTTAAAGCACTTTCTCAACTATCTCCAGATGGTTTACCTCCACCCAAGTTTCAAATATAAAAACATGACCTTCACCTATTGAACACAAAGATAATAGCAAACCAATACAAGTGTAACTGGAAATAAATGCTGAAAATGAGTTACACAATAATTATATATATATATATTATATATATATATATATATATTTCATTCCATGACCCATAGGGTTGGAAAGTCACCATGTATACTGCAGCCACAATAGAAGTGGTCTTTCTTGGGTAAGATAGCCTAATGGAGTCCAATCTTCTCCAGGCTGGTTTTGAATTCAGGGTTACCTTCTCCTAGACTGGTTGCCATCCAGGGCTATAGAAACATTCTGTCCTGCTATTTACCCATTGCTGGAGGGAAAAGAGGAGGATACATATCTTTCCCCAAGGGTATTAGCATGTAAGTGAATGTAATGGATCTGAGTGGAATTTGAACTCGGCTCTCAGATTCTTCAATTGAAGCCACTATCTATTACTTCACTATGCCTCTCTTGCTCTCATTATATATATATATATATATATATATATATATATATATATTTAAAAATATGATTCCAACACGCTACATAAGAGTTCTCATGTTTCAAAACAAGAGCCGAAGACTTCAATATAATTATTTGAATTAAATTGAATTAAAGTACTTTAATTCAATTTAATTCTTATGAAGCGTGTTGGAATCATATTTTTAAATAAATAATTATATTTATGCTCTACTTTTGTATCGAGCACTATTTTTTTTTTAAAATAATAAAAATACTAAAGAACTTTGGATTATTTACCTAACGAGTTCTTTCCTATTTTCTATATATTTTTCACATTTAATTTTATATATTTATTAGCCACTACTTTGATACTCTTGTTACAAATGGAGGTGTTATGTGATGACATGAATATGTAACATACCTTATGCTACATTAACAGAATAATTCATAAATGGTGGAAGATTAATCTGCTAATACATTGCTTTTCTTTTTAATGTTAGTTTTAATTTTTCTTTTATTTCCAATTATTTGAAAAGCAAATTTTTTTTTTTTTCTGCAACACCAGATTTAATCGTATCAATAAAAATCCTAGATTACTCACAGAAAAAAATGTAACCAACAAAACCATAAAATTACTTCAACAATGCTGTCAGTAAAAGAAATAGTAAGAACAGAAGTAAAGAAATTTCATTAATAATACAACCAGCATTTTAATTGTTAATAGAAAATTACACAGATTATATTACAACAAATAGCATTTTCCATGTCACGGTAAAAATATTACATTTTTCACAGAAGACTGATCCATTAACAGTTGCTAATAAGCAAATAAACTATGTAACTTGACATGTCTAACATGACAATTTAATGGCTTATAAAAAAAAAAAAAAAAATGGGTGGTGGAACATAACTAATAAAACCAATTTAAAACAGTTACATAACTGATTTAATTTAGATTCAGGTGAACCGGTATTGGGTTGTGTCCCTTGTTTTGTTGTTATTGTGGTCTCCTATTTTAGAGACTTCAGAGATAATAAAATAGTTTGCCTGAATTTCTGGGATAAGGAGTTATTTACATTATGTTCAGACTATTGTCCTCATTGTTGTTTTTGTCACAACATTTTGGCTATTGGGCCTTCCACCTTTCTTCAGGTGTAAATGCAATTTACAGATTGGGGACACTAAAATCAAGAAGGTGTGGGAGTTTAAATATTTGGGAAGTATTCTGACAGAGGATGGTAAGTGCAATGCTGAGATCCGAAGACATAAAGAGATGGCCAAAGATGCATTCCAAAAGCTAGACAGAGTATTACAAGACAGGCGGGTTTCATTAGTAACAAAGAAAAGATTATTGAACTGCTACATGATATCTGTCCTCCTTTACAACAGCAAATGTTGGACAGTATCCTCAAAGATGAACAGACTTGAGGCAACAGAGGTGTGGTTCTACAGAAGGATGCTAAGTATACCATAGGCTAAACGTGAGCAACCATGAGGTTTTGGGGATGATGCAAACAAAGAGGAAACTTATGCTTAACATCAAGAAGAGGCAGCTGAAATTTCTGGGATATGTAATGAAAAAGGAGGTCTTGGAAAATTTTATACAGTGCTGATAGAGGGAAATAAAAGACACAGCACGTAAAAGATATTATCAATCTAGGTGACCTACTGGAAATTCTGAACTAAACTCTTTATTTAATCTATGAGGGTGGGCTATTCTCGTTCTACTGCTCATATCTAGGGATATTGTCTAGTTCTTATTTTATTTAGCACTGTTCAATTATTACTTGTCCATTTCCATGGAGTGCAAGTACACACTGCCTGACCCAGGGATTGAACTCACAACCACTATCCAATTGTCACGCAGGAAAAAAAAAAAAAAAAGAAAAATTTTCTAATTTTATGATGAAATTTCTCGTGTACTATTTGAGGTATATCTTAATCATATTTTATCAAAACATTTCGACTGTGTGCCTGCCAGCCTTCCTCAGGTGTATATCAATCTAGGTAACCTACAGGGAATTCTGAACGGAATCCTTTATTTAATCTATGGGGGTAGACTGTTCTGGTTCCACTGCTCATGTCTAGGGATATGATCTAGTTCTTATTTTTATTTAGTAGTGTTCAGTTATTGCTTTTCTGTTTACACTGAGTGCAAGTACACACTGCCCAACCCAAGGATTGAACTCACAACCACTGTCATGAAGTTCACAAATCAACAATTTTACCCACTGTCCTGAAGGAAAACTGAATGCAAACCGGCCTGGAGAGGTTTGAGTCCCATCTGGCCTATCTTGCCCAGGAAATACAGAAGAAATGACAGAGTCCGAGTAATATTTATGGGAATTACTTTAAAATAAATAAAAAAAAAAATAAATAAATAAAAAATAAAAAAAATCAGTCGAATTTAGATGCAAAGTGTTCAGTTTGGAGACATCTTGCAATGCAAATTTACTGATTATATCAGCTTTCAAAAAGGATGGAGCTTAGTACATTGCAGGATATGTTCAGATGTGGTTATTGGCCGTCTCTCTATGGGTCTTTTATACACTTTTGAAAGGTTTCAGCCAGCTTAGCATGGAGCTTGGTTTGGCTAAAATCAAAAGTCTCCTTGTTCTTTTAATTGGCCAAAATTATTTTATTCACTTCCCATCATTTCTGTCTTCATGTTTTATTTTTAAGGCGGAAGTTATGCATGGAGACTCCCTTGTTTTGGCAGATTTCTAGTCGCAATAAACTAAACTCTGGATTAGGGAACTTCCTTTTCACAGCTGTCATTCAGTCTTTTCTTCCTCATTTTATGAGAGTTTCTTTCTCATTGAGGAGTGAGGGAAAGAGGAGTGAGGGAAAGAGGAGTGAGGGAAAGAGGAGTGAGGGAAAGAGGAGTGAGGGAAAGAGGAGTGAGGGAAAGAGGAGTGAGGGAAAGAGGAGTGAGGGAAAGAGGAGTGAGGGAAAGAGGAGTGAGGGAAAGAGGAGTGAGGGAAAGAGGAGTGAGGGAAAGAGGAGTGAGGGAAATCAAATGTCTTATTTTAATTTTTTAATATTTTATATTCATATTTTATTTTTGGGCATGCCACATCATTGCTACAGTTGCAGCAGTACATGTGATGCCCCAACTTCCCTAATGAGTTACAGGTCTCAGTAATGTGATAGTCATTTTCTTTCATCTTAATTTTTAAGTTGCTCTTTATCATGGACTGGAAATAAGACGTTTCCAATGAGACTGAAACCGGTGTAAAAATAATAAATATGGCACCAACACAGATGAAGAAAGAGTGAAGAATAGGCTTATAATGTAAGATTTAGACTGCTAATTGTGTGATTCCTTGTAGCTCAAACAGCAAGAGCAGCTGGTATAGCTAACCAGAACAGGAGTTCAATTCTCACCAGAAACTTATCCTTTATTATTTCTGCATTCTGCTTGCCCACAGTTGTTAACAGCCAAATTTAATAAAAAAAAAAAAAAAAAAAAAAAAATACTTGTCAAAATCAATAAAAATAAATTAATTTCAGAGACAAAGCAAAATATTAAGAGATAAAGAAAATAACCTTATAAACAAAGACAAGTACTGAAATGCTATACATATCTACTTATATGAAAATGAATACTGGATAATTTCCTCATAGAACTATGTCTATTAATTATCTATCAGTAAATGCTGAGCAAAATGATGGAGCAAAATTAATAATTTATAAGACACAATGAGGAAAGGCTTGGAGAATTTAGCTCACAAGAAATAGTGAAGGCAACAGCAAGTAACCCACTTAATGAATTTGGCTGAACAGGTAGCAGAACGGACAATAAAAAAAAAAAAAAAAAAATATATATATATGGTAAGGAGGCAAAAGGCAACAAACAGGAAGTTGTGAAGAGCCATGATTGTCCACATTTGGAAAGGATATGACAATGTGTTTTATTCTCATTATGTGCCCTACTAAACTTATATATAAAGAGGATCTGTGTATAGAACAGTGAATAGTAAACTAATCTTGCAGAGCATTGTGTAGGAAGATGATTCTTCTTTGGGTGCCCAAATATATAATCATGTGCAATATATTAATCCTCTTTGGGTGGCCCAACATATGATCATGTTACTTATACTGTTAAATAAGAAAATAACAGCTTGCCATATAGAAAGCTGTAGGGAAAATGAAATATAATAATAATAAAAAATACATTTTCCTCATGATGCTAGTACAGAAACGGGAAATATGATTACTGAACTTGGTTTTGTCAAATGCTGTTAGGTGGCACTGTTGAAGTCTCTAAAAATTCCTTATCTTACTCTCTTTATCCTCCAAGATGTAGCAACATGTAGAAACCCCATTCCCACTGATGACAGAACTCTTTTCACTTTCCAAAACCTGCACCTATGAAGTAAATCAAACTTTTCTTTGGTCGTCCCAACTCAGTGCAAGATTGACTTCAGCTTGACTATTATAACAATGCCAACAGTCGGCTGATGAAGTAAAACAAGTTTTTCTTTGGTCATTCTAACTCTGCAAGACAAACTTGAGCTCAACCATTATAATGATTATTATCCTTACTTACCCTAACTTCTGGACCAAGAAAAAGAAAACAGGCATACTATAACCATGGTTATGCCTTCCAAAGTAAGTACAAACTTTTCTTTGGTTGTTCTAACTCTGCACAAGGCCGATTTGAGCCTGACCATTATAACCAGGTCAACACTCCACTGATGAAATTCTGTCAGAAATTGTCCAAAGTTCATTTCAGGGAAAAAACAAAAAAAAATATACAAGGAATATAGTCCAAGCTTTCAACTTAAATTATCATTAGGAAAGGTAGACACACTTAGTAAGATTCATACAACTAGTGAGTGTTGTGATGTAAGCAAGGTGCCATGTGCTTATATATATATATATATATATATATATGGATGCAAACTCTTAAGTTATAATTGTTGTTACTTATTGATGGTTTTTGTTGTACAAGTATTGACTCAAGGATCATAAGTTTTTACTATTTGATTTTGATAGTATTTAGGTGTTTGAGTAGCTAATGTTACTATGACCCTGATGGCTCACCAGGTTACATTATTTTTTTTTTATATGAATTGCAGTGACTTTTGGTAGGGGGGGATAGTTAAATAGTTTTTAGGTTTTCTCTACAGTTTAAATTCAAAGTTATCCTCCTAGACTGGCTGGTACTCAAGGCTAGAGAGCCTATGGGGCAGGGGGAACAGACTAGGCCAGAACTTGAACCTGGCTTACAGATTTCACTACCAATACTGATGACCATGTGCTACTTTAGCTGTTTATTCAAAAGACTAAAATCTCTTAAAAAGAAAAAGAAATAGTGCCATTTTCTTTTAAATCAAGCAATCATACTTAATACCAGAAAAATGAGATCCTATTTTCATAGACTATATATATATATATATATATATATATAGAGAGAGAGAGATCTGATTTCTGTAAACATGTTTGTGTGCTACCATGGCAAAATGGCATGTTTTGTTAGAGCATTTTAATGTCATTGGGCTAAGTTGGAAAAAACAATTTACAGTCCAATTAGGTCAATAGTTTCTGAGTAATTAAGTAGAAATTGAAAGAAAGGGGGATCATAGTAATAACTTCAGCTCTATTAACTGATAATTAGTGTTTTTTTCCCCACCATATTCATAACACTCAGTAACCCCTTGTATCCTAGTGGTGTTATTGTCTTGCTTGGAATGAAATGATAATAAACAAATAAAAATAGACAAATAAATCATGCTACTGACACAAAACTTCAAGCAAATTTCAAGGGACCGTAACTCTTGAACTATGGCTCAAATGAAGTTTCAATTTTCAGGTTCTGTTTCTCTAGGGTAGGTATCACACAGTAAAATGTCATCAAAATTTGAGATGGTGCCCATGGAACCTCAAAATATTGGCCAAATTGATATGGAATGAACTAGATATAGATATAGATATATATATATATATATATATATATATATATATAATGAAAGAAGAGGAAAACATTTGATGTTGACATTTCATTCTTTGAGAAAAAAAAAAAAAAAGAGAGAAAAAAAAAGAACGAAAAAACAAGGAGAAAAAAAAAGAACGAAAAAGAACGAGAAAAAAAAAAGAACGCAAAAGAACAAGAGAAAAAAAAAAGAACGAAAAAAACAAGAGAAAAAAAAAAGAACGAAAAAAACAAGAGAAAAAAAAAAGAACGAAAAAAACAAGAGAAAAAAAAAAGAAAAAAACAAGAAAAAAAAAAAAGAACGAAAAAAACAAGAGAAAAAAAAAAAGAACGAAAAAACAAGAGAAAAAAAAAAAAAAAAAAACGAAAAAAAAAAGAGAAAAAAAAAGAGAAAAAAAGAAAAAAAAAACAAGAGAAAAAAAAGAACGAAGAAAAAAAAAAGAAAAAAAAAAAAAAAAAAAAAAAAAAAAAAAAAACAAGAAAAAAAAAAAAAAAAAACAAAAAAAAAAAAAAAAAAAAAAAAACAAGAGAAAAAAAAAAAAAACAAAAAAAACAAAGAAAAAAAAAAAAAAAAACAAGAGAAAAAAACAAGAGAAAAAAAACGAGAGAAAAAAAATGAAAAAAAAAAAATACAATGAAAAAAACAAAAAAAAAACAAAACTTTATCAAGGAAAAATGTAGAAACTATATAGAAACCTGTATTTATACACACAGGAAAGATTATCATTGGGGCAAAAAAGTAACATACTCTTTTTTTTTTTTTTTTAAAATTGAATTAGAAAACTTATATACCATACCTATGAACACTAATGGGTATGTCCCAATCCTCATAAATACAGTGGACACTATTGTAAGTGGCAGTAATATACTAAGTAGTCCACTACTAGCTGTGGTTTACCTATTTCACACCGCTGGCGAGTATTGTATTTTGTTGATGTTATAAAGATTACCATTTCATTTCCAACCTCTATTTTGGTTATTCCTTATTCAGTAACCTTTTCTAGGTTACAACAAAAACATTCTAAAATATATTTTTAAAATAATCTCTTGATACTAAGGAAAGAAAACCATATAGAACAGTAAGAGATGTTAATTTTTTTTTGGATGTTAAATGAAAGTGAATTAATATTGTTTGAAATTTGAATACATAGAATTTTTTCTTGTGTGTATAAATACAGGTTTCTAAATAAAATTTCTACATCTGCCTTGATAAGGTTTCTCAAAGAACAAAATCTGTCAGCATAAAAAAGGTTTTCCTCTTGTCACTTTTATTAATATAGTCTTTGCAGGTACAGTTATTCATATCCAAAGTTTTACACACATACCTATTCTATAGGGGAGGAGGTAAGTATAAAGTTCTTGTACAGTTCTACATTTTGGTAAATGGTAGTATTAGCTATTTCCTTATAAGGAAACATTTGATAGTATTGGTTGCTCAATCAATGACAATAAAATTTTTAAAAATCTTTAAAAAGTAATTTTCAAGATGGTAGGTTTCAAAGTTCACTTATTGCTATTTCCAGTATTGATAGGGGGGTTTCCTTCCTAACCTTTTGTTTGACAGTGTGGAATATCAAAATCTTCATGTTACTTTCTCAGAGTTATGTGCTTTTGTTATCTGGTACAGTTCTTTGTAAATCTGTATCACCAGTCCACAAGGTTTGAAGAAGGATGGTCCTTACTAAGACCTACAAGCTACACTAGCTCACAGTCATTTTTAAATCTTGATCTGAGAAAGCGGTTGTATACACCTGACAGTTTGTGCATCTATGAAAGCTTCTGATGACATCCATGGCAAACTCTTGCTCGGACAAGCCTATTCATGAACAGGACTTGAATTTTCAAGTTAATGTTTTTGTTTTGTAGCAATATACAGTATTGTGTGAAAGTACCTTTGGCACAGTTTATTCTATGTTCAATTTCTTCATCACATGCTAAATTTTTATGATAGATTCAGAGTATTTTCGGTCACTAGTTTTATTCCAATTCAAGGTCATAATTTCTGTGGAAAGGTATATTTTTTGGAACACTTGGTAGAGGATAATTCTCATCCCAATTACGAATACCTATGTCTTCAGCATTGATGTTTGGAGGAAAAGCATGATCATTGTCTTCTAAAAGTGCTGGGCTTAATGAGCTCAGAGCAGGAGGGAGGGGATAGAGGAAAACACACAAACATACACAGTCTACTAGATGCCTATAATTAAAAGTCAGTATTGTTCTCATCTTTATTGTTGTTATGACGTTTCAGCCATGGATCCCACCAGGCTTCTTCAGGTGTCTGTTGATATGGGTAATCTTTAGGAATTTTTGAACTGAACTATTTATTTTATCTACAGAAGTATATTACGCCTGTTCATGTCTAGGGATATCCCAGCTTTTTTTTAAAACACTGCTTACTTATTGCTTACTCAATTTCCATAGAATACAATTACTATGCCACTAAATTCCCAAACCAATCCTTTTATCCTCTAGGCCATTGCACTGTGGAACAATCCTGAATCTAGAACTTAGAGTCCGAAATCTAATGTTCTCTACTGTCTGTTCTGCTGTCTTGCCATTTGAAAATGTTTAGAAATTAAAGTAATCAATCATACCATAAAGAGATGAAATACAATTTCGTAAAAAATATTACTTTCTTCTGTCAAGATTATGTGGCAGGAAATAAGAGGCTAAAAGCCACAAATGCTAGATAGTCTGACATTTGAAAGAATGATATAATTTAATCTGTAGATATTTTGTCTTTTATTAAAGCCAAAGTGACAAATGCTTCAATAAAGAACATTAAAAAGAACCTGTTCTTAAATACTCTTCTGATTTTATTAAACCCTCCCCAAAGTGCTTCCCCTACTGGCCTTACAAGTCCAAGACACACAATCAGTAAAATGACCAACAACACACAATTTATTAGGGGGGAGGGGGGAAAGCACTAAAAGTAGGCATCAGCATTTAATTTCAATAAACAGAATAATAAATGTAAAATATTTTTGCCCCCAGCTGAGATGGAGAGAGAATGGAAAAAAAAAAGAGGAGGGAAAAAAAAAAAAAAGGAAAAAAAAAAAAAAAAAAAAAAAGGAGGGAAAAGAGGAGGAAAAAAAAAAAAAAAAGAGGTGGGAAAGAGGAGGAAAAAAAAAAAAAAAAAAAAAAAAAAGGTGGGAAAAAGGAGGAAAAAAAAAAAAAAAAAAAAAAGAGGTGGGAAAAAGGAGGAAAAAAAAAAAGTGAGGTGGGAAAAGAGGAAAAAAAAAAAAAAAGAGTGAGGTGGGAAAAAGAGGAGGAAAAATAAAAAAAAAGAGAGGGGGAAAAGAGGAAAAAAAAAAAAAAGAGTGAGGTGGGAAAAGAGGAGGAAAAATAAAAAAAAAAGTGAGGTGGGGAAAAGAGGAGGAAAAATAAAAAAAAGTGAGGTGGGAAAGAGGAGGAAAAAAAAAAAAAGTGAGGTGGAAAAGAGGAGGAAAAATAAAAAAAAAAAAAAGTGAAGTGGGAAAAGAGGAGGAAAAAAAAAAAGAAAAAGTGAGGTGGGAAAAGAGGAGGAAAAATAAAAAAAAAGTGAGGTGGGAAAAGAGGAGGAAAAATAAAAAAGAGTGAGGTGGGAAAAGAGGAGGAAAAATAAAAAAAAGTGAGGTGGGAAAAAGAGGAGGAAAAATAAAAAAGAGTGAGGTGGGAAAAAGAGGAGAAAAAGTGAGTGGGGAAAAAACATTGATGTGAGAGGAGAAAACCTGATGCAAGACCGATGGGAAACAATACTGACACTAGGGAGGGAGGGAAAAAAAAAAAAAAAAAAAAAAAAAGTAAAAACTAATATAAGAGAGATAGAAGATAAAGATTGAAAAGTCTTGTTTTCTCTCTCTCTCTCTTATCAGTGTTAATCTGAAGAGGACACATTTTTCATGGGAAATTACCAAGTGCTAAGTAGATTTTCATTTCTTGATAAAAAAAACTTTTCCATGAAAGTGATGAAGTAAATATTTTGTTTCCTATTTTGATTAAAAAGAGATTTTTACCTGAAACTTGGAAAATTCTCCCACACGAATTCAAAGTTTTCAAGAAAGTTTCAATTTTAATACACTGACACTTTCAGACAAGTTTCCTCACTTTTGTTATCAAAAGATTTCAGATTTCATTGGGTCAGTGATCTTTTGGAAGGTAAAACACAATCCACACATTTCATCCACAAAATTATATACCTATATTTTCAAGAAAATTTCAAATGGTGCAGAAATATACATAATGTAGATATCTGAGCCAAGAGAAAAAAAAATATATACATAATGTCTAGAATTCTGGGCTGTGGGGGAACACACACAATGTCTAGAATTCTGGGCTGTGGGGGAACACACACAATGTCTAGAATTCTGGGCTGTGGGGAACACACACAATGTCTAGAATTTGGGCTGTGGGGAACACACACAATGTCTAGAATTCTGGGCTGTGGGGGAACACACACAATGTCTAGAATTCTGGGCTGTGGGGGAACACACACAATGTCTAGAATTCTGGGCTGTGGGGGAACACACACAATGTCTAGAATTCTGGGCTGTGGGGGAACACACACAATGTCTAGAATTCTGGGCTGTGGGGGAACACACACAATGTCTAGAATTCTGGGCTGTGGGGGAACACACAATGTCTAGAATTCTGGGCTGTGGGGAACACACACAATGTCTAGAATTCTGGGCTGGGGAACACACAATGTCTAGAATTCTGGGCTGTGGGGGACACACACAATGTCTAGAATTCTGGGCTGTGGGGAACACACACAATGTCTAGAATTCTGGGCTGGGGGAACACACACAATGTCTAGAATTCTGGGCTGTGGGGAACACACACAATGTCTAGAATTCTGGGCTGTGGGGACACACACAATGTCTAGAATTCTGGGCTGTGGGGAACACACACAATGTCTAGAATTCTGGGCTGTGGGGAACACACACAATGTCTAGAATTCTGGGCTGTGGGGAAACACACACAATGTCTAGAATTCTGGGCTGTGGGAACACACACAATGTCTAGAATTCTGGGCTGTGGGGAACACACACAATGTCTAGAATTCTGGGCTGTGGGGAACACACACAATGTCTAGAATTCTGGGCTGTGGGGGAACACACACAATGTCTAAATGTCTGTGGGGGGACACACACAAATGTCTAGAATTCTGGGCTGTGGGGGAACACACAATGTCTAGAATTCTCTAGAACACACAATGTCTAGAATTTGGGCTGTGGGGAACACACACAATGTCTAGAATTCTGGGCTGTGGGGAACACACACAATGTCTAGAATTCTGGGCTGTGGGGAACACACACAATGTCTAGAATTCTGGGCTGTGGGGAACACACACAATGTCTAGAATTCTGGGCTGTGGGGAACACACACAATGTCTAGAATTCTGGGCTGTGGGGAACACACACAATGTCTAGAATTCTGGGCTGTGGGGAACACACACAATGTCTAGAATTCTGGGCTGTGGGGAACACACACAATGTCTAGAATTCTGGGCTGTGGGGAACACACACAATGTCTAGAATTCTGGGCTGTGGGGAAACACACACAATGTCTAGAATTCTGGGCTGGGGAACGCACACAATGTCTAGAATTCTGGGCTGTGGGGAACACACACAATGTCTAGAATTCTGGGCTGTGTGGTGGTGGTGGGGGAGGAATACACACAGTGTGTAGATTTTTGGTCCAAGGAAAAAAAATACACATGTGTAGAAATCTGGGCTGTTCCGGGGGAATACACAATGTGTAGAAATCTGGCTGTTCGGGGGGGGGGGAATACACAATGTGTAGAAATCTGGGCTGTTGGGGGGGGGGATACAATGTGTAGGTTTCTGGTCCAAATGAAAAAACACAGAAGGCACATAAATGACTAAACTTTAAAAGAAGCATGTGAACATTGCCAATTGTTTTATCTATTTGGTTATGACCTGTAACGTTACTTTTTCTTTGAGCTTTAAACTTCATGTTATTTTTTCTTAGATAGCTACAAGATTCCAGCCTATTACTTAACTGAATCTATACTGAGAGCAAGCTGCCTGCATATGGATAGAAATTAAATTCAGTAAATATATAAAAATAGAAAGGGAAATAAGACAAAGATGTGTCTTCTCACCAAACTTATTCAACCTATACAGTGAGGCGATGGTGAGATAATTAAAAGTCCTACTAGGATTCATTATTGGAAGCCACAATCTTAAATCTTTTCTCACTCTAGCTCCATGATTTCCAACCAACTTTAATCCACAAAAATTTAAATACATGTCTATTGCTATCTACTGTCCTCCTGATCACATTTTCCACTTCCCACTCATCATTCAGGTTTCTGTTCCTAATTCTTCCACATCCTGTAACCCGTTGAGTCTTAGTGGCTTTACTGCCTTGCATGGGGTGATGCGGATGAAAAAAAAAAAAAAAAAAAAAAAAATGCAGATGAGACTGTTAAAAGCAAACACAGAAAGGAAACTACAAGAAGTTCTTTAGAAAATAGTGAAGTGAAACGAAAGGAGGAAGTATCAATTTCAAGATGATGAAATGTATGGCTGTTAGCAAAAGGAACAACCCAATATGCCGATTACAAAAAACATTAAATATCTGGTAATTCTTTTAACAGAAGACAGAAAGGGCAGCACCGAAATCTGATGATGTATTGGGATAGCGAAAAAAACCTTCCAAAATCTAAGCAAAGTATTAACAGGAAAATTTAATTAGAAACAGAAAAAGAGAACTGAGCTATTATGTAGTATCAGTCCTCCTATATGGCAGTGAATGCTGGAAAATCTCACAGATGAAGAGACTTGAAGCAACAGAAATGTGGTTCTACAGAAGGATGCTGAGAATACCATTGACTGAATACATGACCAAAGTTTTAGAGAAAATGGAAACAAAAAGGACACTTTACAATCAGAAAAAGATTGAAATTTCTAGGCTACATAATGTAGAAAGAGGGCTTGGAAAATTTGATACTCACAGGGCAGATTGAATGTGAGGGGTACAGAGGAAAGCAATGCATAACCTATCTAGTGAGTTTGAATAAATGAATGGCAGAACAGGGTTTAGGAGAGATAACAAAAGACAGGAAATTGTGGAGAGCCATCATCACCCACGCAAATAAAGGAAATCTATCACATTATTCCATCATCAAAGTATTTTTCCTAACATTATGCTATCTTTCAGTAAACAATATGATGGAATCCCCAGATTAATGCAAAATTCTGATACTTTTTGACAAACTTTTCTATATAATAAATGCTAATGTCAGTGTGTCACACTTTTTCAAGTTTACACCTAAAAAGTGTAGCCCAACATATACCATTTTGAAACCAGGCCAACTTCAAGAGCAAATTGAAAATGTTCTGGGCCAGATCCAGGCCCACAATCCTAAAATTCTGGATTCCCAAGTTTTCATTACTGTGATTGTTTGACATTTTTTTCTTTTAACGCAATTTTTTTTTTTAACACAATTTTTTTTTGTTGATAATTTTTACAATTGAGGCATTGTATTCTACCATAAAAAGATAAATTCTAGTTTAAATCTGAGTTTTTTTTCTTTTTTTAACATTGTTGTAACCTAGAGAAGGTTACTGAATACAATAATCACACAGAGGTTGGCAATGAATGATAATACTTAGGACACAAACCCCACATAAGATTTGCCAGCGGTGGGTAGAAGAAGCAGTCAACTGCTAGAAGTCAGTCAAGTGAATTCCACAATGAATTTCCAATTGCAGGATATCTACCAACCACCCCACATGGTCAGATGTAGCACAAAGCCAAATTTAATGTGGGGTATCCAAGCCTGCAGGCTCAACCAAAAATTCCCTGTAGACCCAATATAAAATGTGGTCAGGTAGCAGTTTCTGAGATGAGACTGCTCTTCAACATAGAGAGGATCCCCCAGACAAAGCTGTCTGGAGGCAGAGAGTTTGACCAGCACAGCTGGAGATGAATCTCCAACTGCAGACCAACATACAGTATTTTACTACTGTAAATATGTGAATGGAGGACATACTCATTATCATCCATAGGTATGCTACAACAAACCTCTTCAACTTACTGGAATTGCTGAGCAGACAAGTAGCGTTGCATGGAACAAAACAATTGATAGCATGAAGATTACAAGTCCTAGGGGAATGATTTTGCATGTACTGCCTACAAAGAATTCTCCAGTTGCATTGGTGGAATTAGGTACCACATATAGACATACACAGGGAGGAATCATCCCCATTCTCTTTTGTATTTCATTAGGAAGTAAAAAGTTCCAAAGTTATCTTCCCCATATATTTTCATAATCTGCACTTACCCCCACCACTTGTACATTCATACAATGACCTGATTCAATAACTCTCTATCTTGAGTGACTCTTTGGCCTAGTATTGGGTGAAGAATAAGAAAAAAAGAACCATTCACAATTTATGAGGATTGAAGAATTGTCAATCAGCAATGTTAGGTTGTCCACATAATCTGCGTACCTGTGGTGGTAAAGCAACGACTCAACTGATAGTAGCAGATAGGGTAACCGACAAAACAGTGTCATACGTCCAACCTTCTCACAAGCAAAAACCCAGTAATCAGAAACAAAAATGTGCCTGCTTTATACAGCTGAGGACCAACCACGATTTGCATGCAAATGATGAGATTTTGCGTTAACTGTCCGAGACCGCCTGGCATAAAACATGGGCGCTGCCATTTTGGTTCTTTTACCGTTGAGCAACTGGAGTTTGCACATCGTACAGATTCGCAGGCGTTTCCGAGGTAGGCTATTTTCACAATTTTTCCCAAAGTACCCAAGAAACAGACTTATCCAATGTGCTTTCTTTTGTGAATTGAAGTCAGGCAAGAGCTGTCAGTACAAGCAATAAAGGAACCACATGAAGGCCATCCTGAAGATCTGTAATCTCTTCCCCAGCCAATTAGAAAAGTTGGTTGGTGATAGAGCCAGTTAGCAATCTATCTGCATGAATTTTGTTCAAACCACAGAAGCAAGAGTGATGTAAGAGACAGAAAAATGCTGTCAAAGATTTTTTTTTTTTTTTTTCCACAGCTATTATCAAAGATTTTTTTCCAATCAGTAAAATATGACATTCCTGTGTTGGTCTAATCTGCCACACAAGAAACCATGCAATATAAGGGCAAATGAACAACTTCATTTGAAAAGTTAGTCTACACAATGACAGTTTGGGGGTGGATACACAACTCTTTAAATATTTGCTACATTTGTATTTGTAGCAGCATACAAGTGCAGAGATGCTGATAGGTGCATGTCCTGTGTGCCTCTGATGCATAAAAGTATGCAGTAACTTTCCATTGGAATCAACTAAAGTTTCCCATGAAAAGCGATACATTGCACATATTCTTTCAAATACTCTTTCCTTCTTTCATTGACCGGTGAGATGTGTGGGTGGTATGAAATATATCAATGTCACCTTAATAGAAACTTTTTGGGGTCATTTTTTTTTTTTCTTAAATTTAAGCACCTAAACTCATTGAGGTTTGCTGAAACTTGCTTTAAATGTTTTGGTTTTAAATTTGATTCAATTGAGAAAGCAGAACAAACAAAACTTTAGTTGCCAATTCAAGAACTTTGTTCTGTCATAATTCTTAAAAAAATATATAGTTTCTTAATTGAATTGTGATTAAGTGTGAATACTGTTTTTGTTTTGAATTTATTAATTTAAAAGCAAAGAAAAAAAAAAAAGAAAAAAAAAAGGTCAATTTCAGTGATTCGACATGATTTAAAGTTTTTGGGGATGATAAAAAAGCCTGTAGCCCTGTAGTTTAACAAATATTTATCAAGAAACTTTAGTTGGGATCCATTGAATTTCCCAGTGACACACCCAAATCACCACCTATGGGTCCCAGGGACTCACGACATTAAAAGCCTGTTAGTATTACTGCAAGTGGGTGACATTTGTTCCAAGATCAATGCAAAGTTCAATGAAACCAATTGCTCTGTGCAATTACAAAGATTGTACAATAGATTCCATCTATACACAAAGAATTTATTCAAGATCTTCAGAGTTTTCATTTTCTTTGGTATTTTTTTTTTTTTTTTTTCACTATAATTGAGCTTCTGTAATAAATCAATTAAATTAGATAAATAATAATTACTCATGAAAAACTTTGTCAGAAATGGTGGGGCGGATTTTGTGACAGTCAAAAAATAAAAATAACATTAATAAAATTAAGAATAACAAATAGTACCAGTGAAAATTTAACAGCTTTCCCTGTTTGACTAGTTTTCTTTCACTGAAACCAAGTAACATCTCTGATACATCTTTACCATCTTTCCACACAATCAAAACAGAATACAGTAATTCCCCATGCATAATATGCCCTCATCCATAATGCACAACCCTAAAAATTGTGCTGAAAGTGTGGGAAAATGCTTCTACTCATGCATAATACTTGCCCCATGTTTGGTAATCAAACCCTATAAATTGTACCTCTCCAATTTCATTATGGCCAGCGTTTCCTATTATTTTAAAAAAAATTTTAAACATAAAATAATTATAATAAAACTAAATTAGAATATTATTCTATTTTATGGCAACTTTTTAATGATTTTCTTGTAGCTATGCATAATACGCACCCCTAATTTTGCTTATCTTTTTAAAAAAAAAAAAAAAATAATGCACATTATACATGGGGAATTACAGTAGTGTATCGTTTATGAAATATTGGTAGGCTGTAATGTACATGCTAACCAGGGAAGGGAGGGATATGCAGAATTATAATAAGATAATTATGAATGAAAATGAGGCACTTAAAAACAAACTGTTCCTTCTCTGATTGGAACTTTGGGTCTGTTAAACATAGGAACTCAAGAACAAATCAACAAGATCCTTGGGGCCCCATTGTTGATTTCACAAGAACAGAGGAATGATTGCAAAATGTTTACCCCTTTGCTTCTTATAGTTGGAAGTACATGAAATGTATGCCAGGATATTTTTCTTAGTCAATAAAATGAGACAGCTTGCATTTTGACAGATCAGATCTGCCTTATCTACTAGACAGACCGACTGCATTTGCTTGTCTGACTTTGCTTTTGTTTACAAAAGCACCAACTCATAGTTGGTGATTTCTTTTGCTTTACCTTTTGATTTGCTTTAACTATTGTTTATGTGGGTTATTGTTGCTGTTTTATTTCATTTTATTCCCCCCCCGCTTTTTTCTTTTTATTGCAAACTTTATTAATTCTGTTCGTGTTATCTTGAATTTTGACAATGGCTTCTAATTCACCAACCATTTCTCCAGGAAATACACAAAATAGTTCTAACAAGCACAGCACATAGCCTGTGAAGAACTTTGTCCACTTAATTTTTTTTGTTAATTAAACAAAAGACAGCTATTAAGGGGAGGTGAAAAAAAAAAAAAAAAAAAAAAAAATGACCTGGCATGTGATAAAGAATTTTTTTTATAAATAATAAAAATAATAATAGTAATAATAAAAATTAATCGTCCTGACATCGTGATTAAAGCCTGCAATGACAATACGTGTCTATTGACATGGAAGTTCCTGCAGACTAATGTATCTTTGAAGATCTTAAAAAAAAAAAAAAAACAAAAAAAAACACTAATCAAAATACAAGGACCTTGAATTTAAAATCTCAAAAAAGTAGCATATGAGCACATCAACAATTCCAGTTGTAGTTGGAGCCCTCAGATTGATTGAAAAAGATTCCAATAGACTCAATGAAAGAATCCCTGGTAACCCATGCCTTAAAGAAATAAAACAAAAAAATTGTACTCACAAATACAACCCATACCTTACGGAAATGTTTTTTTTTTTTTTTTAAAACTACTCCATGGAAAATGTCATGGTGCCATTTCTAACCTTAGGTCACTGGTTGGGACCCAGAAAAAAATGAGTATACACCAGAAATTAAAGGAAATAATAATAATAATAACAACCCATGAAAATCTTTGTCAAAAGTAAAGTAGGTGGGGGGGGGAATATGTCAAGCAAAAAGAGAGACATGTTTAAACATGGACCGAGGACACGCATTTCCATAAGATGGACCGAGGGCATGCATTTCCATTGCATAAACAGAGCTGAGTAAGTTTTATACATTTTTCAGATTTCACTAACATTTGTGCAACAGATGTGAACTTTTATACATTAATCTCCCATATTGTCTTTATATCAAAGTTTGGATTCAACAATGAAGAAACTGAACAAATGAATCGATGTATAATAATAAATAAAAACAAAACTACTTTTATTTATCTCAGTTTATACATACCAATCTATTTAGATCTATCTATCACTGTTCTGATCATTGTTTTTCTTGTCCAATAATGGCATCAAACAATGCTCTAATCAAGTAGAAAGATATACACCTATGTTGAGTTGACAGTGTATAGCTGCATCAATAGAGAAAACTTCCTTTTCTTATCCATCAGAAACTGTCTTCAAAGATATGACTCCACTAAATGCCTTCATTTGGTAGACAAACTATCTATCCAAAGTCTTATATGCCTGGTGAAAACACAAACATATGTCAAAGCTTATTAGTATGAGGAGGAGTCCGCACTATTTAATCTCTTCCTAGGCTGTGCACACTTATAGTCACCGTTATAAAGGAATGAGTCTAGAAAATTTAAACATTCTGCACCATATCTAAAACTAATTTACTTATGGAAAACAGTGCTCATTTTCTTTCCAGAAGTCAGTGTACTGATGATGTGGGGGGGATGGAGGCATGCTGATGACATTTGGTATAAGAATGGTCATGAACATGCACAAAAAAATAAAAAATAAATAAGAAAACAGACATTCTTTACCAAATGTTCTAAGCAGTAGAACTCAAGATGAACCTTTCCAAAATTTGAAGGATCAGGAATTGGAATGAAAGCAGTGATTGCACCTATCCAGAAACCATCATAAAAATTCAGAATTAATAAATTCTAAAAAACTTCAAATACCTTTGTGTGTGAATCAGTTATAATAAATTTAGTATAGAAAAATAAAGAAATTTAATACAACACAAGTTGTTCAGTTAGAGAACTGGGAAATCTGCCAAAGATTCATACCCATCACATTTCTTGTGGCTGTAGTGAAAACAATGACAGAACAATTGAGGGAGAGCTGGCTGGCTGGTTATTACTTTAGTATTTGCAACTAAATTTCTTAAATCACCATCTGACAATAGAGAACTTGATTTTGCAATAGCTAATAAAGACATTTTATTCAACTCTTTATATTCAATAAACCTGTTAGTGTTGTGCATTTTATTGAGGAGTTCCTAATCCAGCTTGATTTCAAAGTTGCACTTGGATGCAAAGAGACAAAAGTTACCATGGCCATAAATTGATAATTATCCATTCTTAACTACAGTACACAACAAACATAGAAGGGTCCACTCTTGACCTTGATGTCAATCCCAATATATATATATATATATATATATATATATATATATATATATCGTAAAAATTTTGGGAAACCTGAATCAACGTTATTGAGATGACACACCAGGCCCCAAATGAGGCAAAAGATAGCAAGGTGACCTGTAACGTATTATTCAACAAAGCTAGCAAAACTAGAGACAGGGATAAGAGAGGAAAGAGGAGAAGAGTCAGAGATGGGAGAGAGAGTGGTGACATGTCAAAAAGGAATATGGGGTTACAAATCAGTCATGATAGTAATACTAAATTTACCAATTAAAGCATTCATGGATTTTAGAATTGCTAAAATAAATCAGTTGGGTTTGGTACATTCACTTATGTGCAAGTATTTCCCATTGCAGCAATGAGTTGAATAGCAGGATAAACTGGCCCTATAGCCATGGTTGGCAACTAGTTTACTGCAGAAAGAAACAGCAACCTACTGCAAGAAAATCTACTTAGTCATGAATCAAATGAAACATGATCGCCCAACTGTATCAGGTATGGCACTTTACTACTACTAGTAATATAAATCAATAACAATACATGTCTAAGTTCCCTACTAGTAGGGCTTTCTTTTTACCGATTAATATCAACATTAATCTTAGTTGTGTTGTATCTAAAGAAACAAAATACAGCAACAGTGACTTTTGCCCTGTACCCGAAGATCAATTTATTTTCTACTGCTACTGACATCAGCCTTAAAGGACAGCACTTTATAAAAAAAATTGTCCTATTTATTTCAACCAAGGAAAGCTACATTTTGAAGTCAGTATTTAAGTCTGGAGCAAATGAATATAAAAAAAAAAAATAAAATATAAAATAAATAAAAAGTAATCAATGTAATACAAAGTTACAAAATAATGTATATTTTTGGCAAGGATTTGATAAAAATTATCCTTGAAATAAGATTTAATATTATATTAGATAAACCAGTGTGTTATTTTGTAAGGCACAAAACAGGTTATGTTACATTTTTGTTAATACCTAAGAATGAACATCAGATACACATTTCATATTTTCCATGTATAACCACAAAACATGTTTAAAAATCAAAATTACTTCTGCATAATTAGAGCAAGTTTGGAACTCCTTAGAAAACTGAAGAGAATGTTCATAAACAGATGTTCTATTGCTCTAAAGTGAATAACTGCTCACTGCTTTTAGTAAAAAATTTGTAATAATTTAAATATCTTAAAGTTTGAATTTAGGTTTTAGTTGCAAGATAATATAAAGTTAGATGTGAAATGCAAAGAAATTTTTAAGGAAAAATAATTTGGGTGAAGGGACATGCTTTCTTAACAAAAAAAAAAAAAAATTATAATCAAAGGGAAAATAAAAGCTTGCTTGTTGTGTTGCCCCCTGTGGCTGAGGGTTAAAGCACACTGGATCAAATGGTGGTTTCCCCCCTACAAAAGATGGATACAACTTTGATCCTTGGGGGGGGGGGGGAAACAAACATTTTTATTTACTAAGATTTCTCCAGTGTGATAGATGTAATATAGTGTTTAAGTAAAAATGGTACATCTATTTCAAATACTGAGTATCCAAATATATATATATATATATATATATATATATATATATATATATATATATAAAATAAAGAAAAAACAGTAAGATATAAAATCCGTGTTCTTATAGATATTTTATTTTTACAAAATAGTGCTCAATATAAATTTACAGAGCATTAATATTATAAATTAATTGATTTAAAATATGGTTTTTTTTCGCTACACAGTTCCAAACATGTTTCAAAAATAGAAGCTAAAAACAAAAGAAATAAGAAAGAAGTAAAGGGAATAACAAGACCAATTAAATTTTATTGTAAACAAAGTTTTATTTTAGTTTTAATGATTATGATCAGTGGCTAAAGGGAAAAAAACAAAAATACAAAAACAAAGGCTTACTGGCAAGATGTTCAACATAACTTCAGCTGGAAGTTGTGGTATAGTTTACATGTCAGCGAGTGGTAGTAAACGGACTGTCCTGAAGCAGATTTCTACAACAACTGACTTTGCCAGCCAACTCAATTTTGATGCCAACCAACAAACACCTGGATGAAAGATCTCCACTTGTAACTTTATTTGATCACATCAAGGAGTTCTTTGACATCTTATCTAAATGACCCAAAACTTGGAGAAGATTTTCATAAAAATAGATTCTCTTAACAGTGATGACTAAGATATTCTTTATATATTTTGTATAATTATTGTTTCTTTTTTTTTTTTTTTTTTATAGTCGAGATGTGGGGGCAGAGTAAAGGCTCTGAAAGTTACAAAATTTTCAGCTATTCCTGTAGCCTTTTTAACCTTTTTTTTTTTTTTTTAATATAAGTAGCATATGGGGATATTTACCATCTCTTATTCATCTATATATAAAGATGAATAAGAAAAACAATGCTCAGATATTATTGCCTTTCTGCAACAAAATTTCATCTTGACATCTAGATAGTTATGCAGCACAAATGACAATATAATCAATTCCATATTGAAATAGAGAACTGAGTCACTTATATTGCCTAGAGATTATGAGACAGCTGCATAATTATCTGGGTGTCCACATGAAACCGCCTCAGAAAAGCAGTAATATCAAATATAGTTTGTCTTAGATTTATTATAGTAGTTCTCTTCGTATATTTTTTATATTTTACATTGAGCACCAATTCTTGTAGCATCCTTGTTTTTATTATTATATAAGTGAACAGTGAGGTCAACACTGAGTGGCAACAGTGTTGTTTGAACACAATCTTCAGGCCTGAACATTGCATGAAACAGCCTGCCACCACTTTTATATTTACATATTTTTTCCCATAAATATACAGTGTAACCCGGATATAAGAGAGATTTTCTCTAGTCCCAAATTAGAGCCCATACTTACCTAAACAAAATAGACCAAACCCGAATATAAGAGACTTCTCCAGTCCCGACAACTCTCTTATATCCGGGTTACACTGTAGTATAGGTTAAAACTAATCAGACATGTTTAAATGAATAGTCCTTAAACAATTTAGACAGGAGTTTATTTTCAATAAAATCCTTTCGTAATCATATATAAGCTTTCTTGTTTCATGATTAAAAACAGCAAGAAAGGTACTGTGGTTATATTTATTCATTTTTATTTCCGACAAATACTTTTGATGGCTAAGTCAAATAATTGTGTCTCTTTTACAACATAAAATGTTTAACCCATTAACTGCCAAATTTTTTTAATGCGCATTTTTGGCCTAGACAGGTGTCTTAGGAGTTTATTCCTTATGTTTAATTTCAGTAGTTACCATTGTCGTTTTTATAGAAACTAGAAAATCAAATTATATGTTTATAAAACATCAAAAAACAATATTGATTAGAAATAAAAAAAAATACTCTTCAAAATAGTCATTTTTCTGCTCGTGAAATGTAAAATTACAACAACAGAAAGTGTCTTACGGCTAATAATAAAAACTTTAAAAAGCTAAGTGTTGTAAAATATACCTCTGCAAATGCAATGTATGTAAGCAATTCATTGTAAATACAAGGAATAACGGTGAGTTTAATTTTAACAGATCCCCAAATGAGGCTCATCGCAGGTAATGGGTTAAAATCAGCATTTGAGTGTCACACACACAAAAATATGTATATGCACACAAATATGTATATAGACAAACATGTCCACTAAATAGAAGTGTTAAGAAAAAGAAAAAAATTAATTTTAGCAGCTGTGTATCTTGCTGAAAAATGAGAAAGCATACTACATTTCTTTATCGTACGTTATATTTTTAATTGTGCACATGACCTTCGTGGATTTTCCTGATTTTGGTGTAGACAAAATGAGTTCTTTACATACAAGTAATTGCCTGGTTTTATTGAATTTATCAGCTCTTCCCACTGTTATCTTACAAGATATTACCTGAGGCAATGGGGAAAAATTTGCTGAGAACATCACTGAGTAGACTGGAAGATAGACACATTGGCAAGCAACCACAATATATGGAGATAATTAGTCACTTGCCCAGCTATGTAGTGACCCTATGACCACACCTGGTCATAGAACTGACAATGTTGAAGTTGAGGACTGACTGACTTGAGTGTACTTCTGAAAAGACATTTGACAAGTGTCCAGGAAATTCACCTGACCTCAGTCCCAATAAAAATCTGACATATGGAAGAGAATGCTGGAAATTGCCTCTGCAAAGGGTTTGGTTGAGGAATCAATAAGATGTACATACACATGTTTTATATATGATAAAAATATAGATTTAAGGCATGCTATATTTATGGCTAAAAGTGTTCAATATCAGGGATGGAACATATGTAAATTTTCTTTTTTCTTCAGGCCTGAAGATTGCATTCAAGTATGAAAGACTGTTGCCACTTGGTACTGACTGTTTTTGTTTAATTATATACATTATATATAATAAATAAAAACTTTACAAAAACAATGCAAAAATATATAAAAATGCAATATATAAAAAACCTATATTTAACTTTCTTTTGCGACTTGCAGTTTCATGTGTGTGTGGGGGGGACAGTTTATTTTAGGAGCAGTCACAATCATCAGAGTTGAAAGACGGGGAAAACTCAATTCTAAAATTGATAAGTTTTACCACATATATATATATATATATATATATATATATATATGTTTATGAAAAACTAGGTAATCCGTATGGGTAAACCTAAGGAGGATAAAATCCAGAGAGCTCAATGTAAATTCAGAGCAAATAATTTAAATGAAAACAGACCACTTTAAGTGGTTCCATGTAATAAATTATTTCACCACAGCCCTTTTAAAGGACTGCGGATCATCAGACTTTACTTCCAAACAAAAAATGAAAAGAAAATTTACACATTTTTGATGGGCTGTATTAAACATACGTAAATTAACAAAGTGAGTGGGCAGAGAGAAGACATGAGTGAATTAGCAGATATTGACACATTTAAACGGTTAAATTAACAGAAGTTATATATGATATCGAAGGGGTAGAGAAGAAAAAAACAGAAAAAGAGGGAAGGAAGTTATGAGATAAGGTGTCACTAATTTTCTTTGTAAAAAAAAAAAAAAAAAAAAAAGGATAGAAATAGATGCTGTCATTGTTTTACTTTGAAAGTGTTATTTTGGGGGTTCATAAAGATAATGTTTGATATAAATTTGAATGTCTCTAAACCATATTATATATATATATATATATAACATTTTGTTGGCTTAAACTGACAGCATCTTGGTTTATTATTGCTTTTCCATTTCTCAAATAAGATATTGCATGTTGGAATCAATTGGGGATAAACTGAAGTTTTTCTGTTTTGCTCAAGTGTTTTCAACCGTCATCATTATCAAGAACTGGAGGTTTGTACTGTAGCAAGATTTCATTGGCTATACCATGGCAAAAACAAACAGTGAAAAAAAAAAAAAAAAAAAAAAAAAAAAAAAAAAGGTGATAAACTAGTAAGCTGAAAGCTTAAAACAACAAACAAAATTCAATAATTTATATTACTTATATTCAGGTTATTGTCTTCAACTTTGTTATCCCAACATTTTAACCATTGTGCCCCCCAGGAGTATATCAATCTGGATAACCTTCAGGGAATTCCGAACTGAACTCCTTTTATTTATTTATTTATTTATTTTTTTTTTTTTAAACGAATTTATTTACATCTGAATTTTTGAGTTGAGGAGTTATTATTTACACTATTTATATTTGGATTATTGTCTTTCTTTTTTTTTTTTTTATCATCACAATATTTAGGCTGCTGTCTCTGGCCTTTATCAGGTGTATATTGATCTGGGTAACCTACAGGGAATTCTGAACTGAACCCTTTATTTAATTGACAGGGGTAGACTGCTCTCATTCCACTGCCCTTGTCTAGGAATATTTCCTAGTTATTTTTATTACTGCTCAGGGGAATGAGAACAGTCTAGCTCTGTCGATTAAATAAAGGGTTCAGTTCAGAATTCCTTGTAGGTTACCTGAACTGATATACAGCTGAGGAAGACTGGATGGCATAGTGGACAAATTGTTATGATAAAAGATGAGGGCAATAGCCTGAATATAAATAATTCCTCATCCTAGAAATTCAGATGTAAATTCAATAAATTCTTAGAAAAAAAAAAAAAAAAAAAAAAATAATTTAAAAAGCTGATATATCAGGTTGCCCATATTATTTCAAATTTTTTTTTTTTTTAGAATTCCATGAGTAAAACTTGAAATTAACCCTCATTTTGCCCCCTCACATTCCTTGGTCAGTCAAGTTTTAGTCTAAATTACAATTAAGTGGAGAAAATTGTGTGTACCACATTGTCATTGTCAAACTAAAGTGATGTTTACATGCTCACAAAGGGCAGGGGATGCGAAAATTTTAAACTTTAAATTAAATTCTTTTTATTTGTAATGTGTTATATATATATATATATATATATACATATATATATATACATACAAAATTTGATAAAATTTGAAATCATTTACTAATCTAATAACTTTGTTAGATCTCCTTCAAATGACTTCAAATTTGAATAGCATGTTTGTTTTATATTTTATGTCTTTATGTTTGTGTTTTTCTTATTTGTATTTTTATGTTCTTTAATCTTTTTTCTTTCCAGGTATAAAAATGCCGTGTCTCAGGCGGTTCACATATTGAACATTTGTGAAATCATTCACATAATCCACATGCTTTTGAATTTCTCATTCAGATTTGGAAGAATAAATCTTATGATCTTCAACATTAATACTTTTTAATTTCATTTGCCTTAATCATGTACTTTCTGTAATATTTACATCTCAAAGGATATCAAATTTTTTGAAACACCCTGTATATCTCTGGGCCAATTACATTTAGCTTTTTTTTTCCCCCCATTTTGTTTATGTTTTTATCACTTGTTATAAGTATCCCACATTGTGAAGATAGGAAATCTACCAAGAAAGGTGAAATGTAATAACCTAAATGCAAATGTATTGTGTATGATCTAGCAATTAAAGCACTTTCTGTAACCTATCATCTTAGTAAATTGCATTTCTATTAATTAGAGTAGAATTTTATAAATATAAAAAATTTATATAATCATTTCCTTCAATTTTAGTAGATACCCATATTTAAATAGACACTATTCTTGTTTTTAAACAGTATTTTGTCTACTGGCCAGCACACAAGAAAACATGCTATATATAAAAAAAACAAGGATGGCAACTCAAGCACACACACACACAAACTAAATATGTTTATAGTAAAAAATAATTTTGGATTTAAAAAAAAAAATTCTCTCAATTGCTTAAAATTATATAAACATTTTTTTCTTTACTTTTTTTTTTAAAGTTATTTTACCTTAAGGTGATAATTCTACTAAGATGCAAGGGTTACTGGGTGTGAAAGAGAATGAACAATGAAACAACATGATTCAGGAAGACAGAGTATTGCAATTGGTGTTGCATTTAAATTTTTGCAAATTGTAGGTGGCATGAAACTGAAACAGTTCCACAGGTGAGAAAAGAATCTATGAGATTAGAACAGACTGTTCTATCCAACTATTTCAATAGTAAAACAATGAGACTTAATTGCCAATCAAGTAGTATGCTTAAATTTATGCAATCAAGGTACCCAGGAGGAGAACTCATTAGAACAATTACCATGAAAATTGTTACAGAAAATGTGTGTAAGTAAAAACGTGAGTAGTTCAATATCTGCTGCCTGATATTCTTATATACAGTGGAACCTCGGTTCACAAATTTAATTCATTCCTGAAGGCCATTCATAAACCGAAACTATTTTTCCAATAGGAATCAACGTAGAGAAAAAAGTTACAATACAATAAAATAATAAAAGAAAAGCACGACACAACACACAAATGTATACAACATGGCGGTAGACTCAGAAATGATTCTGTTCAGGTTAACTCAGTTTGGCAATGTTGTTCGAGAATGTAATTTTGTTCAATAACTGAGGCATTTTCATCTCAAATTTTCTGTTGAAAAACCCAATTTGTTCGACATGTGAGACTATCAAGAACTGAGGTAGCTCTGTACTTAATTTTAATGTATTTGATTAATGAGGAAACTTAAGTGAATCTGATTTTAATTAATGGCAAAGTGTATGGGTGAAATAAAGAACAACCATGCAGTCAGTCTTTTTGCAATGTATGCTTAGTCCTTTCTCACTTTCCTTCATTGCCTTTTGTAGGAGTTCTTGTAGGTTCCTTTCAGTGTCTGCTATCAACACAAATTTCCACCGGAGTATGGAATTTTTATAAGACTATACACGGGCCTCAACTGTCATCACCATCTGCAAATTGTAACACTATGATAGGGTCACTCACATAGAAATAAAATGTCACCTTCCCCTCTATCAAGTGTTTCGTAGTCAGTGAATCAAGTATTAGAAGTCAGGTCTTCTAAGCAGATCAAAACAGAACAGGTTTGGTTTACAGCATATCAACCTCAATGGGTTATTTAATGCCAACAATTTTTATAGCTGGTAATATTTTTTTATCATAAATTTCTTGCTGGTAATAATATTTTTCAAAGTATTTCTGGTATTAAAACCTATTTTTACACTTTCATAGTGTTTTGACCCAATTTTGGGGGGGGTTAACTATTTACCCATAGCTAGGACCCTAACAGGTGCTACCACCCCGGGTCAGGGTGGACCTGGGAACACCAGCAATCAAGAGGTGGTTCCATGATCCTCAAAACCTCCTGATTAGAGGCCTTGCTGTTGGACAGTTTACCCAGGACACCAAAACAGAACAAACTTAACTAAATTAAAACTTTTTGGGGTCAAATAACAAAACTTGACAATGAGAATTTCCATCCACGGGTCTATATTAATACAGTTGAAAGTAGTCAGTCCTGGTCTCAGTGGGGAAAGACTTCCCTTGGGTATTTCTGATGCCAACCATTAGTGTTGTTAACTACGTGTCATGATGTTGAGTTGCACAGAAAATTTGTAGGAGAGTTAAAGAAAGGAGCTAATGTGTTAGCCTGACGAGTTGTCCAAAGTATCACCTACCTAGCCAAGCCTTTAATAAATACCTAGATAAATTGAAAACAGGGTTCAGATCCTCATTTCTCAACACAGCATTTTCATCTTTCATTTCCTTGTGAACATGCAATGGGCCTTTTCCCAGTTTTCAGTGCGCATTGACATACAAGATTGGGAAGACAACAAGGTTTTTGTGTGTATGACCAGTGGAAAACAGAGAGGGATCTGTTGTATAATTACACCAGAGTAAGAAGCTCCTAAACATTCAAAGAATTTCTTCAGAAGTATATTTCTTCGTAGGCACCACCATTTCTAACTATTAAGGTGTTGCCTAAATCACATTTAGCAGCACTTCATAAAAAATATACAACTTGAGCTGGCTACAAAGTCAAGATAAACAAGTTATACTATTTTCAGTTCAACATGGGTAGGTACAGAACCTATTAATATGTGACATCTTATTGACAAAATATTTTGTCAACTGCCTTAGGTCAAAGAAATCAGGAGCCATCCTGCTAACCACTCTAATACAAAGTTTATTTATGAAATCTCATCAACAGGTTTGAGAGGGTTAAATATAAAATTTGTAAAGAGATATTTCAGCCTTTACATGCTGACAGGCGTAAACTAAGAATCAGTAGAATTTACTGACCCATATGCGTCCAAGAAATAAAAAAAACATGTTTATTATGACTTCAGTCCCCTCCCTGCTATTCCCCAGCACCTGAAGTAACCTATCAAGTGAAGAAACATTTCCAAAATGTCAATCAAGCTTTGTTCAGTTTTGTGTTTCTGAAATTGGTATATTTAAGGTATTAAAAAAAAAAAAAAAAAAAAAAAAATCTTGCCAAACAACTTCTCTCCACATGATATTTATTAAACTGAGCCTAGTTTGGCACAAGCCTTGCTAACCATTTCCCCCATGTTAAGGCACCCAATCAAAACATTGCTATAACATGGTCAGAACAGGAAAATTTACTGCTGTTTCAAAACAAAAAGCCACTTCTCTCGTTTGTTGATTATATATATATATGGTAACACAACACCACCATCATCATCAGATGCATTATTTTTAAAACAGATATTTTTATATTGTATTGTTTTTATGAGGGAATACCGGAGAGTATTCTGCCTAATCAAAAAGTTATGAAAAAAGTTTCATAAAGACAGTAATATATATATATATATA
The DNA here is from genome assembly GCA_903632075.3 of Acanthosepion pharaonis. Lineage (NCBI taxonomy): Eukaryota > Metazoa > Mollusca > Cephalopoda > Sepiida > Sepiidae > Acanthosepion > Acanthosepion pharaonis. The sequence continues at coordinate 224,645 of CAHIKZ030000193.1, read as the reverse complement.
TATATATATATATATATATATATATATAAGAAAAATGTGTATGATCCAGACAGATTGTTTTGTTGTATCACAGCTCATCAGTATGGCTAGACATGCAATTGTGTCAAGCCGGATATATATATATATATAAACAAAGTATATAATTGGTGTATACGGAATGAATTCCAATACCCAACAATTACTATTCTTAAAAGAGTGCTCAATACAAAGTAGAGCAGATATAAATTTAAAAAAAAAAAATAATTGTAACATAAATGTTATAAAATCACTACAAAAATAGCCATATTGTTTCAACACCCTCGGTGTCTTATCAAGTGATGATGCCGAACATAAAATAAATGGTTTTAAAAAGTTTCAAATTAATTAACGATCCTTCACAGGGGCAAAACATTGTTACAAAAGCTAGAATGACCAATCAAAATGCAAGTATAGGAAAATTCAAAAAGCTTGACAATGAATTCATGTTATAATAGCTATTCAGATCTTTAAAATACAGGTAATATTAAAAAAGAATTTATTCTAACCAATAATTATTAAATTATATGATAAAATTAAAAACTGCCAATTTTAAGATCCAAATTTAATCAATTTTATAACATATTTATGTCAAATTTAAAAAAAAAAAAAAAAAAAAAAATATATATATATATATATATATATATATATATATATATATATATATATATATATATATATATATATAATAAGTTGTGAGTGGTTCTTTTTTGAAAAGTAAAAAATCTGAATGTTTTAGAACAACAATTTCTTATTGTTCTAACATTTACATATATGTATAATTTTTGCTAATTTCATTACTTTTTGGTTCTATTTCAGGCCCCTAAAATGGAATGTTAAGTAAACAAAACTGTTCATTTTTGTCACCTTTTGCTTTTTGTATATAATCAAGGAGTTAATGGTGCCAAAGCAGCTCTTGAGGTTTGTGATGTCTATAGAGATGGCACAATGCCTCAATGTTTGTTTTTGTATTCCAAAAACTAATTTTGAGCTGGAAGATGATGAGCAATTAAACCAGTTTCTTCACAAGAATCTACGTCAGACAACCAGAGAATTTGTAGAACAGATGAATTGCAATCAAAAAATTGTGGTAAATCCCCTTTATTCAATGGGGAAGGTTCAGAAACTTGGTTCATGGGTGCCACATGAGTTGAATGGCCACAAGAATCAGCACGCAACAATTGCGGCCAGTTTGCTGGCTCTGCATCGCTCAACATAAACAGTGTTTCTGTTATCTCATTGTCACTGGTAATGAAAAATGGTGTATTTACATCAATATGAAGTAGCATAAAAAAATGGTTCCGCCCCAATAAGCAAGCAACACCTCGAGCAAAACAAGACCTTCATCCTTGAAGGATTATGTGTGCCTGCTAGGACTGGGAATTCATTATAAATTGCTTGAGCGAAACCAAATGGTAAATGCCAAGCACTACATTCAACAACTGCACTGTCTCTGAAGCAATTCAGCAAAAAAGACCGAATCAGTGAGAGTGTTCTTCAACACAACAACACCTGTTCTCACATCACCAACATGGCCAAAACCGTTCTTCAAGAATTAGGATGGGAAGTGTTGCCTCATCCTACATACTCACCCGACTTGGCACCATCAGATTTTCATTTTTTTTTTTAATCTCTTTTCAGTGTCCTACATGGTGTAATGTTCAATACTGATGTTGAATTGATTAGACAAATTTTTCAGCTCAAAACCAGATTTTTATCATCAAGGAATAGAAAAACTTTGTGACTGAAGGTAAAGTTATCAACAGCAATGGAGATTATATTGTTGACTAATTTTATGTAATTTAACATTGTAAGACCATGACAATAAGACATTTTGAAAAAGGCTTCAGACTTATTCCCCAATCATACATATAAACACAGTCTGATCAAGTAGTATCGAGACTGGTACTATAAAAAGAAAATTACAACACATAATTCGGTATTTAATCTTTGACCTCCATTGATGGGAACATTTCTGGAACACCTTTTTTAGGAGATAGCAAGCAGCTACCTCATTGCATCTTCTTGGATTTCCACAACATCGTGAAATCTTGTTTGTTTTAAGAGAGATTTAATTTTTGAAGAGGAAAAACTGCAAGGAGCAAGATCTGGAGGAATATTGTACCTTACCAAAAACTGTTGCACAAGTCACGCTCACTGATGGAGCCTCTGTGATGTGATGACCACACTACAAACTTTCCTTCCAAGCACTGCTATAAACAACATGATTGTATTTTTGTTTGACATTGTTCTTTCTGATGGGAGGGGTGGAAAAAAATGTAAACCAACGCAGACATATTTCTGAAATGACTAAAACTGTAAGGGTGGGGAAGAGTCTTTTTCTTCTGGGAGTCTTTGCTTACCACTCCAATGGTTTCTTTAAAAATTATATTGCAATTAAAATTATATAAAATGGAATCACAATTTTAACGTAGTAGTGCTACATTGCATACAAAATTCAGGCTAATGGATTTTGGAATTGGCTATGGATTAAAACAAAAAAAAAAAAAAAAAATCAACATCTGATTGCTGGTCTATTAAAAAAGTCTCAGAAGTTCAGAAAGCAGACTTAAAAGACAACAGAATTTGGGGATCATATCTGATGGTTCAAAGACACAGAAAATGCTAAATCTCTCATTAAAATAATAAATTCAAAAAACTATGAGAGACCAATGAGAGCAAGAATTCAAGACCAACAGATGCATAGGTACAGAGGAGGGAAAAAGTATTGGGGCAGGGGTGAAAGCAGTTACAGGGGAGTGTAAATTAAAAATCTTCTGTACAATTAAAAATTAAATCAATATAGACAAGAAAAAAAAAAAAAAAAAAAAAAAATCCCCACAGTAAGGAATTCAAAATTTTGGAAAAAAAAAAAAAAAAAAAAAAAAAAAAAAAAAAATCAATTTAGTGTGCATGCGCAACAAAATTCAAAGTTAATCCGTGCCAAGCAGTTTCCCTCTGCATGTTTTAGATCAATTACTGTAGCGTGAGACCAGATACTTTTTGATCATACCTCATATATTGTTCTTTAGGAATTCAGATTTAAGTGATGTTTGAGCCATGATAACTTCCGACAAAAGTGAAGTTTACGTTGAACTAGATATGCGAATGAAGATGAAAATTCCAGCATATCCTCTTCATGTGTAGTTACATTGATGTAAACCGCTTTAGTCTTAAAGGATGAAATACTTCAGAAAAAATATTTTTCCCCCCCACTTTGTCATTGATTTTTCCCAACACATGTGTATGAGCTTTTTTTTGCAGGTTATTTAAAGCCAGAAAATTGAGATTCTGAAAATTTTGGGGGTGAGATAATGATTTACTGATACATGTCTTACTAATTAACTCATAGCTGGGACGTGAGAGGTGGATTTCTTCCTTTCCAAAGAGTTACCCATGTAGGTAATGACAAGGCGAATTAAAAACCATCAAAAAGGAAACCACTATCTTTCCCAAGAAGTCATGATAATTCACACATAATTAAGGAAAGGAAATTGTTGAGAGCCATGATCACCTACATTCTGAAGGAATGTGGCATAGATATTGCTAACACGTGTGTGTGATTTAAGAGGTATCAAGACTATCTGTTTGTTACAGATATTTAGTCCATATCTCATCTTCGTGACATTCAATTAACAGTATAGAATGCCAGGATTCTTTCGTTATGATAAATTCCTTTTGATATTTTTACTGTAATGATTTAAAAAGCAGCTTTCTCTTAGGTTATAAGAGAATATGCATGGACAGACTTAAATTTTAGAAATTTAAATCCGAGATTACTTATGCAAAAATTATAATTAATGCAATTCCAATAATTACTATTATAGACATTTTTTTTTTTTTTTTGGATAAAGCAGATAAACTTAATATTCAGATGTACTATTCATTTTAGATGTTATAATAGTGTGTATGTTTTATGTTATAACAGCATGTATAAGAATCTGGATTCTGGCTATTTTGAGACATTATTTTGAAGTGGATCACAAAGTCAAAGTGACCTTCAGAATTCAGAAGTGGAAGAGAATAAAATGATATCTGATTATACATTTAGAAAAATATTGTTTAAGCCTTTTAAGGGTGGTAACTTGTCCCCTTGAAACTATCAGTTGTTGATGACGATGCTAAGTAGAGGATTGAAGAGAACCCAATGGAAAACTATATATAAATGAGTATTTAGGCAGTAAGAATTCTTTCAAACATATTTGGTTGAATCATCTGTCTATTGATTTTAAAAAAAAAAAAAAAAAAAAAAATTCTTCAAATTTGTTTAAATGCTGTCACCTTCAATGATTTGAAATTCGTTCCATCACATGAGAGAACACCAGAATTAACCAGAAAACAGTTAAATAAGCATGCACAAAATCCTTGAAGATCAATGTATCCACATTTAAAAGTACTTGTGGTGGTGGGGGGAAATAAATAAAAATTAACATTAGTAAATATACTGATTATATACAACAACTAAGTCAGAGATTCAGTTCAACTGGCAGGGTGATCTTAAAAAAAAATTTACAGTTTGTTAACTGGGGCAAGGAGAGGCTTTTTAATTTTAATGCCTCCAAAATAAAACTTCTCTCTATTAATCACCTGAAAGACTTGTCTCCTATCATGGTTGATGCTAACCTCCATGAGAGTGACTCATCACACCTTCTCAGACTAACATTCTCAGCTGATATGAAGTGGAAAGACTATATTGAATCCATTGCCAGGTCTGCTGCAAAGAAAGTCAGATCATTGTGTTGTGCAAGACAATTTTTCAAATTTATAAGTTTACCATTAAACCATGCTTTGAATACTGCTGCCACATCTGGTCCAGTGTTCTTGTATATTTAGAGATTCTTTATAAAATACAAAGAATCAGCAATATTATTGGTCCTGACCTGGTATCTCAGCTTCAGTCATTTTCCCACTGCCATAATGTAGCTTCTCTGTGGCTGCTCTATAAATACTTTCATGGTAATTGTTCTGATGAACTCTTCATTACGATACATGGTACCTAGACTTTATAAATTTAAGCACAGTAGTAAATTGGCAGCATTGTCTCATTAATTTACAGTTGAATTAACTCGATGTAACTAAGTTCTATGCTAACAGTTTCTTGCTTGGGTTTTATGGCATATCAACCACTGTGGGTTATTTAATGCCAAATCCAGTTTATATTATATATATATATATATATATATATATATATATATATATGTGCAAAATACATGAATTTTAAATGCCTATTTTGTATGGAACATTTTTAGCAAGCTAGAGTTTATTTGCTTGCACACTGCAAAATAATCGTAGGTATTTTTTGTTTAAGTCAAGAATTTCCGTTTGATTGTTTTGTTTAGTGGTCACTTTACGCCGAAAATGATTTTGAGTGACTTTAAAGTCAAAAACGTATAGCTGGCAACATCATGGTTTTGAAAACGTACAGCTGGCAACATCATGGTTTTTGAAACGTACAGCTGGCAACATCATGGTTTTGAAAACGCATAGCTGGCAACATCATGGTTTTGAAAACGTACAGCTGGCAACATCATGGTTTTGAAAACGTACAGCTGGCAACATCATGGTTTTGAAAACGTACAGCTGGCAACATCATGGTTTTGAAAACGTACAGCTGGCAACATCATGGTTTCGAAAACATTATCCAAGGCCTTGCTGTTGGATGTAGTTTATCGCCGTACCCTGGACGCGGATGTAGTTTATCGCCGTACCCAGGACGTAACAGTTTCTTCTTTCACAATTCTTGTTTGTGGAACACTCTTATGGCTTAATGCGTTCCAGCCAACCAACCAACTTTGCTCTTCAAAAATTTAAAGACAATACCAATCACTATCTACCATCTTGATCAGTTTTCTATTCTTCTCACTACCTAATGTTTTTCTTTTCCGTTTTTTTTTTCCCCTCAGGTTCTTTCTTCCCTTTGTGTCTTAGTGGCTTCGCTGCCTTGCATAGGGTGATATTATTAAATATATATTTGAAAAGTAATGTCTACATTGAGTGGCAACAGTATTTCATGTTTGAATACAATCTTCAAGCCTGAATGTGTTCAATCATGAAACAAACTTTCGCCACTCAGTGCTGACATCAATGTCCACACATATTTACACACACTCTAGTCTGGATATTGATCACATTGTACCCAATAAATATGCCTCAAATAGTCAGACAACTAAATCCAGTTCCAAGCTGGAGAATGGGAAAAGGTGGAAAACTGGCATCTTACTTTGGTCAGATGGAGTTCAATAGCCTCAGAATGCAGTTCATGTAAGGGGGTAAAAAACACTGATTTTAAACCTCTGTTGTCTTGCAAAACACAGAAAAGGCTATGGAAGTAAATCTGGACAGAAAAGCCTGAATGGAGTCCTGAAGACAGTTGGCTGTCAACACTAACAACTTTCCAGAAACTCCTGCAGCCAAGCCATCCCAAATGTAAAGTCTAGTCAATGCATGGCCTCCATAGGTCACTCCAGTTTCACAACCAAAGGACTGGATTTTGACCAAACTGGGTGCTACCTTTATCTTGGGAGACAAATGGATGCCTACTATATATCATTTATTTACCCACTACTACATGCCCCAATCCAAGGGGCTTATCAGGCAGCAAACAAAAATAAAATCAACAATTAAAGATTTTGCCAAATCATGAAAACGTATACATCATAGTGTACTCCAAATTTGCAATAGAGCAGGAAGAGACAGTTGAAATGTTTAGGGCACACAATGAAGAGAGGGGGCTTGGAAAATTTGATACTCACAGGACATATTGAAGACAAAAGAGAGGAAAACATAACCTAGTTAGTGAACTTAAGTAAAATGAATGGTAGAACAAGGTATAAGAGAGAAGAAAAAAAAGAATTTATTAATGGCTACAAAGGAATGGAAATTATAAAGAGCAACGATCTTGGCTCTGCAATTAATAATGCCGAGCCATTATCACCGCACAACCTGCACATCTAAGCTTAGAGAACCTGGTATTCGCAAGCAGTCACTTGGGTACTGACCAAGCTCGATGTTTAACTTCAGTTATAATATGGGAAACACGGTTTTAATATGATGTGGTCATAAACCAGATTAAATAAATAGTTTAGTTTGAAATTTCCTGAAGAAGGCAGGAGGGTACAACAGTTGAAACACTGATTATAAAAAAAAAAAAAAAAAAAAAAAAAAAAAAAAAGATGAGGATATTATTCAGAATGTAAATAATGATAACTCATCCCAGAAATTCAGACAAAATATATGAAATAATATTCTCATGAGTTTGGAAGCTTGTGCTCCTTACAAAAGTTTACCCTTTATTCTGGCAGCCCCATTTCAAGGAGTTTATAACATTTTAAACTCTCTCATATTTTATATATATATATATATATATATATATATATATATATATATATATAGAGAGAGAGAGAGAGATATGTGACATGATGAACCAGGAAAAATAAATATATATTTTCTGGGGAAATAAATTATAGTCATGGAACCTTAGGGTTGTCTCTTAATTATTTAATTAATATTTGCTCTGGTGTTCCATTGAGCAATCTATCCACATGGATTACCAAACCCTTCATTACCTTACTATATATATATATATATATATATATATATATATATATATATATATATAAAAATCGATTCTCCCGTATGAGGGTCAAGCAGATCAGTTTCAGGAAACTGACAGCCTGACACCGCACATGAGATTCGATTATAGTGGTGAAGGCTTTGCAGGACCATCCACACTTTTGAAGGGCTGAATACAAGACCTGGTGCACTACGTGCCACAAGGTCCCCAAACAACCCACCTCAGGTTTTGAATTCAGAGTTGTCCTTCTCCTAGACCAGTTGCCACCCAAGGCTATAGAACCCAGTCTGTCCTGCTATTTAACCCATATAGAGCAGGGAGAAGAGTAGGATTCACACCTTTCCCAAGGGTATTAGCACGTAAGTGAATGTAATAGATTCAACCTTGAGGCACGGTGGGGTAATGGATATCGGCTTGGATTGTGGAATCGCAGAGCCGAGTTCGATATATATATATATATTTTGACCTAGTCCTATGACCTTTATGAAAATAAAAAATCCATTAATACATTTTCTATAGTGGCTTAAAATAAGAATACAGTCACTGTGAGAAGTCTCTGGAAGAGAATATTCAGTAGAACACTTATTGTAAAAAAGAAATATTTAGAGCTTACTCCCTATTACATACTGAATAAAAGCAGATTTGCATTGTGACAGAAGAAAATATTTACACAAAGAAAAAAAAAAAAAAAAAAAAAAAAGTTTGCTGATAATTACAGACAATTGAGAGACCTACCTTGAATTCTACACACGGACATTCGACTTCTCAGCCTATGGTGATGGTTATTTTCATTGCTAAACAAAGTTGACAGAATGGCATCAAAGCAGGAAACAGATGTCAGAGGCAAATTCCTTGATTAAGTGTCAGACAGCAAAATTATCTGACATGCTTACAATAAAGAAAAATACATTAAGACAACAGGGACGAGGGGGGGGGGCTGATCTTAAACATTATTCACAATACATGCCACAAGAAATAGCTGCTTGAACAAAGAGGGGGAGAGAAGCAGTGTGAATGACTATAGTAACAAACATTAGATTAGACATTGGCTCAACAGTCAAGATTATTTAGCTCTTTAACCAGTTATTCTTTGTACACACCAAGGTGTCAATTGCTATATTTGATTGCATACAAGACCACCTCTCAATTACATTTAATTATTTATGACAGTAGGCTAGGTAAATGGTACTGGTACTCGACAATGTCTGGGTGAGGTTATGTCAGGTAAATGGTGCTGGTACTCTACAGTATTGGGGTGAGGTTACGCTAAGTACAAGTACAGGTACTCTACAGTGTCTGGATAAACATTACTCTACCAGATAAGTCAACTTTACACGGTTCAGAAGTTTGAAGGTTTTTTGGGGTTTTTTTAGGAGAGTCAGTTCTAACTGTCCTAGATCGTTGTAATTTTACTATATCATTATTTACTATATTACTATATTTACTATACAACAGGGAAGTTGGCTTGATTAGGTCATACTAGTTCATGTAAAATGGCTATGGACTTGAGGTATTGAGAGACTTAATCCAAAGTGAAAGAGTAGAGATATTAGAAAAAAAAAATATGAGTGTGGTTAATCGGATTGGAGTCGGAGGGGAAAAAAATATCTGGTTTAAAAATATTAATTTAAACCTATAAAATACTTATAAACAGAGGGACTCATGAGTTTAAACTCAAATTAAACTAAGATTTAGCATACACCTCAGCCCAACTTCAAGGAAGTTGTCATGACTAATAAGTTTGTCAAAAGTCCATAGGATTTGATAACTTTAAGGTTGGATTTAAAAAAAAAACAAAAACAAAAAAAAACAACCTATCAGGCATATTCATGTTGCTTTTAATGAAGATTTTAGTACTTAGAAATCCAGACCAAAATTGAAAAACACTTTAGGGTATGGCCATCTGCATTATTTAACAGAAGTTTCTTTCTTTGTAAGCTAATTAATCATGTCCATTCTGTAACGAAGTCTATATAAACAAAATATGCATGTGCAGAAATCAGGTTTACCCAGAGATTGTAATGAAATCTGCCCATCATATATAAGAGAAAATTTTCCATAGAAGTCATTCTCTGTTAAAGATGTTAGGATTTCTGTATTTCTTAAACAGAAATCTCTGTGCTTCAAGGGTAGAAAAGAAGTGATTGCATGGAAACATTTCCTTAGCTGTCGCAAAAATTTTAAATTTCACCTTTAAATTGTTGATAATTTTTCAACAACATTGTTTCTTCTGTTGGCAAGTTTATACTTTTTTCAGAATGTTGAAGAGACAGTACAATTAAGTCTCGGCCATATCAACAAGAACCATGGCCTATCAGCGTCGGATAAAAGTGTCCTGAACATTCATTTCTAGCAGGTACACAACAAATGAAATCAACTCAACACAAATTTTGGTGAAGAAAATGATTCAGTGAAATTTATTGCATTGGATGCAAGCCACTTTCACCCAGTTACTTTTGTTTGTTCTCCAAATGAACGAGATTGTGACAAGACTCCAAGACATCTTCACTTTGTGAAGACCTCCAAGGAAGTTCTCCAAGATGGCTAGAGTGCTACAATAAGTGCATTGAAGTCAGTTTCCTACTTTGAAGGACATTAGAATTTTGTACTTCTTTGAAATTAATAAAAGTCTTTACTGAAAATCTCAAATCTTCTGGAATACAATAAATGAGAGATAATTTCTTACATATTTTTGGAGAGGAAAAGTGTATGCTTTTGGTAAGATTCATGCATTAATTTTTCTTAATTTCTTATATGAATATCTTGACATTCCACACTAAATTAAACAAAGGGTTAGAAAGGAAATTCCTATCAATATGAGAAAGAGCAATAACAGCTACTGTCCTTGAGAAAACTATTTTACTGAAAAAACTGCTTTAAGAGGAAGATTTTATAAATTTCACTAGACAGTAATGCTAACTATTCAGTTAATGAATGCCAATATTAGCAGTTTCCTCATAAGGAAATATTTGGCATTCATTGACCAAGCAGCCAGTTAACATCTTTCACTTAAAAGAATATTTCAGGGAAATTGGTTTCTTAAAAAAAAAAAAAAAAAAAAAAAAAAGTGGCAGACGTCACCATTACTATTACCATATTATTACAATATAAAAACATTGTCTAAGCCTTTTTGCTAAAAATTTAAGTCATCAAAAAGTTGCACACAAACTTAGAATTTAGTGAGAAATATTGTATTTCCAACAATTTACTTTTAATGACATTATTATAGAGCTTAGTTCAGCACAAGTACTGATAGTGTACAGTGTCGAGTCAAGCATTAGCCCAACAGAAACCTTAACTCTGCATATAAAACATAGGAAATATTCCGAGAATCTTTTGGGAATAAAATTGGGTAGGTTATATAAACCATCAAATAATGTAATTAAAAGTTGTTTTTTTTTTTTTTAAATCATTTCACTCCAAGTAAGGCAATAAAGCCACTGGGATGCAAGAGGTTACAGAGTGTGAGAAAAATATGAGAAAAAGAAAACATTAAGAAGAGATAACAATAAAAGAACAAGAATTAAAACAAAAAGATAATTATCAGATTGAAGATCAAATTTGACTAGAAAGCTAAAAGCCAAAAGCCAGAAGAGAGTTCCACATTTAGCAAAGAACTTGGTTACACCTAGCAATTTCAACTGCAAAATATTGAAATTCATAAAAATCAAGGTACGAAAAAGGAAAAGTATACACATAATATACAGTATATTTATGCATTATAGATACATTATTCCTCTAGACATAATCAAATCATTGAATAGGATTACCACCATCACATGTCAATGAAAGAGGACATTACTACTAACAGTGCAACAGAGAGCAACATATGAAATTGCTTGTATTTGATATTGCTGTCAATGAACTGATTGTATATTTGCTTTTATCTCTTACCTATCCAGGTTAAAAAAAATCCTGTATTATTTACTGTAATCCATTTAAGAACCAGTCTTGTTTTAATGTAAAACAAACCTAGAGTCAAGGAAACTACTAAGTAGTGATGACAAGGAATCTACTTCCAGTAATGCTTACCTTAATTCCTAACCACCAATAATCCCCAATTTATGTTTTCCCCATAGTAGAATCATATGCAAGGGTAAAGGTCATATTAGCCGTTTCCCTACAAAGAAATATTTGGCATACATCGACCGAGCAACCAGTACTGTTTTCAGTTGAAATTTATAAAATCTCTTAAAACCATTTTTCAGGAAAACAGCTTTCTCAAGTCCACTAGTTGTTATTGATCTTTCCAGTATTGATAGGGAGTTTCCTTCCTAACCTTTTATTTGAAGTAGTGTGGAATATCAACATTTTCATTTTTTTTTTTTCTTTCAGTTACATGCGTCATCCATTTTAGTTGTTGCCAAGTTCGGTAGTTCTCAAGTGATGCAGTTTCTTTTTAGTACACTTTGTGATTTTGTAGCACCAGTTCATAATCTTCAAAGAACGATGGCCTTTGCCAAGACACTCAGGCTTTGCTCACTCAAAGCCACTTTTAAACATTAATCTTAGAAATTGGTTGTAAACAACTTACAGTTTAGAAATTAGAAATTTCTGAAGGAGTTTGACACTATACAGGTTATCCATATGGAAGGTTTCCCCTCCTCATAGAATCATGAGTAATGGTAAACGAGGGAACATTTGGTATTCATTGGCCAAGCAAACAGTGCTACTTTCAATTGAAATTTATAAAATCTTTTGAGAAAGATTTTTTTTTAAGGAAAACAGGTTCCTCAAGTCTATTAGCCTTTTTAACCTTTTATTTAAAACTAGCAGTAGAGCCCGGCATTGCCCGGGGATGTAACAGTAAGAGATAGATCAAGTATCAACCATCATAAAGACTGAAAAATAAAATTGACAAAGATTATTGTTTAAAGTTGACGGACACGCATGTCTTGATTAGTTTTTTTTTTTTTTTAACGAATTGGTCAAACCTAAACTCAAAAACATTTTCAAGCGTTATGAGTTTACCGATTGAATAGAATTTTATTATAAACAATTGTCTTGTAAATGGAATTTTTAAAGCATTCTGAATGTAAAAATAAAGAAAAAAAGTGTGCAAGACAAGAAACACTACCTGCCAAAAAAAAAGTGAAGTTTTGTTGAAATCTGTTGAAAAATGTAGGAAATCCAATCCCATATATAAAGGAACACACACACACACACACAACCAGCCTGGGTTTTATAATAAGTATAACTCGATAATAATAAGTATAACTCAATACGAGTTGTCCCCTTTTCATTAATGCCTCTTAATCGTGTTTTCAAATTGATTTCATGCAAAAACAATTGTGTTTTTCCAGTTTTTGGTGCTGTCAGAACCACCGCAAGGTAATTTTACGTAGTCCTGTGAAATTTTGTTGAAATCGGTTGAAAAATGTAGGAAATCCGATCCAATATATAAACATACAGACACACACACACTTTATAATAAGTAAGATAGTGTAGAATGTTAAGTTATTTTTTCCAAGTTATGTGCTATCCATTTTAGTTGTTGCTGCTGTTGGTAGTCCTCAGATGATGTGGTTTCTGATATTTGGTACAGTTCGTTCACTTACATATATAATACAATAGCCTTACACAACTAGTAATGACTGTATTCATTTCTCATCCCTACCAATCTTTATCTTCATGTCTTTCAATGCATTTCTAGAGAGTAGCCAAGGGGTTAGAACATTCACTTTCTGGCCATTAGATCTGTGACTTGTTAATATCGGCCAGGATGGAGGCAATTCCAGTGTACAGCACCTTTGGAAAGTGCCTGAAAACCCTACCACAGGTTGACCCAAGTGTGAATGAAACCTTTTAGAAGCCAAAGTACAAAATCACAAGCCATCATGACAAATGACTTAAGCATATTGGTCTTAAAAAAGAAAAAAAAAAACAAATTTGATAATACCAGATTATGCACTCTTCCAGAAACACTAAATTTTGCTCAATATAGTCATCCTAAGGGTTAAGTGGGCATCTGTAATAAAGATTGGCTAGCCACCATATCAGATGGACATACTCAGAAAAGATTATGAGTCAGCTATTTCTATAGTAAAAGTCAAACTACATTGTAAGTGGATTGAACTTATCCTAACATCTTTAAAGACCAGTGGTATTAGCTTGATGGAAAAAAAAAAAAAAAAAAAAATCAAATGTTTTAGTGAGCTTAAAGTTTTTTAAAAATTGTTCCATTTTCTTTGCATTAAGACTAGTATTTAATTTTTATGAAATTCATTCCAATAGATCTTTTAGCAGTATTGTGACAGCTGTCATATTGGAGAGTAAACATTTCTTTTTCTATTTGACAAAAATTGACGTAGTCATGTTTATTGGATGATAGATGAAAATAAACAACATAATTGTAAAAATTGATTTGAGGAGAAGAGAGGGGGGGAGAGGAGAGAGAGGGGGAGGAGAGAGATAGAGAGAGGAGAGAGATAGAGAGAGGAGAGAGATAGAGAGAGGAGAGAGAGAGGAGAGAGAGAGAGGGAGAGGAGAGAGAGAGGAGAGGAGAGAGAGGAGAGGAGAGGAGGAGAGAGAGAGAGAGAGAGGGAGAGGAGAGGGAGAGGAGAGAGAGGGGAGAGGAGAGAGAGAGGAGAGAGAGAGGGAGAGGAGAGAGAGGAGAGAGAGAGGAGAGAGAGAGAGGGAGAGGAGAGAGAGAGAGGAGAGAGAGAGAGAGAGAGAGAGAGAGAGAGGGAGAGGAGAGAGAGAGAGGAGAGAGAGAGAGGAGAGAGAGGAGAGGAGAGAGAGAGGGGAGAGAGGAGAGAGAGAGAGAGGAGAGAGAGAGGAGAGGAGAGAGAGAGAGAGAGAGAGAGAGAGAGAGAGAGGAGAGAGAGAGGAGAGAGAGAGAGAGAGGAGAGAGGAGAGGAGAGAGAGAGGAGAGAGGAGAGAGAGGGAGAGAGAGAGAGAGAGGGAGAGAGAGAGAGAGAAGGAGAGAGAGAGGAGAGAGAGAGAGAGAGAGGAAGGCAGCATGAAGGATTGAAAGGAACACAAATGCAGATTTTTCACTGTATTACATACTCCAGGGTGAAAGACAATTCAGGGATGACAACCATATTCAAACCAAGTAATTACTTGAGAATAATCAAGTGCTATTTATGATGTGGGAGAGAGAATCAGACTTAAAAGAGCAAAGTGAAAGCATCATTTTTACTAGTTTGATGTTAGTGACTATAAAAAAAAATAAAAATAAGAATGTTATTTGATTATATTTATTTGTTCTGTTTTTGGCTGTAACAAGTGGATACATTACAACAAAGCTGCGAAATATTATAGAGCAACTGAAATGAACCCAGCAGTAACTGCACAAAAAAGTTTTTATCCCAAGAAAATTATTTGAGAGAGAGAAAAAAAATCTCTAGCATTAGCTACTTCTCCAAAAACAAATGAATTATTCAAAAGCATTGCTCCCAATTAGACAAATTTAAAAAAAAAACAAAAAAACAACTTGGAACTAATAGAGGGTGTAATATTTAATCAGGCTAACATGAACCACACATTTGGTGACCAGACAAAAGTTGCTGTACCTGGGCTGTTAAGTACAAAATCCATCTGTCAGACTCATCATATGCTGCACTTTTTGATTACCATTTATTCTAAACTTTGCGAATATTAATGACACCAGATAAAGTTTTAAGAAAATAGTTGCTTAAATAATAATAGAATAAAAGTTAAAGTAAATTTAAAAAAAAAAAAAAAAAAAAAAAAATTAATTTTTACTTAAAAACAAAAACTTTACCCTGTGAGTGAGAGAGTGAAAAATCAAAAGGAATGGCAAAGTGGTAAAAATCCTAAGTTGCAGATTTTGCCCACTAAAAGAAATTCCTTGACCTAAAGTAATGTTTTTTGTTGATAGAATTAAAATGTGTACTAAGAGGATGGGGGAGGGGTATAAAAATGCAAACAAGGGATATAATTATGCACCAATAGGAAACAGATGCTGTTGAATGCTAAAATGTAAAATTTCACAGGGAAAATTTATTAATTAATCATTTTTTTTTTTTTTTAGATTAGCATTCATTAGATCTATCTCTCCCTGAAGCCACATTTGTCAGAACTGAAAAATACTGATGTCAATTTATATTTTTTTTATCATTTTTGAAGGCAGGGTAGGGGATTGTTCACACTGATCATTAACTTAAAAAGTTATATGTACTTTGTTTTTATTTACCAAAGTCAAATTTGAAATTGTGCTTATGTCATTGGTAACTTCAAATGAATCAAGAAAAAAGGATTTCAGCAGTATGCAGTTATCAATGATGCAAGTAAACTTAACATTTGTAAATACAAGCAAAGTCCAGATAACTAAGTTTTTATTTTAGTATGCAGTTAATGGCATAGGCACAGTTTCAAACTTGATATATGTAAAAAAAAAAAAAAAAGTTGGGGATCCATTTCATACTGTATTTACGCTATAAACAAGACCCCCCCTCCCCCTTTTTTTTTGCCTGTCAAACATGCTTAGAGAAAGTTATAATGAATGCTAGTTTACAAAGTAATCCCCCCCCACCGAACAAAGGAGTGAACCAGTTAACTTAAGTAATATCTGCTCTGTGGAACCAACTCTCAAGAAAATGTTTCCCCAATCACTACAATCTTTACCTCTTTAAGTCTACAGCTAACCATTATTTTTCCCTCCTGTATTTAACTGCCTCTTACTGTAACCCTTTACCTTGAGTGGCCCATCAGGTCTTGTACAAGGTGAACAAGAAAAAAAAAAAAAAAAATCCTACCAACTACCATCACTATAACTGAGAATTTATCCAAACTCAATATAAAATTTGTTGCTACTGTATCTAAAACAATAAAAGTCAATACTAAACAATAAGCTAAAACTTGATGCAGGAATTTACTCGATTGCCTGTAATAATTGTCACAAAAAAAAATACATAGGAGAAACCTAAAGGAATCTAGAAAGATATGAACACAAAAGGAACATTTTATAAAACAATACATCAAATACATGAGTTGCTCATCATAACAAATGACAATTTTGAAATTAAAAAAAAAAAAAAAAAATTCTACTCTGATAAAAAAGGAGAAAACAATTCACTAAGATGGAAATGTTTAGAGCGCCTTAATCGCAAGATCATCAACAGAATATTTTAGCACTGGCTCTTAGATTTCACCATTCTTGGAAGATCTATTATCACAGTGTGGGATATCTAATAAAAAGAATCTAAATGAAAATTTTTAATATATATATATATATATATATATATATATATATATATATATATATATATATATATATATATATATATATATTAGTGTGTGCATAAAATAAAATTCCCAGCACCCATTCTTTTGTATGCATGTGGTCACGCCAACATAAATTTAGCCTTATAAAATCCTAAAGGATGAAACATGCCAGATGAAAACCAACCATCCATCCACACACAGAGGGTGCAATAGATAAAATGCTGATTAAATTAGGCAAAAATGAAAATAACACCGACATCTTTTTAATAGATATTTACCAAAATTACACAAAAGTATCTTGAAATTTAAAAAAAAAAAAAAAAAAAAAAAACACTACCATTGGCTTCAACAACAGCCTCAAGACAATTTCAGAATTTCCTGCAACTTTTCTTCCATTCCTATGCTTCCTGTTCATCTTTGGTGTGACAAGGAGTTTTGTTTGTATCTCATTAAACAACAACTCCACATTGAGGCCCTGACCAACAAATCTAAGTTTTTTTGTTTTTTTTCTTATCAGAATGAACAGAGTGAGTTTTCCAAACAGCCATACCTTAGTAATCACCACTGAATTCATCAAACACTTTCCAAATCCTCTGCACTCTCCCCAGATTGACACCCAAACCCTCTGAAATGTTTGTATTGGATGAATGCCAAGTAGTACAGCATGGCATTTACAATTTTCTGGCAAAGGGAATTGTGTCATGGCGCTCTTTCTTTTAACAGATGGTGCCCAACTGACCCTACTATACTGTGCAGCTGACAAAATCAAAAACAAACAATGCGCAAAATTAAAAATATAAAATGTCAATTTACCCATCACACCCTCTCTATATATATATATATATATATATAAAAATAAATTCCAGGAGCATTTTGCAATTTATTCAAGATGATCTTCACCCTATCTAACATTCTGTCCTGGAGTAACAAGCTGTTTCATATATGATTTTATTTTCAAGTCTTTCATTGCTCATTGGACTGTCATTAGGTGAAATTCCTCTCACATGTGCCAAATGTCTTACGAATTGAGTTGACTTTTCTAATTGATCTCCTTAACTCTAAAGTTAGAGTGAGAGAGAGTGTGTGTGAGAGAGGATATATATATATATATATATATATATAAAATATGGCCTGACGATTGCATCTAGCATGATACAAACTGACACCTCTAAGTGTTGACTTCTATAGTCACTTAAATATAAAAATCAGTTTTGGAGGAAAGAGGTATGACAAAATGGAAAAAATTCTTCACATGTTTTATTCTTTAGGACTTGGTCAGACTAGGTTTGTTTACGTTAATGCAACTACACATGTGCATAAAGAGAGATGCTTGGAATTTTAAATTCAAAAAATTATTTTATGTCTTTTCAGCATATAATCTAGCCAATTCCATTTAGATACTTTTTCTTACATCATTTTTGTGATAACAGATCTGCTAATATTGGTGAAATGTTGTAAGAACCTGAACACAAATTTAATGTGGATGAACTAGAGATTAAAAGTATTCATTTTCATCTAGGTGAATTGTTTTCTCTTAATTAGAGTACCATTTTTTTTTTATATATCAAAATTGTGTTCAGTCTTGTTACAATGAGCAACTAATGTGTTGATATCCCCACCCTTTCAAATGTCTATTTAAACTTAAAGTTTCTCCAATATATTCTTTCTGGCAATCCTTACAGGTGATACAGTAAATTTCTCCTTCAAGTTTTGGCTTAAGTTTTGTATTGTTTTAGATATAGTTGTGACAAAACTTATGTTGAGTTTAAATATATTCTTTTTGATTGTAGTTGTGATAGAATTAATGAATAATTCAATAAATATTTTTTTGATTTAATGGGTTTGTCAGGAGGGGGACACTTTATTTCAGAATATATTATGAGCCTTTTGATTCACATTGAATATGAAATGGGGTCTTGAAAGTATTTAATATATTTCTCCTGTTTGTGTAAATATTGAGGGCTGCAAATTCCATATGCTCTTTAAGTAGAATTTAATAATTATTCTTAACTTTATTTCGTTATGATGGAAATAACTAATAAAAACGATCTATTTTTATTAGTTGATTTTTGGTAGGCAGTATGTTTTAAGCTGCTGTCAACATTGTGCAGGCATGATATCTAGGAAATGTAAAGTATTGTTTTCTTCCATTTTGTATGTAAATTCTATTGTATGTTCAACTGTTTAGTTTATCTACAAGACCATGTAAGTCAGTATCACAGGGATATATTAATAGAGCATATAAAAAAATTATTTTTAAATTAATAAGTATAAAAATTCCCAGCATCCCTTGTTTATGGCCAGGTGTAGTCACATCAATATAAACAAACCTAGTCCGATGAAGTCCTAAAGGAAAAAAAAAAAAAAAATGTCAAACTTATATAATCTTGAAGACCTTACCAATGAAAGGTCTTCAAGATTATTTTTTATTTCTACTGTTAAACTCATTCATTTAGTTTCCAGGCAGAGTTTGAACATAAATTGTTCAATGCTTTGTGAGTGCTTTCAAGTTTCATAAGCCCTTATAAAAATAGCTTTTTGTGGATTAGTAAGATTGTTCATCAGTATTCATTGTGTTTCTTTAATAGTTTGTGAGAATTGTGTCCCCAGCTTGTGTCAGGTAATTTTCATTGTTTTATGTATCAATTCATCAAGCATCAGCTTTTGGCATCTTGCCATTTAAAACAAAAAATTCCTTCTGAAATAATGTTTTCTTAAATTAAATCTTATTGAAGCCAAGTTGTTTTTTTATGCTTAAGGCTTGTAATATTTGTAGTTTTTTATTTTTTTTTTTAAATTGTATATACTATTTTCATATTATTGATAATTTATTGAGTTTTCTTAGTAATGGGAATAAATGGAGCTATAAATAGTATAAGTTAACCAACAAGATAATGCAGCAATTGTGTAACCAATCTATGCCTTTGAATTATTATAATAATAGAGAGACATTTTCTAAATGGGGAAAGTAAATTTGTAAACAGCATGGGTTTCTTGGAATTATATATTCGGGTGTGTCAACATTTTGTTTTGTTTAACTCAGATGACAAGAATTTCCATCATTGTAGCTGCATGGCTCACCTGTAAATGACAAATTTCTACTGCAGTTTATGGGCTAAAATTTGTCACAGACAAACATTAACCTAATTCCCATTTCCTCAGAATATTATCAAAAAAAAGATAAAAAAAAATGTAAATAAAAAAAAATAAGCGTTTCTTTCCAAATAACCTAAAATACTTCTATATCATTAATATTAACATAGTCCTTGTTTAAAAAAAAAAAAAAAAAAAAAAAAAGAGGGTTCTTTACATGTGGATGGATCATGACACAAAGATATCTTGCTGATATGACATCACCTGATGAAAGTATATAAGCATATTGGAATGCAGGGAGAAGAAAACCTTTTTCTATTTATTCTCGCTCAGTCAGACAGTTATGTTCCATGCATGATACACACTTAGATGATCATGTATCTTTTGATACATGACTGATGATTTTATCTTGTAGTAGGTTGCCATTTTTGTGGTAGACCAGTTGCCATCCAGGGTTATACAACCCATTCGGTCCTGCTATTTATCCATAGCTGGGGGGGAGAAGAGGATTCATACTTTTCCCCAAGTGTATTAGCACATAAGTGAATATAATGGATTTGACTGAAATTTGAACTCTGCTCTTCAATTCCTCAATCCGAGCCACGATCCGTTACTCCAACATGCCTCTAATTCTTTCACATAAAATATAAACCAACTCCAAGAGGCTAATTATTTTGATGTTACTAACTAGGTATGGAAAATTAATGGTAATATTAAGCATTTCTTTATAAGGACCAAGCATTTAGACAAGCCTTTTTTTTTTTCTTTCTTAAAAAAAAAAAAAAAAAAAATCATTTCAGCCCCAGCAAGGTACTAATGCTACTAAGATGGAAAGGATTACTGAGAGTGAAAGAGATCCAGGAAACTTTAATGAGGAGAAAGGACAATAAAAGAACAGTATTCAGGAAGGTAGAAGATGGCAAGTGACATTGCATTTAAATTTTTTAAGATTTTGGGTGGCAGTGAATCAAGAAATCACAAGAGAGTTCTACAAGTAAGAAATGTCAGAAAAGAAACTATTATTAGGTTGGTGCAAAAATAATGACGTAATAATGTCGTTTTTTGACCTTAAAAAAATACGTCAAAAAAACGACATTATTACATCATTATTTTTGCACCAACATAATAGTATAGAATTTATGTCTGGTTGAAATTATGAAATCTTTCTCTTAAAATAATTTTTAAGGAAAACAGGTTTAAGTATTTAGTATTAACAGCTAGTCCACTAGCTGTTAATACTCTTTCCAGTATTGATAGGAGTTTCCTTCCTTGATTTTTGCTTGGGGTAGCATAGAATGCCAACATCTTGATTATAGTAGTCTCTCTATGTAGTATTCATTAAATATATACAACTAAAGCACAGATTCTGTTGAAGAGTGATACTATTACTTGTGTGTATTTTAAAAGCAAGTAACATTTATAATCAGAAGCTAGATGGAATGAAGCTAAACATGCATTCTCAATGTGAAAGGTCAATCGACATGCTGTATTTTCTTGTGCATAATACAAGCCATTTTGAACAAAAGTTAAAAAAATGGGGCACGTGGGGGTGATGAAGGTGAAAAACAGGGAGGGATAAAGTGAAAAATTGTTGGAGGGATAAAGGCAAAAAACGGGGTGGGGGAGGGCATTGGTGGTCGATATAAAAATTACATACCTTATATTCCTGTGTATAAGACAACTATTAAATCCCAAAACTTACCCTTAAAAACCGGGGACTGTCTTATACTGCAATTCTCAAAAAGAATTGTTAAATCCTGAGTGACATTTGTCAGTAGGCTAACCTTGGCACAATTACCAATAACATGCATGAAAAGATTCACGTTATCAAATAAACAGGTAATAAAAGTAATAAATCCATTTCTACCTTATATTTTACTGGCATAATTTTATTATAAATTGACTATTCGAAGAATAATTCCATATCAATGAAATCAACTTTAATCCATGCAAGCTCAGCTAAGAAAACGTAAATATTGAGTTATGATTGCATTTTCGGCAACCGTTATCTTTCACAGCAGTAATAACATTTAGAACATAATATTCATTTCTCATTAAAAATTAATTAGCATTTTGGTGCTAATATGAAGTATAAGTAAATGGACATTTACACCAGGCTGTTTGTAACTGTTTAGATATAGGAAAAGAATAGAAAGAAGAATTGGTATTTGCAGAAGATCATGTGATGAAATGTAAACAAAATAATGGTTTCCCTTTTAGAGGATGTGTACAGGAAAAACATGATATAGAATAGGTTTTGTTATTTACTTTATTTTGAATTTCTACGGATAGAGTAAATAACATTTCCAATAGCATCATCTTTATATATAACTGGCATAACTTCATAATAAATTGCCTATTTGAAGAATAATTCCATATCAATGAAATCAACTTGTATCCATGCAAGATCAGCTGAGAAAATATAAACATCAAATTATGATTGCATTCGCAGCAACCTTTATCTTTCACTAAAACTTCCAATAATCAGCATAGTGTTGTTAATTACGGCAGCAATAACATTTAGAACATAATATTCATTTCTCATTAAAAATTCATTAGCATTTTGGTGTTAAATATGAAGTACAAGTAAATGGTCATTAGTACACCAGGCTGTTTGTAACTATTTATAGGAAAAGAGGAAGAAGAATCATCATTTGCAAGAGGTCACATGATGAAACAAACAAAACAATGGTTTCACTTTTAGGGGGGGGGCATGTGTAGGAAAAACATGTTATAGAATTGGTTTTGTTAATTCGTCCATTTTGAATCAAACGACATTTTCAATAACAGCATCTTCATATAATCAATAAGCAATCATCTTTTACTACAGCTATGGGATAAACTCATGAAAATTTGCTAAATTTTTTTGTACTTGTCTTATCTAAAGGTCGCCTTATACATGGAAATATACAATATTTTCAGAAAGTTAAAACAAGCAGGCAGGTGTTGATAATCTCTTACAAAACGTATTTGATATTTCGGCAAAACTTGTTTCTTTTCATTTTAAATGAAAGACAATATTTTTTTTTTTATTTTTATAGTTTATTAATATAGGATGTGGCAGAAATATCTACCAGAAATACCTCCCACATAATGGTAAGACATTAGCAAAATGAAGACACTCTAGCCACTAATGTCTTATTATATGGGAGATATCTTTGTTGCACTTTATATATAGAAATATAATAAAATCAAACAAAATTTTGATAGATTAATACTGTATATTTTTTTTCATGCATAATACAAGAAATTTTGAATTAAAATTAAAAGTGAAAAGTGGGGAGTTCTTTTATAGACAATTACACGTTTTCAGAAATTTTTAATATGTTCAGAAAAATGTCTTATTTGAAAAAGTAAGATTTCCAATACACTCAGCACAAAAAGATAAGACACAGAAGTAGGCAGGTGTTGATAACAATTGTTTACAAAAGGTATTTGATATGTCAGCCATATTTGTTTCTCTCTTAATTCTTATTGTCAGAAATTCTTAATGAATTATAGAAAAGAGGCAGCCTATATATTGAATGCAATGTCTTGTAAAGAAACGAAAGGATTTTACAAATATTTTAAAAACTCAAGCCCAGATGCTGCCATGCTTTCTGATCCAGTTTTATTTCTACTTAAAAATGTTCTTCGAACATCTTTCAATGGCTCCTTTCTGTTCTCCTTCAGTCCATTTTCCTATCATACCGAACATTGTAAATTTGGACAACATGTAGCAATAAAATGCAAATATATCTCATATTGTGCTTTATATTTTCACCTCATTTTATAGTGCCTCAGAGATTTTGTGCAGTTTCAAAAGTGAAGCATTGTGGTAACCTTACATTGAAAAAAAAAAAAAAAAAAAAAAAAAATGGCTGACCCACTTTGTTACCTATTCCCACTCAATTCATGCCCTTGTGCCAAATTTCATTAGTAATAAAGTATATATATTTGTAGATATACATACCATATTTTCTTGTGCATAATATAAGAAATTTTGAATTAAATTTTACTCCGCTTTAGAAAGGTCTTATATGAAACAGTAAGGTAGCAAATAATACACTCAGCACAAAAGATAAAATACAAAGTAGGTAAGTGTTGATAACAATTGTTCACAAAAGGCATTTGATAGATTAGCAATATTTGCCCTTAAAATTAATAAAGGGTAGACAAAATCTGTAATGTTTTGATAACAATGTTACAAAGGAACATTTCCCAAAAATTAAAAAAATTGGCTAATGATCCAGTTCATTTCTATTTTTTAATATCATGAAAAATAGACATTTTAGGGAAATATGTACAATTTTGAGATTTTATGGATGATATGGTACAAAAAAAAAAAAATTAACAAAGCATGGTCGTACTACAGGATTGTGTTATGTAATTTATTTGGTAAATTTGACCCAGTGACAAAAAAAAAAAAAAAAAAAAAAAGTTTACTGTCCTGAATACACCAGTGACAAATTATCAAGGCTAGTAAACTTTCACGCTAATTGAGGGTAACCTGGACCCAACTAAAATTGTCAATATCTCCTAAACAGTAAATTTCTTCCAATTTTTAATGCTATTTTGGAAATAATCAGGCAATTCTACACCAGAAATGATTTATTTTTACCTCCTTTATTTATTTTTTTTTAATTTGTCACTGGGGCATTATCTGCAAATTTACCATTTATTCCTCATTTTTAGCTTCAGAAACACAAGGTTGTATTATACACAAGAAAACACGTTCATTATAACAACAAAGATGAGAACGATAGCATGTAAATAATTTGGATTTTATAAGT